>CM031243.1:430177931-430515359 GCA_018340775.1 Taxus wallichiana var. yunnanensis | reverse complement strand
ATCATGTAAAACCAAAATAGACTTTTGGAGATAAGAAAAATAATGAGCTATACCTTAGTTGTTTTTCAATTTTACCTTATTATTTTCTAAAAGGGTCATACACATGACAATCAAAGCGAGGAGCTTGACTAAGGTGGAGAATAAATTGTGGAGGATATTTGAAAGTTTTTTTTTAATTATTTTTGTAAGAAGGCTAAATTCATGCATGAAGGGAAATTTTTTCTGGGAGGCATTCTCTATTTTGAGAGCTTAGGAGTAATTTTGTATTTATACCTTTATTGTTCTGGAGAGGTGAAGGGTCAGCTGAATTATTGAGCAGTTCTGACTTATTAACTAATAAATACTTTATTTTCCTCCAAATTCAAGCTTGAGTATTGTGTTTATAGCTGTCATGTAGTGTGTTTCTTTGAATTATTGCTTTCCTTTACATGATCATAAACATCACAACACCTCCATCAGTTATTTTCGGAGTTTTGTAGAAGTAAACTAAGTGTTTTTAAACACCTTTTGTAAGTACATAATTTTCAAACAATCAATTGAAGTGAATTTTTAATCATGTATTAATATTTAAGTGTGTCTTGTACAAGCATAGGTTTCTAATAATTTTGTGTATCACCCTTGTTATCCACTTTTTGTTATTTTTAGCTCATTACTACCCCTCGACCTCATTAGTTTTAATAGTATTTTAGGTGATCCTTCAAGGTAACTAGCCCACTCTAGAGTTCTCCTCATTTTGAGGCACACACACTGTTTCTTTGGGTGGAGACCCCATTATACTAGATGAATTTAGAGTCAAATAATATGTCTAAATCAAAGGTACAATTCGGACCGATTAAAGTTAGCTAAGATGTCTAATGATATCACAAAATTTGAATTACGAGATCTTTTTGTCTAAAGTATTTTGTTCCCATTTTAAGAGAGATTCATCTTTGAGACCACTCCATCATTTTATCATCTATGTAATACTCTTAAGATATGCGATACCAAACTATTATATATGGGAAATTTTAAATATCATGATCAAGATTCATCTTCTAATTGGTTTCAAAGAAAACATAATTTCAAACCATCTACTCATCCCATTGTGAAAAATATATTGTTAACATTGTTTCTACTCCTTAAAAGCTTCCGAATGGAAACCTCTAAAGCATACATTCACAAAATATCCCCATGCTGCGTGTAGTCTATTCACCAAAATTCATGAGAATAATCTTATTACGCTTCCACCACTACTAAATCTCAATCCATCTTGCAGTAAGGTCCATAATTATAATAAGCGATAGATGTGACTATCATCAATGATAATGGGTTGGAAAATCCAAGCTGATCCATGTTTCAAACTTAGGAATCTCATTCTAGATATCATAAGCAATAACGCATTCAAGACCCCCGAGCCTTCAACATCCATTCTAGTCAATGAGAACAAAAATCTAAAAATATTCAATGATCCATTTCCTAAGCGATTATAATAGATCCGTTGATTCCTCGATTATTCATACATATCGTTTTGTGCCCCATCCTTCTTCGGGGCTCTTGATTTTCTATTTTCTCATATTGATGCATCTCCACCACTCATCACATTCCATTTTCACGATTATCATGATACATTTACTTCTAATACACTACATATTGATGCTTATTAGATCTTATACTCTTAATAACACTATGATGGAAATGCATTTCCTCCTATTGGTGCATTCTCTATTCTATTGCTCTTCGTTTCTACCAATATTCTAGTTGGAGTTGGGGCTCTCACCATATTTTTGCTATTTGTTTTGGCACCTATCATTAATGGGTGTGACATGCTCTTATGTCTTCCTTGGCTCCGTGTTCTTAAAACATATCATTTCCATGAATCACTTGTGTACATAATTAGCTAACATTAATAAATTTGTCATTATCAAAGGTATTCAATGATCCACACCATTGTGTTTGCATCCACTTTAGGTTGTCCTCTCACTAGCTGCAACATCTAGGCCCCTTAGTCCTCTCACATCCAAGGCAGATTTTGGACCTAGTTCTTCCATTTGGACATGACCTACTTGTTCTCATTGGTCCACAAGTCAATCTTCTCAGCTTATGTCCCTAATTAGGAATCCAAATCACATAGGTTCTCATCAAGTCCTCATTCTACTTCACCTATGTAGTCATCACCGCCTTGGCCTCCTTCACATAGCTTCTTATCACCTCCCGGAGTCTAGTTAACATTGGTTTTAACAACCTAGGTCTCATCTACACACACATTATCATCCGCACACCACACCGAATCTTAGAGCATGGTCCCATGCCTTAATCTCCTCATACATCAGGTGAAGGACACTTTCCTTTCACTTTTTTTTTGATAAGTCGATCATCATTATACACTTGGGGAATCATGCTTACTTTCCCCTTATAATCATTATATGTTTATCACTTCTATTCATATTATTTGTATTATAATTCATTTTTCACGAGAATCGTTACACAATTTGATATAATTTTTATCATCATTACCTATGATGCACTCTTTATGTTATAGTTCACATTTGACAGTTGATGGAATACTATATCCATAGACCCCACAAACTACAAATTTTAATCTCACACTTTATGATACATCATTACTAAAGCATTTAATTTTCACAAATCATCACTACCATCATGCACATTAGTTCCAAAGTTTATATTTGAATTTTGAGTGTCTAAATCTGAATTGAACCTCATCACTCGTACTCTTCATGCTCTATGTTTCATTGATCATATCTTTCTAGCACACACTATCCAACCTTTACCGATGAAACACTCTTTTTACATGGTTCATTCTTTTCTTGTTGAGGGTATTTTATAAATGAAGCTCATTTCATTAAAAAAATTCCCGGGGCATGCCACTCTCTACTGCCTTCACACTTTTTATTCCATTTCATGTCACCAATTCACTACATATTGCATATATTAGTTGCACTTACTCTTTCTTTCTTATACTTACATGATTGATTGGATTACTTATACTAGTATGATATTGATTATGTCATTAGTTTTCTATATACACATGAAAGTTCACTTGGTATTCAGTTGTGAATGCATACTTCCTACATATCTTTATACACAATAATGATTTTGGCATTATACCTATTACCAAACCCATAGATTATACAGGGGGCATCTAATTTCTTACACACTATTAGTGTTATTATTTCATTTTGTACCACTTCTTATTTTTCCTAACAGTACTTTTTCCATTGATACATACATATTTTGACATACTCTTTATCTTTATAACATGATAACAAGTACGAGAGACCGTAAACAAGCATGGGCTCACTACGTGTTTGAGTCTAGTAGAGTTGTGGTAAAATTTTAAGGACCAGTGGAAGGCACCATATGCTTAGGGTCCGAAAAGTTATCATGGTCGTTAAAACATTCAAGCAAGGGAAACGTGAGTGGAAACTTCCACGTGTCTCCATGGCACTCTTTCAAAATTCATATTTTATGGTAGGTCCCCGAACAGCCATGGGCACTCCACGTGTCCTAGGCCTTAGAAAGTTGCTTGAAAATTTTAAGTATAGAGAGGAGCCAACGGAAGCCTCCACATGTATCCTTGGCACAACTACTAAGGTAGGAATCAGAGGTAGATCCTCCAATGAGCATTGGCCCTCCACGTTTAAATGGTCTCGACAAATCTTAACGAGCCACATGAAAAAAGTCTAAGTATTTGTAGGGCCACGGAAACCTCCACATGTCTCCTGGCTGCACAACTACAAGGTCAAACGAAGAGGTGAAATTTTATATGAGCGCGAGACCCTACATGTTGACAAGATTTGAGTTGAAGCGGGACTTAGAGTTTCAAAATGTACCATCGAGTTGCATCTAATAAGAAAGCACCACATTTCTAAAGATGATGAGATATAATTTGGCGAGGAAAACACACTCGTCAATTACTAAGATGCAGGGGAACTTCACTGTTTGCACCCAAAATTGAATCTTTGTTTAAGGACGAAGAAATTGGAAATGATACAAGGCCCAAATGTGATCCACAACCATGAAAAAGGATCTTCAATAGCATGTAACTTAATATAACCTTTCATGCATCCATTCATGGAAATAGAAAATACGACAAAGCTCACGCAGTTGAAGAATTTTAGAGTAAACTAGGGAAGATCAAATTGAAAGAACAACATGTTCATAGGATAAATTTACGATCATAGTTATACATACATGTTACCAAAAATACTATAAATGAAAACCTTGCTACACAAGAAAAATTAGGTTCAAAACATTTTCCTAGTCACAAACACTGATAGTAGACTTCGGTTCGAGGCACCCATGACCCTATCCAGGGAACCCTTATCAAGGGTTATCTTAAATATCCATAATTTACTGGCATAATCATGATAGTATTTACTTCCTATTTATTTGTTTTTCTAGTGTGTGCAGTCCTCACATTAGGTGTGAACTAACTAAGTCATTGTTTCCCTCTCTTACACCTAGGGTTTCATATTTATCTTATTGTTTTTGCCATCTATATTCCAATGGTTTAGTATCATTTATTTTTCACATGTGACTATGCCATTAGGGTTTAACTTAAAATGTAATTTTTAAAAAATTACGGAAATCCCCCATACCTCAATGCATCCTATAAAATACATCATATGGCCTCCTCACTATCACTATCTACAATCGGAGACCTATAGAACTCATAGCTTCAATGTTAACCCTACACCATTGATCTCAAGCTTTGTATCTCTCTATCTTGTTCCATAATAATATTTCCTCTATCATATGCTCTATAAATCAGCCCTCGAGCTCCACATATCATGAAAACACATCCTGGGATAGGCCACCCCCCCTCCCATATCTTATCTTTCTTGTTTTATCTAGATACAAGATCCTCGTCACACTCATTAAACCAGATTGTACACATGAAGCCATTGGTATCACCATAGGATCAAACAAATAGGCTTGCTCACACGCAATCACATCTCGCTTGCTCTAGTATATATCCACCAACAAGGAAATCTAGGGGCACGTTCCAAGTCAACGTGAGTATAGTGGTTTCCATATAAATGCCTAATAAACATACCTACAACCACATGATAAAAACTTCATATTAATAACTGCACATTGTTTTATTCATAAACCAAATTAACAAGTAAACCAATAACAATGTGTGATACCACACTTTACTCATGCCACTACTACATCATCTACTTCAAGAGACGGTTCCCGATACCCAACACCTCTAATCTGTTGGCTCACCTCGATGTGTTTCTAACCACTGGAAACAACAACACCCATTGGTGTGTTCACCACCACTAATTTTATGCATTAGTATACTCTGAGTCATCCACTTGTATTGGATCTATTTCCTTTGTGCCTCCTTTGGATGCAGGGGGTACTAAATGTGCTCATATAGAGCTTGGCGTCTATCCTGGTCATCTTTAAGAAATATTAGATTGAAACTATACATATGGATTTTAGGGCACATCCTAATCAATCCTAAATTTTTGAGATACCCACTCACCCGAGAATAGCTCGACACTCTTGGAAACTATTCCTCCAACCACATAGGGCACCGAATGCACCATAACTCAACATCATCCTACACGCATTCTTCATAATCTCTATATGGCCTCAAGATAACCACTCTGGGCCCCTCTAATCAAACATCGACCTCTATGTGGTCATGTTCATCCTCCTACTCCAGGTCCCCACCCACCTCACGCGTAAATATCTCTAGTGAGCCCAATCATCTCGTTGCCCACGAAGTGGCCTAAAATACTATATTCTCCTAAGCCCATATATATGTAATAGGGTGGTTTCTCCTATCCCACCAACATGGTCCTCTTCCTTGAATTTATAGGAGAATTTTCATTTTCCTCGAGCTTAGAAAAATGTTTGGAAGGGAAGAAGTTGGTACATGAATGGGAAAATTAGGAGTCAAGAGAAAGAGGAAGGTTCTTTACAATAACATTCAAAGCATCACCAAGTTTTTATTACAAGTGTCACTAGGGAGGGTAAGTGTTAAACATATCATGGGATATTTATGAACAAAAATGTGATTTATCTTCCTTGACAATGTCATATTGGATGTTTTCACCTAAAGCTGAGCATGTGTGGCATAAGTTAGTGACCAAAATGGATGTTATAAAAACAACTTTCTACTAGATACCAAAAATCCTCATAACATAATAATTTTTCATCTTAATAGACCATAATTAATAGATATTTCCCATTAATGTCATATTTTTTTATTGTGTGATATTTTATTCATTGACATCATTGAAATAATTATGTTAGTAGTTCAATCTTGTATCCTTCCTTCACTTCTTACGTTTGAAAATTGCATTCTCCAAATGTTGCGGATTGTATCTTTCTTTGAAAAATTATTCAAATAGCCTTTCCTTTTCCTCTATGATTTCTTTTTCAAATTTCTGACCAATAGTCTACACACATTTTTATTTGCTAGATGAAATTTCATGAAGCCAAAAACCAATTTCTTGACTGTAGACAACTCTACTTGGCAACGAATGTAAATATAATGGAAGAATTGTACCTTCTTTTAATGATGAAAGAAATTTTTGAAAAAATATCCACCACTCCCCATTTTCTTTAGATCACTCAATCTGAATTAAACCATAGTTCTAATTTCCTCTTATTTTCTTTTTTAGAACATTGAATCCCTATTTTTCGGTCTAGCAGGTTTATGTTTCCTCACTAGTGAAATGTTATGGTCAACACTTTACTTTATGTATATACAACTTTCATATCCTCAATTTATGAACTTATATGGGCGTCTTTTTCTTTTCCATCAGCTATTTACCTTGTGCACTATGATTTTTGAAATATCTAATCTTGATTGATAAGTTACAAATTTATATAATTGTATTTTATGAAAAATATATTCACATTTGTTGTCAATATTATATCCTCCAAAATATCAAAATATATTATATACATTATCTAGAAAATATCTTTGGAATATTTATGAAATATAAAAAATATCCATAATGTCTAGTATAAGATATTATGAGAATTTTCTTTAAATAGAAGGTTGAAATCCTCTATAAATAAGAGGTTTCACTTTATAATTTAGTAGAAAGATAAATTTATTGAATTTCTCTTGATTATTTTCAATATAATTTTTTTCTTTATATATTTTTTTTGTGAGTTTGTGTGTGTTCATAATATTGTCCTTATATTTATTGCCTTAGTACATACCCTCTAGGTTAGGGAATAGAAATAATTTGTACAAATTGGTATCAAAGCTAGGTTGAGATTATATGAAAATTTTTAGTTTAATATATTTTCTAGTTCAAAATGGTAGTTATGAGCATTAGTCTCACTATAATATATTTTTATATCCATAATATCTAGTATAAGATATTATGATATTTTTTCTTTAGATAGAAGGTTGAAATCCTCTATAAATAAGAGGTTTCACTTTATAATTTAGTAGAAAGACAAATTTATTGAATTTATTTTGATTATTTTCAATTGAAATTTTTTTCTTTACGTATTTTCTTATGAATTTGTGTGTGTTCATAATATTGTCCTTATTTTTATTACCTTAGTACATACCCTCTAGGTTAGGAAATAGAAATAACTTCTACAAATTGGTATCAAAGCTAGGTTGAGATTACATGAAAAGTTTTAGCTTAATATATTTTTCTAGTTCAAAATTGCAGTTATGAGCATTAGTCTCACCCAATCCAAAATCACCATATTGATGATAAGAACTATGATTATTGGAGCATAAAAGTAGGAACTTATTTTGTTCACAAGATGTGTGGGAGATAGTTGAGAATGGGTTTCTATAACCTTTGAATCCTCAAAACACTTGAGCATTGACACCAATAGATAATGATATACTAAAGAAGATCAAGGAAGAGGAAGAAAAGTGTTGTTTCTTAATCAACATGAAGTAGGCGAGTCCATCTTTCCTTGCCTTGTAGTAGAAAGTAGATAAAAACATGAATGATAAAGACTTCAAACATCTTATCAATGTACAAGTCCTTGAAAAATTCCTAAATAACAAATTCTTATGAAATATATTAAAAAAAATTTGGTACAAAAAAAAATCTTTAAATTAAATATTTTCCATTGTTATGGGTGTAGTAAATGAAATTAGGTATCATGGTGACACATTGGAAACTAAAAAAATTGTAAAGAAAATACTTAAAAGTCTTTGTAGTATATTTGATGCAATCTTTGCACATCTTTGCATGGAGCGGAGGTTTGCAAGGCTTCACTCCCAAATTGGAAAGCCAAAAAAGAGATTGTGCTAAGTTGTGGCTGAATGATGTTAGGTATAACAACCTTGTTTTTCATGGATTAAAGCCTATTGACTTTAGTAGTTCTCCCAAAGGTTTAAATAATCTGGTTTGGCATTCCTCCCGACTTGTCCCTTTATTCTATGCCACAAATACAATGCTCAATGAAAAATTGAGATCAAATAAACATATGAACATACGTGCGGATTGCAATATTGGGTTGCACCTTGATGACATGTGTGGTGTGCGGGTTTGTCCTAGTAGGGAGTGCATTAATGATCCTTATTTTTTTGATCTACCTTTGGATGCTAATATTGACCTTGAGCACAACACTTTTCATAATATTTCTTATATGGATGAAGGAGGGGCTTGTGTTGATAGCCTGGTCATGGTTACTTTAGAAATTGTACTAAATATTTAGGATCTTGGGTTTTCCCGATGAAGACTATTATTCGTCATGATACTAATAAGAGGAAGGATCTTTGTGACCCTCACCGATTTAAAATTCTTCATTTCTTGTAATTTTTACATTATCAAGAATATGTTTTTGATAATTTTTCTTTTAAGAATCATAATGAACTTATGGAAATGAACTTGAATAAGAGGGTTGGAAGAAATTGTAGTCACAAAATTGAAAAGACTTACTCTTTGTCGGTAGCTGAAAAACATTAGATTTTCTTATTGTCTAGTTTTCTTTTATTGTTTATTTTTTTATGGGTAGTTTTGTGCTTCATGTTGGTCCTTTTTCTTTGGGAAAATTTTCTTCTTGTAGTCTCTTCTTCTTTTAAAACTTTGTTTGTTTATTGACCTATGAAAACACCATCAATTGGAGGAAGTGTGTACTTTGTGACTATTAAAGATGTTTTCAAAAGATAAACATTTATTTATTCCTTGAAACATAATTAAATTTTTTTGGTGCATTCCAAGATTTTAAGGACATGGTTTAGGAGTAGAGTGGTTACTATATAAATTTTCTAAGATGAGATAGACGAGATTAATTTCAAATGAGCTCCTTAATTTTTGTATGATTCATGGGATAAACAAGCAATTTACAACAAGGTATAAACCTCAACGAAATTGACTTGCAGAAAAAAAAAACATATTAAATTAGTAGAAATGGATAGAAATATGTTAAACTTAAAACATTTACTAAATGAGTGCTTGTCTGAAGCAGTAACTTGTGTGGTTTAAATCTTATACTAATGTCCCATAAAAATTGTGAATGAAAAACTTCCCCAAGAAGCATGGAGTGGAAAGCAACACAATGTCTTGTAGTAAACAGGCTTTTGGATGTGTACTTTATGCTCATATTGTATATGAGAGGAGGATGAAATAATATGATAAAAGAGAAAGATGCATTCTATAGGTTAGAGTAAGAAATTAAAAGGCTATAAATTATATAACCCCATCACAAATAATGCTATTATTAGTAAAGATGTTGAGTGCATTGAAGAACAAACATGAAATGGAAGTATTGATAAGTTAGAAACTATCATTATAGGAATACCTCATGACGTGAATTATGTTTTTGAAATAAACACACAAAATCTTCATCTAGTACTTTAAGGGAATGGTGCGGTGACATCTTCATCAAACATAATTCTAGTTTCATTAAGCATCACAAGAGATATCTCAAGTGGATTTTCATCTTCCTAGAAAGTTTACACCCGGATGAAGCATTAGGTCCCTTAGGAATTTTCATCTTCAAGATCTTGAAGTAACGAAAAATTAGATACAAAAAATTGGTAACAAAAATGTATAAGTTTAGGTACACCCTAGGGAAGATAAGAAGCTTAAGTGAGATTTATGAAAAAAATCAAGGTGATGATAAAGTTAATTTATGTTATAATTTTTCACTATTTTCTCATGACAACCACGAGATAATTGTAGATGCTTTCATTGATGAGAAATGGGTAAAATCTATGGATAAAGAAAATTATTCTATTGAAAAGAATCATACATGGTATCTCGGTGAGCCTTACGGATGGTATGTGTTAGCATAAAGTGGGTTTAAAAGACTAAATTCAATGCATATGGAAATTTAAAAACATAAAGCCATGTTAGTTGGAAATGGTATCTTGCAATAACCCGAAATTTATTACAATGAGAGTACATTTGCCTGAATAGCTAGACTAGACAACTTTGCTAGAACTATTTTAATAATAACTACTCAAACTAATTGGAAATTCTATTAAATGGATGTCAAGTTTGCATTTTTTGAATGACATTATAGAAGAAGAAGTTTGAATAAAATTTTACTAATAACTTCTATAGTGAAGGTAGTGTTTTATCATAGATTGGAAGGAGGCATGACTAATAAATACGTTTACATGAGCATAATTAGAATGTGTCAATGTTGTCCCGAAAGAATAGAGTAGTTGTTTGAGGAAAATCATTTGTTGCTTTTAGAAGGAAATTGGAAATCCACATCTTAATAAGAAATAAAATATTCTTACACGGTATTTTCTATCCCGTGTTTATTTTATAGTGTATTTTTTCTATTTCACACACAATAGAACAACCACAATTTACTCTACTTGTAAAAACTTTGTAATCTTTTTAGAAAACTACTCTGCAATAACCCCTTTCTTTTACTTGATAGCCACACTTGGATTTATCGCATAGCCAATTCACAACAATCACAAGATCTTGCAATAAATTTATTTCTAACAATCACTTTTGAGAGTATCTAAAACTCAAAATTATTCTTCCTCTTGAGAGTTTCTAACATATAAAATATTTAAGTGAAACTCTAATTTTTAGAAGCTATGAGCTCAATACGATTTTCTGAACTATTTTTGCATTTATGAACATATGATATTTTGGCATTTTATTTTGTATTGCATATTTCTATTGTAGTGATATTTAACATTGTACGTGTCCTAATCCTTGAAATTGTTTATATAAATTAGCCAATTTGTTTGGAGGTATGCAAGTTTTATGACTTTTGTACATCATTGTAAAGGAGTTGTATGATTGAAGATTTGTCACTATCATTTTCTTTGGATAACAATTTTAATATTTTAATCTATATTTTAATGACGAACTTAACTTTTGGGCATTGCATTCAACCTGTGTTCTTACTGTTTGTTTATAAAGTTGCTCTATTTTATGCAACATGTACATCTCTGTAATTGTTTTCCATTTAATTCATAATCAAATATTATACATTTCCTTACATAATTCAGTCATCTCTTGTCAAATTCTCAAGATTCTAAAATCTATTTAATGATTATTTTGACAGAATTGCTCTTTTAATGACATATAAAGTGATAAAACTAGAATGATACAAATTTAAAAAATGAATACCCTCTTAAACATTAACTACACCTAAAATAATATAGATAAAAATAACCTTCTTCCACCTAAAAAAACACTTTTAACCGAAAACGAAAAACTAAAAGTTCCCTGCAGCATGGGATCATACAAACAAAAAAAATCCAGGAAATTAGATTAGAAAGGACCGCCTTCTTCTGTATTCTTTTTGGCAATTGCTTTTTTTAAAAATTAATTCAATTCCCTATTATTAGTAAATTTGGTTTTCTTCAAGAAGTAATCAATTAATGATATAGAATTGTTGACATTTATAAATTCTTTGAATCGTTCGAATAGTCCTAAATTATCTAGGAAAATTGTAACAAACATTAATTGAGAATGATCACTTTCAATTCCTCTTATTGTGGATTCAACAAGTAAATTCCCCACGCAGTGGCAGATTTGCCCCAAACACCAAATCACCGTATCTTTTATAAAACGACAAACAGTCGTAGTCGGAATAAATGATTAACGCTTACAAAGTGGATGGAGTTCTCTATGATTATCCATGACAGCGAACGCAGTCTTTTTCTACAACACCAAGAACCACATTTTTCGTCCAGTTACATTCAGGGTGACTGACATAATTCTCGACGACAAAGCAAAACTCCGCCTGAAATCCAAGATGTAAAACAATTATATGTGTTATGCAGTAGAACGGATGATAACCTGATCTATATCAAACAATTAGAAGAGTGCCTACAAAAAGTAGATTACCATTATTTACTGGAGAGGTGGGCATTTGAAGCCATCTGGAGGGGTCATGCCACACTGAACTAAAAGATCGAGAGCGAGTGGAAGGATAATGTTGACATTGAGAAGCTTAATCCGAATAGTTGTACACAGACAGAGTGCTGCTTCTACCTCCAAAAGTCCTTCCAACAGGGGACAGCACTGGTTCACAACGGGATCTCCGAGGCCCACATGAACCAGCCCACCAAGCACATCAACGCAGGCTCCTAGCTTCAACGCATTTAAAGGACACTTGCTGTGTGAAGGGGGACTATAGTAAGGCTTGCTGTGTGCAACCACTGGGTGAATGGTTGTACAAATAGAAATCATAAGCATCACCAACAACGCTGCAGCCTTCCTCATTGTCATCTTGATTTATTAAGACGAAAATCAGGAGCAAATAAGCTGCGAGTTTAGGGATGTAATCGATGAGTGAGTTAAAAGGATTTTATAGGATGAGGGGGACTACAAACCATAGAATTCGACTATGTAATCAGGGCAGTTATTAGAGAAAACAGTGTTTCTACACGTGAAATGGGGTGTAGACAGAGTGTTATATTCTTCTTTGTAAGCCCACGACGAAGCGTCATCTTATATTCCTCTCTGAAAGCCCACGACGAAGCCTCGTCGTAAACTAAAATATTATTGTAACACTGCGTGCATGTCATATATGTAATCACTTGCTATTTGCTTCTAAATTTGACTCCGTATAAACTATATTGTTATTAGCTGTATATATTGCTGCTAGCTCTATCGTTCTGTCAGTAGCATCAGTTTTGTGAAATAAAAATAAAATCCACCAAAAGTATCAACCCCAGAATTTGTAGGCAAATTGCTATAGATGTTTGTCCAAATAAATTTTTTAATTCAATTAATCGAGATAGTGAAAAATCGATTAAATAAATGTTATATTACTAAAATAACAGTACAACTATTCACAAAAATGGAGTTGTAATGTGATCACTCCATGAGTGACAAACTAGCCCAAAGGTATTGCAACCGTTTGCAAAATCACATGAGTCCTTAACCTTTAAAACTGATTAGATTGTCAATATATTAACCAGAGAGTTAGACAACAATCACATACAGAACAAAAGGCAAAGGGTATATGTCATCAGCCAGCAATCTAAAAGGTATTTCCCATCAAGAATGAGCTCCCATCCATTTGGGATGGATTTAGTTTCTTCAAGTTTTTCTCGAGTTTTCATTTTCTAGGACTTGGGGTGACGAGATTCAAAAAACCGACCAAAGGACATTGCCTATTGGAAATGGGAAAGATTAACTATGATGTTGTGGAGGCGCCGAGCCCCATGTCCAAGATAAAGATGAGGTTAGGAGTGCTAGCATGGTGGCAAGCCAAACGTATCCAAAGTTGTGGCATGACAAAATGCGACAACAATGCTTTCTAGCTTCTTTGCGAATGGGCCGAGAGGCAAGGGTAAGTAAGATTTGAGGAATATTGTAGGCAATAATGTTCTGTGATTTGAAAGAGTATGGAAGTGAGAAGCGTCAAGTATTACCTTACACATCCTTAGAATAGAATGTTAGAGTAGGTATTTACCTTAGCTCATGTTCACCTATGTATTTATTTATCTTTATTGTATTTATCCTCACCAACTTATGTGTGTGTATATTTCTTTTATCTTATTTAGATATTAGGAGATATTATCTAGTAATTGTTAGGTATAGTTCCCTTATTGATCTATGGTATTAAATAGTTCTTTCCTTTATCTATGGTATTGACTAGATCCTTCATATCTAGTTCTTTCCTAAATCTATGGTCTTAACTAGTTCTTTGATGACTAGTTATTTCCTTGATTTATGACTTGATCTATGGCCTTGATTGGTTCTTAGATTGTTATTCCTTGCCTATATAAGAAAGGCCCATTCTCATTGTATTTCATTGAATTCCATAATAATATATGATATTGCTGCTAATTTGTTTCGAGAGGTTGTATGTAAAGTTATTACGGTGAATTTCTTTCATCTTATTGATCATGGTGTTTGATTAGCATCTGCGTGTTCCTGGCTTGGTATGATCGGCTATCACAACTTTTATGGTATCACGGAAGAGGTTGTTGTTGAAATCAAGTTTGTAGGTTTTATTTTGCAAATCAATTCTTTGTATATTCATATATTAGGGATTTATTAAGTATTTTGTTGTTGCGTGTGGTTTTAGAAAAATAGAGGCTTCCATTAGATCAACAAGGCGGTAAAACCCTAAGATCGAATGTAAACTGGACCATTTCTCGGAGGTATTCATTCTTTTGGTTTTTTGTTGTTGTAGAGACATTCACAGTTTGCCTCGAAATTCATGTCGAGTCAAAACAAAACCATGAAAATTAATTTCTTTGTTTCTTATAGGTGTTCAAGATCGGTCTTGGTTTTTTTGTTGTTGTGTCGTAGTATTCTCTATTGATGGACACACGAAGAGAATGTATATTGCTATTCTTTGTTTTTAAAAGATACTGATGCACGCCTTTATATAGGCAGCGTGTGAGGGAGACAGGTTATTCAACTGTCCATAAACTAATACTAACAAATGTATTAATTTTAACTTGCTAACATTCCCCCTTAATACATTGCTTTTACAAATGTACCCCTAATTAAATCAAACTTCACCTTGCGAGAGGCTTGGTGAGAATATCTCGCAACCCGAGAATCGGTAGAGGCAAGATCTTGGAGCTGAATTTGGTGGTTCAAACACATGTTCACGAATGTAGTGACATTCGACCTCAATATGCTTTGTTCGTTCATGGAAAACGTGATTCTTCACAAGCTTCAACACACCTTGATTTTCGCAGGTGAATGATGGGAGGTTTCTCTTCAGAATCCTATATCTCGCAAGAATGCGACGTAACCAAATTACTTCACACACACGCTCCTCGTGCAGGCATGGGTATTCACCTCGGTGGATGAGAGAGCAACAATGAGGTTGCTTCTTGCTGATCCATGAGATACGTCCCAGATCCGAGATGAAAAACATATCCTGAAGTGGATTTCCCGTCATCAACGGATCTGCGTAGTCCAAGTCTCAGTATATCCCCAGTAAGAAGAACTGAGTGTTCTTCGATACTCTGCACAAAGTCAAGCTGTACTCGGGCATATCTCAACACATGCTTTGCTGCTATCCAATGACATTTCTTCGGCTCCTGCATAAATCTGGAGAGATAGCTCACTGCAAAGCAAAGATCTAGTCTGGTATAAGTCAAGTAAATGAGACTCCCCACAAGCTGCCTGTAGTGAGTGCCATCTACCTGTGGTGAATCCTGGAATCTAGATAATTGCAAACCTTTTTCCATAGGTGTGGACATTGGTTTACAATCTGACATCCCATACTTTTCCAGGAGTGTCTTGGCATATTTCATCTGGGAGACGAAGATATGATTCTTCTTACGCCATATCTCCAAGCCAAGACAATAGTGAAGTAGCCCCAAATCAGTTACTGTCGAAGGATTTCTTCGATCATTCTTTACATCATCTACAAGATTTTCGAACTTCCCGTGATCACAAGATCATCTACGTACAAAACCGAATGAAAATCTCTGTTCCTACCTTCTTGATATACGATTTGTATCCGAGGGGCTACGAGTGAATCCATGCTGCAATAGGTGATCATCTATTTTTATGTACCATGCCCTAGGTGCTTGTTTAAGTCCATAAAGAGACTTTATCAAACGACATACCTTGTGTGGTTGATGCTCGTCTACAAACCCTTCAGGTTGGGCCATGTACACTTCTTCTTACAGATCACCATTTAGAAAAGCACTCTTGACAACCCTCTTGCTGAAGTTTCCATCCATTTTGTCGCTGTAGGTGCACATACAACTCGATGGTTTTGATCTTTGTAGTGGGTGCAAAGGTCTCGTCATAGTCAATTCCTTCTTGCTGAGCATAACCCTTTGCAACAAGTCGTGCTTTGTGTTTGTCGATTGAACCATTTGCCTTATATTTTGTTTTGAAAATCCATTTGCAGCCAATGGATTTCTTACCTGGAGGCAGATCGACAAGTTCCCACGTCGATTCTCGGGGGAATCATATTCAGCATCCATAGCTGTTTCCACCGTGGTTGGTCTAATGCCTCACGAGCAAAGATGTCGGGTTCGGTGCTCTCAACAACTGAACTCATGAGTGCAAAATTTACCTCATGTCTTTCTTGACTTCGTGTTCTAACTCCCGTAGAAGTACCAGGAAGTGAGTTTAGGTGTGCATCCCTAATAGTACTCTGGACCCATTTCGGACATTGGCGCTGCTGATGTGAAGATGTGTTTTCCAGTGTGCCAAGATCAACGAACAAATCTCCACTCAGCTCTTCTTCTCTCTGAGAAGAATCATCTTGCTCATCATCTGGATGTGTGAGCAATCTATGTGACGAGGTCGGTACTGGATCTCCATTGTGTGGCAAGGAGTCAAAGGACGACTCATCACATACCACATCTCGACTCTTGTAGATCTTCTTCGTCTCAGGATCCATGAGACGATATGCCTTTGAGGTAGTACTATACCCCAAGAAAAGACATGGCAGTGTCTTTGGATCGATCTTCTTCCTTCTTTTATCTGGAACATGCATATATGCAGTACAACCAAAAACTCTTAAATGATGAATAGAAGGTTTACGACCAGTCCATACCTCTTCCGGTGTCTTGTTCTGCAAGATCTTCGTGGGTGCCCGGTTGAGTAAATACACACTATGGATCTGCTTACGCTAAAACTCGATCCTCCAACTTGGCGGTCGAGAGCATACAACGAGCCATCTCCATGATGAGTCCTGTTGTGGCGCTCGAAATCCCGTTACATTGCTGGGCGTATAGGGAGCAGTCAAATGTTGTTGAATGCCATGCTCAGTTGGTATGCTAAGAACTTCTTTGACACAAATTCCCCCTTGATCTCGAGCGGAGGAGAAGAAGAGGCTTCCCTGCATCGCCTAGTGGCTTGCTCTTGGTAGAAGGTCTAGAAATTTGCAAGTGCCTCACTCTTCTTCCGAAGGAAATATACCCACATTTTACTCGTGAGTAATCATCAATGATGAGCTGAAAGTACACAAAACCTTGAAAGCTAGTGGCAGGGTCCGTGACAGATCGGTGTGAGCGACCAAGATGCTCTGTAGAATGATAAGAGCTCTGTTTGAATGGACCTCTATGTTGTTTGCCCGCAAGACACTGGCTGAGCAAATAGGTAAGGAATGGGAGAGTGGAGGAAGCCCTCTTACCATTTCCTTCGCACCGAGTTGATGCGAGAGCCCCAGCAGAAAGATGACCATATCGAAAGTGCCAAAGTGAAGTGGACTCTGCCGTTGATGCGGAGAGAGCAACGCTAGATGTTCGATGGATCGCATCCAGGTGTAAATAGACGGCCCTTCGAAATGCGTGAGCAATGACTGACTCTCCTCGGGAAATGATGCAGACTTGACCCCTTTCTCAACAAAGAATTCAACTGCATTCTATGGTTAAGAAGTTGACTTACGAAAAAGATTTGAAGTCAAACCTGGAACATAGAGCACCTTTGTTAGTGTACATCTTCGTGTTCCAAGAGGAATGATGACATCACCAATCCCCGCTTTATATACTCTTGATTATGCCCGCAATGGTGATCCGATCTCGAGTGGGCGGTCACTCGAGAGTATGGAACAACTTCTTGTTGCAGTCATGTGTTCTTGCTGGCACTCGAATCAATCAACTTGGACATCTTCTGATCGACTACTGCGTGAGTCTGTGAGACTAGAACAATGTCGAGAATGAGTTGTATCTGGTACCACTTCATCGGAGGTGGCATCCTCGTTGAGCAAGCAATGTGGCCCTTCGCTTCGATTACGAGCATGCCATCGGGATTTCTTGGAATATCCTCGGCCAGAAGTGCTCTCTTCACCTGGAATTTCCATACTTGCGACTATTGTAATAACATTTCGCGATCGTGTGTGTATCTGTGAGCAAATGTGGCACCATCGATCCGCCTTGTGATTATGCTGCTTACAGGGTGGCGGCTGTGGTGGCCGGCCATTGTGAAGATGGCTCTTGAGCATCTTCGCTTTATACGATTTTGGGGGCTGATTGCCCTTTCCGAGGATTAGACACCTAGACCATTCTTCTACCTCTGAGCACATAACCAACAATACCAAACAAATTGGTTGGGTTCAAGATATAGGGATGCCAATGTCACCTTTTTCCCGATGGTGTTTGATGTAACTTAAAGAATTTATCCATTTTATGTATCCAATTAAGGGGATCCTTACCATCAAATTTGTGCATATCCACTTTCAAATCATGTTTCGTGGTCGGATAAGTTTGATTCTGATGAGATTGGAAAAGTGATCCAATATGGTTAGTTTGTCCATGATTTTGAATTGAAGGTCCTCCTTGGTTGATATGGGCTAGATTTGGGCCATACTGGTTACCCTTTACATGTTGCATGATATCATCCAACAAATGATTGATTTGGGCTATGTCTCCTTTAGAGGCCATCTCAGATTGTACAATTCACAACTCATACTCAAGTTGGATAACCTTATGATCAACTAAGGTAAACCCTAGTGATGAGGAATATGTATTTAACCCTTCTGACTCCATCTCTTCAATCACTACCCCATCTTTATATGGGGTTTTACACGGAGTAACCGGATTCTTTTTTGCTCTTGTGGAAGGCCCCACCATGATGTCAAATCTTAGGGTTTAGGGTTTTGATATAATTTCGTCTCGAACAGGAAAAAACCACGATAAGATACTAATAATATTTCTTTGAGAAATTTATGAAAATGTAAAGAACTTGAAAATTTTCCACAATTTGTACCCTAGAGAGTGATTTTATGAAAAAAACCTAAATTTGTAATAACTTTTGAAAAATAGAGTAAAAAAGTCTGAAATTTTCAGGAACCTTACTTAAAATGTTTCACAACTCGGTAGAAATATATCCCACCAATTCACTCTGGTTTCGCAATATGTGGTGGAAACAAAAAATTAGGGTTTTTGCCCTAATTTAGAAGATCGTAGCTTTGATACCACTTGTAATAAAATTACTTGTATAATTCAGATTAAGAGAAATAGTAGAGCACCAAATAACATAATATTTTATAATAATGATCTCAATATGCAATTAGAATAGCTTCGCCACTTCGAGGGGGCAACCTCTAAACCATATAAAGCAAGACTCAAATGCTCAAATGATGATGAAATACTACCTATAATCCCCTATATATACTATTCATATGTTATGGCCATCACCAAGGCCGACCTATTAAGCATGAGAAAGTATAAATGATATAATAAAATGATATGGTATGCCACAAGCTGGCTACTCATATCCTAATACAAGCAAAATAGGTTAAGGGCGTAGCAACACACAACCTTATATCTCAATTCTTCTTTCTGACAGGTACCAAGTTTGCAACCCATGATGAGTGCCTTGTGGGTTGTATGATTCCTCCATCACTCCAATTTTTCAATTCTTCTTACATCCTTAGGAAAAGGAGTGGATTTATTGGCCTTTGTTTCTACCTAAATGGCTTGGCAGAAGCTTCCAAGGGAATTTAGTGCTGAAAAAATCCTCTCTGTATGATTTCAGTTAAGAATAAGACCATGTTAAGAAGTCCTGGTATTTCTTCAACAATTGGACATACAACAGTTTTTCTTCCTTTCTCGATTACTACCTAGCTAGATCTTACGTGCTTTATCCTTTATGCCTAGGTCGTGCTCTTCAACATCCCTCAAGGCTAACATGTGTCTGTTGACAATGCAATCAACATTATCAAATTTGTATTCAAGTGATACCAAACCTCTGGGAATAGTATTAGTCCTCAACTGAATGATGTATTTGTCAAATAAAGTCTCCTTTCCATCAGCCACACAAAACATTGGTTCCCAATCTATATGTTGATCGAAAATTCTCCCCGGTTCTACAAAAACCTTTGCACCTGGGCGTCATCTTCAAACACTTGTAAGTGTTTAACATTGTTAGGAATAGATGGCCTAGTTAATATCTCAATATTATACTCACAATAGGGGATATAGTACAATTTTAAAATTTGGACCCCAATACGGCCAATTTATCTGCTAGAGTATTGTACTTCCTATCATGATGTATGATGTTGAAGGAGTTAAACATCTTAATTAAATCTTGGACTGCATGCTTATAATGCTTCATTCTCTGATTTTTTGTTGCATTTAGTTTTCTAACATGCTTGACAATTAGCTCTAAATCTCCTTTAACAATGATGTCTCTAATACCATATTTCCAAGAAATTCTTAAACCCAATAATAGTGCTTCATATTTTGTAATATTATTAGTGCACTCAAAGTTTTTTTTTAAATAATAAACAAACTCTTCCTAACTTGGAGATATCAGAACAATAGCACCACCATTTCCAAATTTAGAGCAAGCCCAATCAAACAAAAACATCCAAGAAGAACCTAATTGATTAAGAGACATGGATTGATCAATTTTGTGCTCTTTACCATCAACAAATCCAACAAAGTTATCAGCATCAATGTCAATTTATATAACTTCATTAGAAGCATTATTGGGATCCTTAATGAGATGTATCATCTTCTTTTCACCATACAACTTTACAAGGATGCCCTCAATAGGTTTAGTGGAAAAGACATATCCATTTTCACACTCCCACCCACACTAGCAGCCCATTCTCTTGATAACAAAGATTCCCCATTTGGTAGGGCAATTAACAATAACAAAATCTAGTTTTCAGTTCTTTCCTAGGTAAGCTAAAAGTTACACTATCAAACCCTTAACACATCCAAGCACTTGGCACCTCTCTGGAATCCATGGAAGTGCACTTCTAATAAGTTGTTATCACTTTGATATCTAATTCATTCATGACCTTAAGAGGCATAACATTTCACGATGCTTCAAGATCAAACATATAGTTGCATAGCAGCATGTCCTTAATAATCATAGTAGTGAAAATTGGATTTACATTCAGATGGGACTCAACCAAGGATGTTACCAAATATACTTCAGGTGGCTCACCTAGTTCTCCCAAAGACTTGGGATTTTTTCAACTCTAAAATGGTAGGAGGAGTCTCAACATTGTTTACATTTCTACCTTTGGTAATTTGTTCTTCCTTCAATCCCAAATATTCAAAGGCCCTTTTCTTGTGCTCAAGAATCCTAAGCAGCTCAACAATTGGAACAAAAATATTGATCTGACTCAAGACTTGGGAAATGTCATAAGGAATTTATTTGGGAAAGGAAACATTTGGAGGAAGACTGATAAACTCATCTAACAACAAAGGATTTTTCATGGTCTGAGCATGGGCAGGGATACCATTCTATATCGGGAAATAAGGCCTTTGCAAGATGTATCTTTCTTAGGAGTTTCTTTTGAGATATTGGTGAGAACTAGAGTTTTTGGTTTGGCTTGAGGCTCTACCCCTTTGACAACTTTACTCCTAGTGTTATATTATTTTTCTTGGGCAACCACATCATTCATTAACAACTTCCTATCCTCCTCAAAAGGGATTCCTCCATCATACTTTTTAATCATTAATGCCCTTAAGTATTAAAAATCATTATTAGGTAATTCAAAATCTTGTAACATATCTATTTCAAAAGCATGAGAGGGAGGAAGGGGTGATATCTAGGTGGATGGAATCCCATAAATATGCAGCAGTTTTGGCACTGATTAATTTAGTTGAATTTGATCCTTGTCGTGAGCTTGTAGAGCACCCCATCATGTACACATCATCGTTAATGTCATCATCAACTTCGTCAACTTCTTTGTCTTCATCACATGGGGCATGTGGAAAGAAACATCTGTCACACCACTCAATTTTATTGTCTTCTTCTATAACAACAACTCTGGCGGCTAAAGGATCAGGCACCAATTTGTTTTCCTAGGTTTGGGGCTATCTATTCCCTAATCCCACAGGTCCTTTACCCCTATCATCTAATCTATGATCACCTATGGGATGATTGGAGATTATTTCTTGACCTTGTCGCTTGTGCTAACCCTGGGAACCTTTCCCAATCCCTTCTCTTCCTGGAAAGTTTATAGGATATTTCCTTGATAGCTCTGGCCAATGTTTTCACAACCTCTTCTAAGTCCACAGACTTACTTGACTGAGGCTTCTATGGATTGATTATCTTGATACCTTCCCTCTTAGGAGGCTTACCAACTACTTTGATATTATTTTCAATCTGCAAATCCATGGTGAAGGCCTACCTCAATGTTGTTAGGTTCTTATCCCTCAAATAATAGGCAACCTTCTTATCAAAAACATCAGAGTATTTTATTAAACAAGAAACATCACTTGGCCTCAGGATCACATGTAGCCTATTTAGGGTCTTATTGAACCTTGTATTGAATTCATGAACAGATTCATTAGGATTCTTTTAATATTTTCAAATTATGATAAAAGAAACCTAGGGTCTATTTTATCTCCATACTGCAATCTAAAAGCATTCTTCATTTCTATCCATGAATCAATGGAGTTGTCTGGAAAATATTTATACTAGTCCCATGCATCCTCCTCTAGAGTATGAATAAAAAACTTTATGTACACATCCTCAAATTCAATCTCAAAGTATTCCATCATATTGACAAAAATATTTAAGTGTTGATCACCAGTAATAGCATTATTTTCTTCAAATTTAGGCAATCTATTTCTAACATCTTGGGAACAAAATTTGGATATCTAGCCATACCTTTCAAATCTATAGGACCAAAAGTGTTCCCAACAAACCGGGTTTGGGTGGGGGTGAGGGCCATATTGTTGTGGGGAGGTGATCTTACGGAGAAACAAAATGATGGGAAGTGAGGAGTCTCATGGAGCACATGAATGTAATTCTCGAATGGATATTCTTTATAACCTTTGTTTCTTGGAATATCCTATCATCTTTGTAGAACATAGGGATGGAATGAGACACAAAATTTTCAAATATAAAAGAAGGATCCTCTCCAGCTTAGAGAATTAAGATCTATAAAAATACTTCCTATTCAAAAGCACTTGAGGAAGTATGGAAATATTCAATGAGAGGTTGATCGGTCTCCACATTGATAACTCTTTTCTTGATTTTTGATCTCCAATAAATTTCCGATTCTTCTTCCTTCGAATTTTTCTTTCCCGATTCTAAAACAATGTTCTTGTAGGGTATTTAGTGAAGAAATATATTCTTACTTATATATTTACAAATATTAGTGATAAATTTCAATTGACAAAGGTTAAGACACTGGCATTTATCAAAAATTAATTCAACACAGAGTCGTCACAAAGGATTTTAACCTTAGTCATGCAAATGCACTAAAATTGGTCTGTAAAATGTCTGTTAACACTAAATTCATGCAAATATTCATAGATCTGACCTTCCTTTAACCATATTTAACATTGATGATGTAAACCTAGTGCAAAAACCAATAGAAACTAGAAATATTACATGCATAACTTGTAACTTTGCTCGATTCTTACAAATTGGGACACATGATGACATTTTAACAATGTATTTACACTTAGAGCATGTAAGAAACATTACCAGGGCCAAATATAAGAATTCCTTTGAATATTATTGGAAGCGGCACCAATCTAGTGTTGTTTCCACACAAATAAGTCCCGAGACTCAAATAATACCCAAGAACGGTGCATAACCCGATCGGTGTTGTTGCCGCATAAATAAGTCCTGGAACTCAAATAATCCCTAAAAAGCAGTGTGAATCGGTGTTGTTCCCACACAAATAAGCCTCGAGCTCAAATAATCCTGAAAACAATGCTAATCTAGTGTAGTTTCCATACAAATAAGTCCCGATGCTCAAATAATCCCAAGTAACGACGCCTTGATCTTGTATTGGTATCCATATTGATTCTCCCTTGGAAATCGATCAACATCAAAAATTTAGCAAGACACTGAGATACAAATAGATCATATTATGATTCATTTTGTAGCTGGGGAGGGGATTCATCTGACTCTTTGTCACTCAGGAGCTGGAGAAATCGATAACACCTTCATTAAGGATTTGATCTATCCTCACTACTTTAGGTTGTCCCTGTCAACAAAGGTAAGATGACCCATTTTGTAACCTCTATTGATGAAGGAGAATTAAGATATACTTCTTTTCATAAACTTGAAAGGAAACCTTGAGAAAATATGATCAATGCACCACAATTTAACTCTCACGAGTTGTCACTTCTAAAGAATAGTGATATTTTCTAAATAGGGTTAAGGTTCCTAAAGACATTATGGAATCCGATTGCTTTTACATATTTGTGGACATACGAGAGAAAATAGGGGTAGTTCATGTAGGATTCATTGTTTTTGAATAATTTTTGGTGGGAGATTAAGTAGGATAAACTTTATTTCGCTAGATCTTTGAGAACCTTCACAAAATTGGAAAACTAAATGATAGAATTCTTCATTACAGATAAAATATTCCTTCAACTAGAAGGTTTGCATTAATGGAGGCTAAAAATTGCTCGGTTTCACACAATCTACAAGAATTTAACACGAAGGCTCAAGTTAAAGACTCAATTAAACATTAAAGACCCTAGTTTCTCATGCTTAAGATACACTCAAAGGCTTACAGACAATATTTATCAAAAAAATGGCTTAAAGGCTTATAGGTAGTTCATGTAGGATTCATTGTTTTTGAATAATTTTTGGTGGGAGATTAAGTAGGATAAACTTTATTTTGCTAGATCTTTGAGAACCTTCACAAAAATTGGAAAACTAAATGATAGAATTCTTCATTACGAGATAAAATATCCCTTCAACTAGAAGGTGTGCATTAATGGAGGCTAAAAATTGCTCGGTTTCACACAATCTACAAGAATTTAACATGAAGGCTCAAGCTAAAGACTCAATTAAACATTAAAGGACCCTAGTTTCTCATGCTTAAGATACACTCAAAGGCTTACGAGAAAATATTTATCAAAAAAATGGATTAAAGGCTTACAAGATGAAGGCTCTTTTCATAATGAAAATGTAAATGCCACAAAACTATCGACCGATGAGATCCTATGTGATTTAGAGGGATTTTAACACAAGATTGCAATAGGAACAAGAAAAACTAATTGCACACATTTTGAAATAAAGCGTAGACACAAATTGGCTAGAGATTAAGACAAATTAATTAGAAGTTGACTAGATTTAACATTAGGGGAAAGTTTCTTTGAACAATCTTAGATCTTGTCAATCGTTATACACTTGTAACCAACTTGACATGATCAAATCCAAAACAAAGGATATTAAAAAGTTTCTCGGATGGTCTCTCGGAAGATGGGATTTCTAAAATTTTCTCTTAAAAATTCAACCCCAACCTTGTGAAAGAGTATCCTCATTGAATTTATACAATTTATTCACTCACTCATCCTAAATTTTCCCTTGAAAAAGAAGAATATTCTAGGAATCCTTTGCTTGTTACCAATTTGTCTCAGAAAGTGACGTTTAAAAATTTACTCCCGTAGCTACCACATGTAAAAATTTGGAACCGATAACATTTACGAGACCCTCAACTAATGACTGGGATGTCATGTCACAACATTTTAATAGTCCTTCTAATCCTTGTTTTATTCTGTCATACGAGAAATCCCCATTTTAATCATTTTCCGGTGGATCTGTATAGATGGATCTGATAGGAAATCCTTTTCACCCTTGAGGAAACACCATTTTCATTGTTTTCTCATGCAACCTCCATCATTTCATCTTTTTCCCATTCTTTCCTCTATAAATCTACTCTACATCCAACTTCTTTGGTAATTCTTTTTTTGAAAGTTCCCAGAGTAATTAAAACTTCAAAATATAAAACTTTACAATCTTTGGACTCAAAAATTAATCTCTAAATCCATTCAATTACACTTTGTAAAAAAATGAAGAGGAATTTCATCAAAAATGATGAAAAATAATGCGTATTCACATCTCCAGGAGTCTTGGAGAAAAAATGGTGGAAAAATAAGATGCAATGCAAATAAACCATTGATTTTTCCCCTTCTCAACTTTATATTAGATCCATACACATGTTTCCTTGGTGCAGCTGCAAAGGTGAAGTATAGAGGCATGTTTACAAACAAGCGTGGGCCTTTGACATGCCCTGGGCCCAATAAAATTGTGTTTTGGCCTTTGAAAAGTATAAGTATAAAAATTATCCAATGGAATCCTCCACATGTCTCTTTAGTGAACATTTGATATGGTGCCCAAAAGTGGAGACCCTAAAAAAGCATGGGCTCACCACGTGTCTGAGTCCGGTAGAGTTGTGTTAAAATTTTAAGGACCAGTGGAAGGCACCATATGGCTAGGGTCTCGAGAAAGTTTTCACGACCGTTAAAACGTTTAAGCAAGGAAAAAGTGAGTGGAAACTTCCACGTGTCTCCATGGCACTCCATGTGTCCCAGGCCTTAGAAAGTTTCTTGAAAATTTTAAGTATAGAGAGGAGCCAAAGGAAGCCTCCACGTGTCTCCCTAGCACAACTACTAAGGTAGGGCTCGAGGCGAGATCCTCAAATAAGCGTCAAGCCTCACATTTCCATGGTCTAAAAAATCCTAACCAACCACATGAAAAATGTCTAAGTCTTGGCAAGGCCAACGGAAACCTCCACGTGTCTCCTTACTACAACTCCAAAGGTCAAACAAAGAGGTGAAAGTTTAAATGAGCACGGGCCCTACATGTTGACAAGACTTGAGTTGAAGCAGGACATAGATTTTCAAAATGTCCCATCGAGCTGCATCTAATAAGAAAGGATTATGTTTCTAAAGATCTTTGAGATATAATTTGCAAGGAAAACATGCTCTTCGATTAATAAGATGCGGGGAACTTCACCATTTGCACCCAAAATTGAATCTTTCTTTAAGGATGAAGAAATTGGAAATGATACAAGGCCCAAATGTGATCCACGACCATGAAAAGGATCTTCAATAGCATGCAAATGAATAAAACCTTTCACACATCCATTCATGGAAATAGAAAATACGACAGAGCCTGTAGGTTGAAGAAATTTTAGAGTAAACAGGGGAAGATCAAATTCAGCACCAACATGTTCATAGGATAATTTTACGATCATAGTTCTACATACATGTGACCAAAAATGACTATACATGAAAACCTTGTAACGCAAGAAAATTTAGGTTCAAAATAGTTTCCCAGTCATGAGCACTTAATAGTAGACTTCGGTTCTGAGGCACCCATGACCCTGTCCAGGAACCCTTATCAAGGGTTATCTTAAATCTCCATAATTTACCTGCACAATCATGATAGTATTTCCTTCCCATTTAATTTTTTTCTAGTGTGTGCAGTCCTAACATTAGGCGTGAACTAACTAAGTCATTGTTTCCCTCTCTTACACCTAGGGTTTCAAATTTATCTTATTGTTTTTGTCATCTATATTCCAGTTGTTTATTATCAATTATTTTTCACATGTGACTCTGCCATTAGGGTTCAACATAAAATGCAATTTTTAAAAATTAGTGGGCAATCCCACATGCCTCAATGCATCCTATAAAATACATCATATGGCATCCTCACTATCACTATATACAATCGGGATACCTATAGAACTCATAGCTTCAATGTTAACCCTACACCATTGATCTCAGGCTTTGTATCTCTCTATCTTGCTCCATAATAAAATATCCTCTATCACATGCTCTATAAATCATCCCTTGAGCTCCACATATCATGATAACACATCCTGGGATAGGCCATCCCCTCCCATATCCTGTATTTCTTGTATTGTCTCTACAAGATCCTCATCACAATCATTAAACCACATTGTACACATGTGGCCATTGGTATCACCATAGGATTAAATAAATGGGATTTCTCACACACAATCACATCTGCTCACTCTAGTATATATCCAGCCACAAGAAAATATAGGGGAACGTTCCAAGTCAATGTGAGTATAGTGGTATCAATGATAAATGCCTAATAAACATCACCTATAACCACATGATAAAAAATTCATATTAATAACTACACATTGTTGTATTCATAAACCAAATTAACAAGTAAACAATTAACAATGTGCATACCTACACTTTACTCATGCCACTACTACATCATCTACTTCAAAAGACGGTTCCTGACCCCCAACTCCTCCAACTGCTAGCTCACCTGATGTGTCTCTAACCATTGGAAACAACAACACCCATCGGTGTGTTCACCACCACTAATTTTATGCATCATTATACCCTGAGTCATCCACTTGTATTGGATCTATTTCCTTTGTGCCTCATTTTGACCTGGAGGTACTAAATGTGCTCCAATAGAGCTTGGCCTCTATCCTGGTCATCTTTAAGAAATATTAGATTGAAACCATACATATGGATTTTGGGGCACATCCTAATCAATCCTAAATTTTTGAGATACCCACTCACCCAAGAATAGCTCTGACACTCTTGGAAACTATTCCTCCAACCATATAGGGCACCAAATTCACCATAACTCAACATCATCCTACACCCATTCTTCATAATCTCTATATGGCCTCAAGATAACCACTCCAGGGCCCCTCTAATCGAACATCGACCTATATGTGGTCATTTTCATCCTCCTACTCTGGGTCCCCACCCACCTCACTACAAATATCTCTAGCTAGCTAGCCCAATCATCTCTTTGCCCACGAAGTGGCCTCATAATTTCTATATTCTCCTAAGCCCATATATGTAATAGGGCGGTTTCTCCTATCCCACCAACATGGTCCTCTTCCTTGAATTTATAGGGAATTTTCATATTTTCCTCAAGCTTACAAAAATTTCTAGAAGGGAAGAAGCTGGTACATGAATGGGAAAATTAGGAGTCAAGAGAAAGAGGAAGGTTCTTCACAATAACATTCAAAGCATCACCAAGTTTTTCATTACATGTGTCATTAGGAGGGTAAGTGTTAAACATATCAATGGGATATTTATGAAGAAAACATGTGATTTATCTTCCTTGACAATGTCATATTGGAAGTTTTCTCCTAAACCGAGCATGCGTGGCATAAGTTAGTGACCAAAATGGATGTTATAAAAATTAATTTTCTACTAGATCCCAAAAATCCTCATAACATAATAATGTTTTCATCTTAATAGACCATAATTAATAGATATTTCCCATTAATATCATAGTTTTTTATTGTGTGATACTTTATTCATTGACATCATTGAAATAATTATGTTAGTAGTTCAATCTTGTATCCTTCCTTCACTTCTTACATTTGAAACAGATTCTCCAAATGTTGCATGGACTGTATCTTTCTTTGAAACGTTATTCAAATACCCTTTCCTTTTCCTCTATGATTTCATTTTAAAATTTCTGACCAATAGTCTACACACATTTGTTATTTGCTAGATGAAATTTCATGAAGCCACAAACCAATTTTGCTAACTAGAGAACTCTACTTGGCAACGAATGTAAATATAATGGAAGAATTGTACCTTTTTTTAATGATGGAAGGCATTTTTGAAAAAATATCCCCCACTCCCCATTTGTTTTAGATCACTCCTTTTGAATTAAACTATAGTTCTAATTTCCTCTTATTTTCTTTTTTAGAACATTGATTCCCTATTTTTTTGGTCTAGCAGTTTATGTTGCCTCACTAGTGAAATGTTATGGTCAACACTTTACTTTATGTATATACAACTTTCATATCCTCAATTTATGCACTTATATGGGCGTCTTTTTCTTTTCCATCAGCTAGTTACCTTGTGCACTATGATTTTTGGAAATATCTAATCTTGATTGATAAGTTACAAATTTATATAATTGTATTTTGTGAAAAATATATTCACATTTGTTGTCAATATTATATCCTCCAAAATATCAAAATATATTATATACATTATCTATAAAATATCTTTGGAATATTTATGAAATATAAAAAATATCCATAATGTCTAGTATAAGATATTATGAGATTTTTCTTTAAATAGAAGGTTGAAATCCTCTATAAATAAGAGGTTTCACTTTATAATTTAGTAGAAAGATAAATTTATTGAATTTCTCTTGATTATTTTCAATATAATTTTTTTCTTTATATATTTTTTTGTGAGTTTGTGTGTGTTCATAATATTGTCCTTATATTTATTACCTTAGTACATACCCTCTAGGTTAGGGAATAGAAATAATTTGTACAAATTGGTATCAAAGCTAGGTTGAGATTATATGAAAAGTTTTAGTTTAATATATTTTTCTAGTTCAAAATGGTAGTTATGAGCATTAGTCTCACCCAATCCAAAATCACCATATTCAATGGTAAGAACTATGATTATTAGAGCATAAAAAGGAGGAATTTATTTTGTTCACAAGATTTGTGGGAGATAGTTGAGAATGGGTTTCTATAACCTTTGAATCCTCAAAAAAGTGAGCATTGACACCAATAGATAATGATATACTAAAGAACATCAAGGGAAAGAAAGAAAAAGTGTTGTTTCTTATTCAACATGAAGTAGACGAGTCCATCTTTCCTTACCTTGTAGTAGAAAGTAGATAAAAACATGAATGATAAAGACTTCAAACATCTTATCAATGTACAAGTCATTGAAAAATTCCTAAATAACAAATTCTTATGAAATATATTTAAAGTTTTGGTAGGAAAAAAAAATCTTTAAATTAAATATTTTCCATTGTTATGGGTGTAGTAAATCAAATTAGGTCTCATGGTGAGACATTGGAAACTAACAAAATTGTAAAGAAAATACTTAAAAGTCTTCGTAGTATATTTGATGCAATCTTTGCACATCTTTGCATGGAGCGGAGGTTTGCAAGGCTTCACTCGCAAAGTGGAAAGCCAAAAAAAAAAAAAAGTGCCTAAGTTGTGGCTCAATGATGTTAGGTATAACAACCTTGTTTTTGATGGATTAAAGCCTAACGATTTTATTAGTTCTCTCAAAGGTTTAAATAATATTGGCTTTGGCATTCCTCCCGACTTGTCCCTTTATTTTGTGCCACAAATACAATGCTCAATGAAAAATTGAGATCAAATCAACCTACCTACGGATTGCAATACTGGGTTGCACCTTGATGACATGTGTGGTGTGCAGGTTTGTCCTAGTAGGGTGTGCATTAATGATCCTTCTTTTTCTGATCTACCTTTGGATGCTAATATTGACCTTGAGCACAACACTTTTTGTAATATTTCTTATGTGGATGAAGGAGGGGTTGTGTTGATAGCCTGGTCATAGTTACTTTAGAAATTGTACTAAAAATTTAGGATCTTGGGTTTTTTCGACAAAGATTATTTTTCATCATGATACTAATGACAGGAAGGCTCTTTGTGACCCTCACTTAAAAATTCTTCATTTCTTGTAAGTTTTACATTATCAAGAATATGTTTTTGATAATTTTTCTTTTAAGAATCATAATGAACTTATGGAAATGAACTTGAATAAGAGGGTTGGAAGAAATTGTAGTCACCGAAATTGAAAAGAATTACTCTTTCTCAACACCAAAACATTATATTTTCTTATTGTCCAGTTGTTCTTTTATTGTTTATTTTTTTATGGGTAGTTTTTGTGCTTCATGTTGGTCCTTTTGCTCTGGAAAACTTTCTTCTTGTAGTCACTTCTTCTTTTAAAACTTTATTTGTTTGTTGACCATGTTTCTGTAACTCCTGGGTAATGCCCTAGTCAAAATACCTTTACCATTAATAAAAAAATATTAATGTAATTTTTTTTGCAATAGATACTTAAATAATTTAATTCACTTCTCTCTAAAAATTTAAAGGGATATTTTATATCCCACGAGAAGAGTTTGAATAGATTAAGTAGCTCATCTCTTGAAAAATCCTTCAAAGCACAAGTTTCAATTTATAGTAATAAAGTAAGAGGAATATTGAGCTTCAAAAGAGGTAGAGGAAGAAATTTTAAAATAGGATTTGGAAGACCAACATATCTTATGAAGATGGAGGAAAAATTCAAATTTCTACACCACGAGTGTAAGATGACAAGGAAAGAACCAAAATCAAACTTATGATTCGAGGTATGGCAAGTCACGTGTCTAATGAAATTACTATAAAATATATGGACACTATATCAACGAATTTAGGAGGAGACATTTTGATATGAGTAATTTTAAAAAAAAAAATATGAAAATTGGTCTAAAATATGTAACAATGGTTCAACGTTCATTACATGTATTGTTTGTCAAGAAATTACAAAGGATATTTGGTTTCTAGATAGCGGATGTAGTAATCACATGATTGGAAGTAAGGAAATGTTTGTAAATATAGATGAGTTAGTTACATTTGAAATAAATTTAGGAAATGATAATAAATTTTCAGCCATGGGAAAAGTAATAATCAATATTAAAACTAAGAAAGGTAAGAACCATAAGTTTGTAGATTTGTATTATGTTCTTAGTTTGAAACATAATCTAATGAGGATTGGGAAGTTAGTGCAGAAGGGATATAAATTCTATTTTGAAGATGATGCATGTTTAATAATAGATGGACACCCAAGTAAAAATTTATTACAAAGGTAGAGATGACAAGAAATTAAATGTTTCCATTAAAAATCAACCACGATTTGTCATATGTAGACATTTTCACTGTTATTTGAAGTTTATTTAAAAGATCATACTTGGTTGTGGCATTTGAGACTCGGTCAATTAAGTTTTATTGGTTAATATTATTTGCGAAGGAAACATATGGTGAAAGGTTTTTCTTTGATAGAATAACCAAACAAACTTTGTGAAAGTTGAATTCTAAGGAAGCAACATAGAGAAAATTTTCCTATTGGAAAGTCATTTAGAGCTATATATCTTCTTGAGATTTTCCATTCAGATCTACGTGGACCTATGAAAACACCATCAATTGGAGGAAGTGTGTACTTTGTGACTTTTATAGATGTTTTCAATAGATAAACATCTGTTTATTCCTTAAAACATAATTAATTTTTTTTTGGTGCATTCCAAGATTTTAAGGACATGGTTTAAGAGTAGAGTGATTACTATATAAATTTTATAAGATGAGACAGAGGAGACTAATTTCAAATGAGTTCCTTAATTTTTGTATGATTCATGGGATAAACAAGCAATTTACGACAAGGTATAAACCTCAACAGAATTGGCTTGAGAAAAAAAAACATATAAAATTTGTAGAAATGTATAGAAATATGTTAAAATTAAAATATTTACTAAATGAGTGCTCATCTGAAGCAGTAACTTGTGTGGTTTAATTCTTATACCAATGTCCAATAAAAATTGTGAATGAAAAACTTCCTCAACAAGCATGGAGTGGAAACCAACACAATGTCTTGTAGTAAAAAAAAATTCGGATGTGTACTTTATCCTCATATTGTAAATGAGAGGAGGACGAAATTATATGATAAAAGAGAAAGATGCATTCTATAGGCTATAGTAAGAAATCGAAAGGCTATAAATTATATAACCCCATCACCAAGAATACTATTATTAGTAAAGATGGTGAGTTCATTGAAGAACAAGCATGGAATGGAAGTATTGATAAGATAGAAACTATCACTACCGGAATACCTCATGACGCGAATTACGTATTTGAAACAAACACACAAAATGTTCATCTAGCACTTTAAGGGAATGGTGCAGTGACATCTTCATCAAACATAACTCTAGTTTCATTAAGCATCACAAGAGATATCCCAAGTGGATTTTCATCTTGCCCTAGAAAATTTACACCCGAATGAAGCATTAGGGCCCTTAGGAATTTTTCACCTTCAAGATCTTGCAATAACGACAAATTAGATACAAAATTGGTAACACAAATGTATAAGTTTAGGTACACCCTAGGGAAGATAAGAAGCTTAAGTGAGATTTATGAAAAAATTCAAGGTGATGATAAAGTTAATTTATGTTCTAATTTTTCATTATTTTCTCAAGACAACCACAGATAATTGTAGATGCTTTCATTGATGAGAAATGGGTATAATCTATGGATAAAGAAAATTATTCTATTGAAAAGAATCATACATGGTATCTGGTGAGCCTTACAGATGGTATGTGTTAGCATAAAGTGGGTTTAAAAGACTAAATTCAATGCATATGGAAATTTAAATAACATAAAGCCATGTTAGTTGCAAATGGTATCTCACAACAACCCGAAATTTATTACAATGAGACTGTTGCACGAATAGCTAGACTAGACACTGCTAGAACTATTTTAGCAATAACAACTCAAACTAATTGGAAATTCTATTAAATGGATGTCAAGTTTGCATTTTTCGAATGACATTATAGAAGAAGAAGTTTGAATGCAATTTTACTAATAACTTCTATAGTGAAGGTAGTCTTTTATCACAGATTGCAAGGGAGGCATGACTAATAAATACACTTACATGAGCATAATTAGAATGCGTCAATGTTGTCCCAAAAGAATAGAGTAGTTGTTTGAGGAAAATCACTTGTTGATTTTAGAAGGAAATTGGAAATCCACATCTTAATAAGAAATAAAAATATTCTTACACGGTATTTTCTATCCCGTGTTTATTTTATAGTATATTTTTTTTGTTTCACACACAATAGAACAACCACAGTTTACTCTACTTGTAACAAACTTTTTAATCTTGTTGGAAAAAAGCTCTGCAATAACCCCTTTCTTTTACTTGATAGCCACACTTGGATTTATCGCATAGCCAATTCACAACAAGCTCTGTGCCGACCACAGTTCTGCAATAAATTTATTTCTAACAATCACTTTTGAGAGTATCTAAAACTCAAAATTATTCTTCCTCTCGAGAGTTTCTAACCTATAAAAGATTTAAGTGAAACTCTAATTTTTATAAGCTATGAGCTCAATACAATTTTCTGAATTATTTTTGCATATACGAACATATGATATTTTGGTATTTTATTTTGTATTGCATATTTCTATTGTAGTTATATTTAACATTGTATGTGTCTTAATCCTTGAAATTCTTTATATAACTTAGCCAATTTGTTTGGAGGTATGCAATTTTATGACTTTTGTACATCATTGTAAAGGAGTTGTATGATTGAAGATTTGTCATTATCATTTTCTTTGGATAACAATTTTAATATTTTAATCTATATTTTAATGACCAACTTAACTTTTGGGCATTGCATTCAACTTGCGTTCTTATTGTTTGTTTATAAAGTTGCTCTATTTTATGCAACATGTACATCTCTGTAATTGTTTTCCATTTAATTCATAATCAAATTTTATACATTTCTTTACATAATTCAGTCATCTCTTGTCAAATTCTCAAAATTCTAAAATCTATATAATGATTATTTTGACAGAATTACTCTTTTAATGACATATAAAGTGATAAAACTAGAATGATACAAATTTAAAAAATGAAGACCCTCTTAAACATTAACTACACCTAAAATAATATAGATAAAAATAACCTTCTTCCACCTAAAAAACACTTTTAACCGAAAAAGAAAAACTAAAAGTTCCCTGCAGCATGGGATCATACAAACAAAATAAATCCAGGAAATTAGATTAGAAAGGACCGCCTTCTTTTGTATTCTTTTTGGCAATTGCTTTTTAAAAAAATTAATTCAATTCCCTATTATTAATAAACTTGGTTTTCTTAAAGAAGTATCCAATTAATGATATAGAATTGCAGACATTTATAAATTCTTTGAATCGTTCGAGTAGTCCTAAATTAGCTAGGAAAATTGTAACAAACATTAATTGAGAATGATCACTTTCAATTCCTCTTATTGTCGGATTCAACAAGTAACTTCCCCACGCAGTGGCAGATTTGCCCCAAACACCAAATCACCGTATCTTTGAAAAAACAACAAACAGTCGTAGTCGGAATAAATGATTAACGCTTACAAAGTGGAAGGAGTTCTCTATGATTATCCATGACAGCGAACGCAGTCTTTTTCTACAAAACCAAGAACCACATTTTTCGTCCAGTTTCATTCTCGACGAAACTCCTCCTGAAATCCAAGATGTAAAACAATTATATGTGTTATGCAGTCGAACGGATGATAACACTGGACCTCCTGAAATCCAAAGCAAAACTCCTCCTGAAATCCAAGATGTAAAACAATTATTCTCGACGACAAAGCAAAACTCCTCCTGAAATCCAAGATGTAAAACAATTATATGTGTTATGCAGTCGAACGGATGATAACCTGATCTATATCAAACAATTAGAAGACTGCCTACAAAAAGTAGATTACCATTATTTACTGGAGAGGTGGGCATTTGAAGCCATCTGGAGGGGTCATGCCACACTGAACTAAAAGATCGAGAGCGAGTGGAAGGATAATGTTGACATTGAGAAGCTTAATCCGAATAGTTGTACACAGACAGAGTGCTGCTTCTACCTCCAAAAGTCCTTCCAACAGGAGACAGCACTGGTTCACAACGGGATCTCCGAGGCCCACATGAACCAGCCCACCAAGCAAATAAGCTGCGAGTTTAGGGATGTAATCGATGAGCGAGTTAAAAGGATTTTATAGGATGAGGGGTCCTACAAACCATAGAATTCGACTATGTAATCACGGCAGTGATTGTAGAAAACAGTGTTTCTACACGTGAAATGGAGTGTAGACAGAGTGTTATATTCTTCTTTGTAAGCCCACGACGAAGCGTCATCTTATATTCCTCTCTGAAAGCCCACGACGAAGCCTCGTCGTAAACTAAAATATTATTGTAACACTGCGTGCATGTCATATATGTAATCACTTGCTATTGTTTCTAAATTTGACTCCGTATAAACTATATTGTTATTAACTGTATATATTGCTGCTAGCTCTATCGTTCTGTCAGCAGCATCAGTTTTGCGAAATAAAAATAAAAAATCCACCAAAAGTATCAACCCCAGAATTTGTAGTTTGTCCAAATAAAAATTTAAATTCAATCAATCGAGATAATGAAAAATAGATTAAATAAATGTTATATTACTAAAATAACAGTACAACTATTCACAAACTAGCCCAAAGGTATTGCAACCGTTTGCAAAATCACATGAGTCCTTAACCTTTAAAACTGATTAGATTGTCAATATATTAACCAGAAAGTTAGACAACAATCACATACAGAACAAAAGGCAAAGGGTATATGTCATTAGCCAACAATCTAAAAGGTATTTCCCATCAAGAATGAGCTCCCATCCATTTGGGATGGATTTAGTTTCTTCAAGTTTTTCTCTGTTTTCATTTTCCAGGACTTGGGGTGACGAGATGAAAAAACCGAACAAAGGACATTGCCTATTGGAAATGGGAAAGATTAACTATGATATTGTGGAGGCACCGAGCCCCATGTCCAAGATAAAGATGAGGTTAGGAGTGCTAGCAAGGTGGCAAGCCAGTATCCAAAGTTGTGGCACGACAAAATGCGGCAACAATGCTTTGCTTTTTTGCAAGTGGAATTGAGAGGCAAGGGTAAGTAAGATTTGAGGAACGTTGTAGGCGGTAATGTTCTCCTGATTTGAAAGATTATGGAAGTGAGAAATGTCAGGTGTTACCTTATGTGCTTGGGATTATATTTATAAAAATAGTTGGAATAAATATTTTTTTCCACATAGTACATGCTATCTCAATGCCCCCTAGCCTACCCGGACTCGGTCACATCATCTCCTTGGCGTGGAGGATGGAGAAATTAATTTTCCGACATGATGGAAACCTCACGGTAGCCGCACCCACCGATTTTCCCGATTTGCAAATCTTTTGCTTTCTTGTTTGACTTTGCTTGCTTCCTCTCGTAGATCTCCCGTGGATTTACCTACATGTGGAGTGGTTGAGAAGGCATTGAAATCTATCTGGCTCACATTTTCTCCTAGACGCATCCTTCTTCCCCGCCCTGAACCACGAATGCTTGCTTGTGCTCCTTCGGATGTTGCATTAAATTGCTACACCGTGATTCTCAAATCGTGGTAGTTTCAAAGGAGCGTAGAACCAAAATTTTCTCCGAAGAGAGTGCCGTGAGGAAGTGTTGGCTTTATGCAGCAGCTACAAGAGCAAGAAGTAAACTTATCTCGTCCGAGAGAGAGTGAAGTGCGGCAGTGCAGGCGATCCCAAGGCACCGCTAGTGTTGAGCCTGGTGTTCTGCCACGCGACGCGATCGTGACTGGGACTTATGTAAAATCTTGCAGCGGTATTGTAAGAACTAAAGGTTTGTTGAGTGTCTTGCCTTTCATTGTGGAAAGTCGCTCATCCGTCTGTGATGAATTTAACATGGAAGAAGCTCGATCAAATCTTGAGGCTTGTTTTGCAAGTGCGGCTGAGATTACATTCACGATTTGTTTACATTATTCTAGTGCCTTACCCATATATGGTGGTTTGATACGAAGATATAGAAAACAAATGGAGGCGTTAACTTGCTGTTCTTTCTTCGCAAGCTACTTCCGTGACATTATGCCTTTTACCTTTTCTGTTCTGCTGAAGGGTAAGGTAACAAAGCATATTTTCTCTCGACCTGCTACTGAATAAAATAGGAGATGTATGGCGCACATTTCTTCCTGGAAAGTTTGATGATATGTTGTTGTATGATTATCAAGTTGATGGACAATATTGTCCTGAAGAAGGCCACCGCTATGATCCTTCGTGCATTTTGGTGGATCCTTATGCTAGGGCAGTCATAAGCAGAGTAGAATATGGGGTTTTGGGTCCTGAAGGAAACTGTTGGCCTCAAATGGCTGGTATGGTCCCTGTTCCTGATGACGAGAGGGTAAAGAATAGTGTGAGCCGAACAATGGAGCAGATCGGTTATGGAGCAGGGACACGAATTGTCTCACTCTCGCCTACTCATTTCCCCAGGCCTCGACATCCTCAATGCCTCGATCAAAGTGGACACTTTTGTGAAACCACTAGTGTACTGTGTGTGTTGAATGGTGCAGCGGTGTGCGAAATGCACATCTGTTGCTATGTTGTTTCTGTTAAGTGTCGAATGCACCCTCAAATTCGAGATTCTCCTACAAGATATTTTTATCAAAATCGATTAAGTAGTGTGAAGAGACCCGATGAAATTTATTACGATTCTCTATTAAGACCTTCTTGCTTTATTCGATGTAACTCATGGGAGAGAGTCCCATAAGCGTGGATCTTTTATATCGGAATATTCATAAGCACAATTTTCCTTGCAACTATATGAGCATCTTCTACGAGTCTATATGTTGGCAGGCATAAATGGTGCTTTGTTGGAATTATCACACCTTACAAGCTACAAATTTTGATGTTGTCCCCAAATCGATGAAGGAAAAGGTTGTGTATCATCACGGTAGATGCCTAGTGTAATCAATATGTTTCGTGTCCGAGCTTCAAATCATGGGGTTGGTTTGTAGCTGTTTTTCACCGCGTGAATGTGGCGATAGCTCGAGCTCGCAAAGCACTTTGGGTTAAAGGCAAGCAACGACATTGAAACAATCATATGCATGGAGATGGCGTTTTAAACCAGGCATGTTAAATCTACTCCTTGTAATAGTTTTCTACCTCCTTTCAGTATCTTGAAATGAATTTTCTTTCCTCTTGAATGGCGCCTAGACTAGATGTTTTCGTGGTTGTTTATATCATATTGTGTGGTTGTTCCTTTAAATCTTATTCCAATTTCATGATTTTTCTTGGAATGTTCCTTCCTCTCTTATAGCTTACTCTATTTCATATCCGTCTAAATGGGTTACTGATATTGAGTGATGTAGTCTAGTTCGTAGGGAAGGAAACATTATTGAGTTTTGTTTGCTTACATGACTTTCTCTTAAAAGAATTCTGTGATGGTAATTATAATTGAAGGTTACTAAATAGAAGGTTAAGCCTACATACTCTTTTGGTTGAATAAGTACGCATTTCTGTTTAGGGCTCTCTTGTTTTGCTAAAAGGTACATTAATAGTGACGTTGTGTCTGAAACTTGTTTAAGCCTATGGACATTCCTTACTTTATGTTTGATTAGAAAATGGCATTTGGGGTTTGTTTTAGAAGCTGTACATTGTTGACTTGTTGGACCTAGTCTAGATGAGGACAACCTTATTTTGGCCTCCACGTGTTGAGAGTATTACTATACCTAATTCTTGATGTAAACTCTTGTATGATTAAAGCAAGGGGAAACATTGTAAGTTTAATAATGAAATCTTTACAATTTTTTTTAAGGGTCGCAAAGCAAGCTATTACTAGCTAGATTGTAGGTGAATCCATGGTACAATGGACTCGTGAACTCATTTCCCTGTTAGATGACAAAATTTCAGATAATATCATAGGTGGTTGTTATATTTATCTGTTTGATATTTGCTAAGACTTTTCCTCGATAAGCCCACATGGATCGGGTAAAATTTTCCATCTTCTATACCTTTGGCAAGGAGTCCATAGAACTTCTAGGCCTGACTGCACTGCGTAACCTTCCTGATAGCTATGTGCGTTGGTTCTTGGTTTGTGCTTGTACTCGTGGTAAGGTCTTTTGAGTCATCGAATCCCTTTGTTTTCGAACTCGAATACCGTATACTTCAAACTTGGTTACTAAAAGGTCCCATTTTGTGGCCTTGTTAGGGAAATCAATTTTTATTTTAATGTTTTATAACATTGTCTGAATTATATAAAAATTATTAACGAATTTTGAGTTTAGTCTTCCTTATATTATGTAGAGAAGTTGACGATTAGGATAGGGTTTGTAGAATAATTGCCCTTTCTTCTCTTTCGTGCGCTTTTGGAAAAGTGGATTTGTTTTGTTGCTAGTACTACGTTTTAAGAAATCCGATAAGGAGGTAGTGGTAAACTCCTTGGTTAAAACCAAAACTATAGTTGTGTTCTTTTAAGGCGTCGAACCCATATTACTTTGAAGCCCCCTTGAAGAATTGGATAACGTCATGCTTCGCGCTACGATCATAATTAGTACGCTTTGTCTTCTCTTGGACCCTTTAGTTGGATGGAGTAAATTTTGGATTCCTATCACGTAACCCATAGCATTACATGAAGGAGATATCAACACTGGACTTTCTTGTTCCCAACCCATAAGGTCTTGACTTGATTTATGTAATTTTGTTCTTACTAGTATTTGGACTTTCTCCTTGTGGATGATTTAGTTTTCTCTCTCATGAGATTAATATTGGAGTTGTGAGTTGTGTTTTAATCCATTTCTGAATTTAGAATATTCCTTTCTTGATATTGTTAATTGTTAGCTTACTATTGCATTGTGTAGTCTTAACATGCTTTCTTGCGAACTCGACTTTAGTTAATATTTGTGCAAATGGATTATGCGAGTAGACTAGAAGAAAAGAGTGTAAAAGTTTCATCTGTACCATTATGAAGTTCCTTGTAAAAATGTCCAATGTGTTGTAAATTGTGTAACATTGCTTGTAAAGAGTTGATACGACCATTTGCCTTGTATTGTTTGAATGGTGAAATAAAGTGTCTTGTTTGCCACGTGTAGTTAAGTTTGAAATTATCCTTGTGAGAAATGGCATTCAATCTTTACATATATGAGTATTGTAAAACTTTGATCTTGAGAATAAATTATTAAGTTAAATCTTTCTAAGACTTAGCGACAATATTTTATAAGTAAAGTTGAGTCGGTTAACCCTTAAAGATAATAATTTTATATTCAACAAATAAATGTAAAGGTGATCTATTTGAAATCAAATACTTCCATGAGTGATCAAAATGAAAACATCCTTTGTGAAGTAAACATTTATTAATTGATACCCCTAGCTAAACTAGCGAACACTATCCCTTTGGGGTGAACTCTTAAACAAGCTTAAAGGAAAACAATGGTTAGTTTCTGGAAGATATTAAGATTTAGTAAGTAGGAGAAGACTTTAAGTGAACTACTCCACGGTGTTTAAGAAATTAACTTAGTTGGTGAGATGAATTTGTGTGAACCATATATTGATTCCTTCTGAAAACTTAAGTCATGAGCTAAAGGGTGTCTTACCAAAATAAATAAACCCTAACCATTTCTTACTGTGGCTTGCCCTAGCTGTGAGTGTGTCATGTGGTTGGACTTCCATGTTGTCTCGTCAAAAAGAAAAATAAATTGTCCTTGATAAGTGTGAACGTTTCCGTGCTGACCTTGTGGTCTTCCCAAAAGTAACAAGTGGTTCCAAGTGTTGGTTGTAACCTTGTGATAGTCAAGCAAGTCAAAAAAAAAGTTATCCTGTATTTCACTGTGTTGTTCTTGTGTTGGTAATTTTGGTGCGTTACACTATCTCAAAGACTATTGAAAAGGGGACAAAAACATTTTGTACAACATTTTCACTGGTAATTGATAAATAATGGCAAATAAAAAAATGGTTTAGATATCAAAATGACATGTGATACAACAATTAAAGAAATCTCTAATATACTTTTTAAAAACTAGGTCCCATGTTATATGTCAAATGACTGAGTATGATTGATTGCTAGAATCTGGGTCATAAAACCTAAATTTAAAGCACATGTGCACCTAAGCTAATATTTTTCTATCCATCATGCGAATGTGAAGGTGACCAATCTTGTCAACTAAAAATTTAACCGTGTGAAAAATACATTGTTAAATTATATATGCTTTATTGAATATGGGTTTGTTTAAAATATGTTAACAATATTTATTTTAATTATTTTAAAAATATTTTTTAACCTTTTATAATAAAACAAATGATTATACAATGTTACTACCCATAAACACACAATTGGCGTATGTTTTTATGTATATTTTTATATAGATATACACACATTGCATGAATACACATGTATACATGAGTTCATATAGCGTACATTATTTATGAATAAAGTTATTGTGAACCTTTTTATGTAATGGTTCTTTTTAATAGGATCTTTACATTGGAATATTCGTTATAAGTTCTTATAGTATTTTACGGTATTTGTATATGCCTTAAAGGTGATGGTGTAATATGTAGAACTTCCTACATAATTTCCTCATATTGTGTCTCAATAGACCAATATTATTTATATTCTAGTTGTTAACTCATTAAAATACTATTTGTAGTGCCCACTTCCCTTTGACACCTTTTTGATACTAATCATGATATTGCTGATTATATTATGGACATGATTATGGACTTTAATATAGTATGATGTTAGATGTTAGATCCGGGGATTATTGTTGACTGGATTAAGTTGTGATGCATGATGACTATTAGAGACATTTTGTATGTTGATGATGATATTGTTTGACGTGGTTATACTATGGATGTTGTTTAGACTTGTGTCTATTTGGATATTGTGAGTAGACCTAGAAATGGAAAATTATTGGATGATGATATAGTTGTTGATAAAACCATAAATGATTTTGTTAAATTGCTTTGATGTTCTTGTGATTCATATATCTAAATGATTTAGGAAATTATATTTATATTATTTTGGATGTTCTGATATGGCCACGAGACCGAAGAAGGTATTTGTGTTTTGTAGGTTAAACTATCACAACAAACATCGGGGGATTGAATACCAACCACATTTAAATTCTAGATGAATTCAACAAGGTCACCATGGCAACTAGTTTTGTTTGTGCGTGTTTGTGTGTGTTAGGGATTCCCATGGGGGGATCACCTTTAATTGTGACCAAGGGGTTTTATGTGTTTCTTTTATTTAGTTCCTTTGTTTAATTTTTGCATGTGTTTTATGTGGTGCACTTACCCTTTCATTATTTATTTAATGTGGTGTTAATATTATGAGTAATCATGTTGTTAAGTTAATTAATTAAAAGATATCATGAGAATGTAATTAATATGGTTGTTGGCTATGATTTAAAGTGTTGTAAGAATGAGTAAGTAATGTGTAAGTAATATGTAAGTGATGTGTAAGTTAACGTTTGAGTGTGAAACACTCCACCTTCTTGGAAATTCGAATTTGTCCTTGCAGGCTGATTTTGGAGGCATGTGGGACAAGTTAAACTTGTCCCATACCTCTTAAATTTACATACCAACCTTGCCTATGGTTGGAGGGTTAAATTTAGACCTTTTTATGCATTTTTACAAGTTAAGTTGATTGTTATAATTGCACTTTTCTTACATAATTTAATTTCAGTCCTTTGGGGTGTGGGTTGGATTCGAGTGTGTAAGTAAACTGTCATATTATTCACCCACCTATTTATTATGAATTGGAGAATGAATTTGACTTTTGGGGTTGGGGTTGAGGATGTGTGATGTGGCATCCTACATGGATCCACCTTATTGTCTTCTCTTCCTTCTTCTATGAAATTTTAATTCCTTGACTTGGTTTAAGTTGCTTCACTTTGGAGACTTCAATTTTTGGTGAATTTTCTTGCTGTTTTGGGAGCTCTTGCTTGAAGAAGTTTTTGGAAGATTTTTGCATGCTTGTGCTTGGTTATTTGAATTGCTTGCATTGGGATAAAGGTTACTGTTTTGGAACATGGGAAAACTCCATCATGGAGAGGTAAGAGCTTGGCTCTTGGAATGCTTCTCTTTTCTTATGAAAATGTTAATGTGTGAATTTTTTGGCATGTTTGTGGGTTGTTGGGTAGATGGCCTAAGAATGGTGTAGGAGAAGACTATGGGGTTATTTTGTGGGAGGCACAAGTGTGTTTTAGAGAGGTATAAGGGTGGAGGGAGTTGGGATTTGGGTTCCACCTTACAAAGAAAAAGCTTCAATTTATTTACTCGTTATGGGGTGCCATAAGAGATTAGGGAGGCATAAGGAAATGTGAGGAATAAGGGGTACTTGGGGGAGGTATAAGGAATGTTAGGGTTTTGATATACTATTTTTTTGGTGGTTTGTAACTCAAGTGGTGATACCTATTTCCCCTTTTGGGAGGCATAAGTAGCATCCCCCATAGATTCTTGCTCCTTTGTCTTCCTTGATGAAGCCTTAGTATTGCTTTTCATGTGTGAATGTAGTTGTAAAACTACATTTTGTTTTGGACTGTGTTATTATTGTAAAAATGCTACTTGTGTGTTTGTGGAAGCTTGTTGTTGCCATGAGTTAGATCACATCTTTTATTGCATTTTGGTTGGGGCTCGGGGGGCCAATGAAGAAGGATGGCTTCTCCTCTTCATTGGATGTCTTGGTTGGGTGGAGAGAGTTTCCTTTCCCCTACTCCTATTGTGATCAAATTAGAAGAATGAGGAGTATGCATGTTGTTGTTCTGGAGCTGAGAAAAGATAGTTTGATAGTCCCTTGTGATATGAAATCTCATTGTAACCTTTCCCACTTGAAGTGGATGAACTTGTAAATGTTTGTAATGGAGAGATGTTGTACTGATTACAAGTTATATATTGAAATTTAAAAGAGTTATACTCTGTATTCTATTTTGGAAAGAATGTGAAAGAATGATGCATGTTTTGTATACTGTATTTTGTAATCAAATGGAAAGGAAGTTGTAAGAGTTCATTTGGATTAATGGAAGTCATTTTTCTTGAACATATGATGTTATTCCATTGGAAATATATGTTTAGCATGCACTATGAAATCCTTGTTTGAAAAGTGGTAAAGTGGAATGTGTGAAAAGAAAATGTATTATTATTCCCTGTGTACAATAAATGATTTTGGAAGGGATAAAAGAAAGGAGTTGTAAAGTTTTCTTTTGGAATCAATAAATGAATGTAATGCTTTTCTCAAATTTCATTGTTGTATTGAATCTGATCATTTCAATGTATTGAAATCTCTGTTTGAAAGGAAGAAATGCGTGTGAGAAAATATACAGTATTTTGTCTCTTTGGAATGTGAAAAATTGGAAATTAGAAATTGCATTTTGGTCTTGAATAGTTTTTTTTGAATCAACAAAATATGTTAGATTGGAATTGGAATGTATACTAAATACTTGGAAGAAGAAAATGGAAATTAGACCCTTTAAAATTTGATCCCTATTTTTGTAATTTCAAACTGGCAATTATCTAAACCAAAAATGCACAGTTCAAACCTGCAAGCAAGAAATAACAATGAAACATTGAAATTGAACATGCCAGGGTATAAATGAGTTCAATTAGACAAAAACACTTAAAGGAAATATTTCAAAACTTAGCAAAATCGAGGCTCAAACCGTTTTACAGTCATTTTGCTTATCAAGAAATGTAAATGTTCAAATTACAAGTCAATCAGACAAATTGAATCTTGAAATCCTTCTTAAATCCATTTAGGAACAATCCTCCATGTATTTTTGACATGTTGAGAGAGGAAGAAGATCAAATTGAATAGATCTAACAACTTAAAATTCACCAGTTTGCACTTTAAAATCCTGCATGTCGTTTTATTAAAATTGAACCCTAAAATTTATCAAAATCTAAAATTAATTATAATTTAGTTAAGAGGACATCAAGAGGTTTCCAAAAAGTCCTTGTTTGTCCAAAACTGAGCTCTCTATCAAAATTTATGGCCTTCTAAAGTTTTCTTCACTTGGCGTCAAAATTTTGGGAAAATTTTCCTTAGCGGGCCTGTGGCCCAAATTTTTCCCTTAGAGCTTCAGAAAAATTTTGGAAAAATTTCCTTGTCACCCCTCGTATGCCCATAGCCAATCAAAGTCTTCCATGTGGTACCATGAAGTGTCAACGGAGGGGTAGATCCCCTTTAAAACTTACCGTTTTTAGAAAATTTTGGGAAAATTTTCCAAATTTTCCCCGTTGGCCCGTAACTAATCAGGTGATGCCACGTGGCGTCATGAGGCATCGGTGGAGGAATGCATCCATTTTTTCCTTTTGCATCCCAAAAAAATTGTGGAAACTTTTCCAAGTTTCCCCGTCCCCACCTGCCCGCCATGCTAATTAGGGGTTATTATGTGGCATTGCATGAGGTGCAGGTCTATGTACCCTCTTAGCCCTTTGGGGCGTCAAGTCAATTTTCTCCCCGTTGTAACACCTTCGATGCATTGGATTAGGATATTCTATGTTTCCTTTAAGGATTCGTGGGAGTGCAAGCACAAAGTTGACTTTTCACCCCACACGGGAGAATTTACAAATTGTCCCCCTTGACCCCACTTTTCCATCTTTTCCCTGCACTTTGCTTAGGGAGTGCCATGTGTCCCTTGTGGACTTGTGGACCTGCGGGAGTGCGGGTGCAAATGTGGTTTTTTTCCCCCACATGGGAAAATTTTGAAAGGTCTCCTCCAGGCCGCCAACCCGCCCTTTGGGCAAATTTTCACCCTTGCGCCCGCAAACCCGCTCTTGGGGAAAATTTTCACCCCAAGGCCCGCCGACCCATAACTTGAAAAATAGGAGTTAGGGGGACTTTTTATATCACTGGAAAGGTGAGAAAATTTCCTATCCAATGAAAATGATTTAGGAAATTTTTGAATGCGTTAAGTGTGAGAAAATTAGTTAAAAATTTAAGCCTATTAGATAATGGGTGTCTGTGGAATTACCCTCTGAACCTAATTAAAATTTCTAACCCTAAATTTTTGGACCTTATGACCTCTAATAATTGTTAATAAAATAAAATTATGTTCTAGTAGATTAGAAATGTTCTAGAACCTATTAGTGACAACTATTGTCTTGTAACTTGGTTGTAGATTCTTTTAATAAAAAAAAATTATTCCATAATTTTCCTAACTAATCCTAGGTTGTTCTTGGGTCTCAAGTGGGTTATTTTAACGGGCGTTACACTATTATCATGTGGTTTTGATAAAAAAGTGATTATCTATATGGAATCATGTGCCTAGAAAGGGGGGATTTAAAAGTTACCAAAAAGATGTTTTATATGCCTTTTGAACTTAGTGTTCTCACCAAGAAAAATAGGCTAGCTTGGGCTGAATGATGGCTTTCTAAATGGTATGAAATCTAGCTTCCTAGGATGATCATCTAGAATTGATGGACCATCTGGAGTTAAGGAAGGCCACCATCGGTAGCCTAGGGGTGAGCAAAGCATAACCTTTGCCTAGGGAGTAATTTAAGAAAGGGTTATCTGGAAGCCATTTCAAATCCTTCCACCAAGGCTTGAGAGAGATGAAACCAACTTTGTGAAGCATCGAGGAAGGAATGGAATACAAAAATTCTTGATAAGACTCTCTGTCAACCGAAGCAAGCTGAAACTTTTCTTTAGCTTGAGGCCATGTGAGAAGTAATCTGGTCTTCCTACAAAAGATGTCTTTAAAAGTGTGCAAGCCTCATCGATACAACTTAATAGCATGAACCCAGGCCACTTGGGAAAGCATCAGATCATGAAAATTGATGAGAGGAGACCACCAAATGTTGTTGTCATTAATGGATAGCCCATTTATGAATCCATCCCCTTCCTAGATTTAAGGGTTTGAGTAACTCCCAAGCTTTCCATATGCTTTTGAGTAACTCCACGATTTCTTTCAGCCATTTAGACCATCTCCATTTCGTTGGCAACATGTTTTTCTGGGGGATTCTATTTCCATTCCCCATGCTTTTGCAAGTGTGTCATACTTTCAGAGTGGAGATCCTTTTTTTAAGAAGAATGCAATTCTGTAGTTTCTTGCATTCTTTTGCATTATGACAAGGCCATGCTTATCTCGAATGTGTTCATATAGATCTAGGACCAGGCCTGCAAGGAGCTGGAAGTGTGGCACCTTCAGATCCTTCTAGATCATTTAGCCAACTATTTTTGCACTATGGTGCAAGAACCCCCTACCTCCCCTTTTGGGAGTTTTCTTTTAAGATGGTGTTATGGCCATGGCTGGTTGGTTAACCGTTCTCGTCGTCATCGCTCTCCTAGGACACAACCTGAGCTTCAGCATAGCCTTGTCAACCATGGTGGTCGGGGTCCCCTCACCATTCTGCACAAAATTGGTCACCACCACTCCCTGCCACCTATGCAGAGGAATGGGTGGGATTCTGGAAAAGTTCTCAGGTTGGCTCTTGCTAGTTATCCTAACCAACAGGACAACAAAGATGAAGAAGTTGCTCCAAGTTGGTTGCCCCTTCTAGATGGAAATGATCTTCCTGGTAGTAACCTAGAGGATAAGATCCCTCCACCACCCCCTACCTCTATGTTTGTTATGGCGGACTATGTTTTTCCTTTCTGGCATTGTTGCTATGTTTGCTTTTTTTACCCCTTGGGCCTAATACTTTAGTCTCCTAGCCGTCGGCTAGTTTTTTTCGTGGGTGTGCCCTTTACCACCCATATTTTTTATGGATAGGCTGTAATATTTTATAAAGTAATATAGGCTATTTCATAAAAAAAAAACTAAGTTTTCTCACAATCTATGGCACGATTATGTTATAACGTGCTTGTGTTATAATATGACTACATGTGTACGATGTAAAACTTTTTTTTTTCCCAAAAATGATTTCAGCATATTATAGTTCTAGTGCATTATAATGAAATCAAATTTTATTTTCTTTGTCTTATAAAACCCACCCTTTTCTTGGATATCTATTCCTAAGGGTTAAACTGTCTATCATTTGATTGAATCCATTTTATAGAAAAAATACAATAATATCGAGTCTAGGCCTTGTTTTCTTATGTTTTTAAATAATGTTCCATATAAATCATGGCTATAATATCAATCTCTATCTTATATTTGTGTTTATGTATTTATTTAAAAAAATTCAATAGCTTAAGATTTTAATCTTTAATTTCTTTTAATAGTGTCTTTATTTTTTCCTCAAAATATATATATTGTTTTATCTACATAATTATTATCCACTCATCTAATTTTTTTTTAAAAATACATTGAAAAAATGGACACTCCATTCTACAAACATGAAAAAAATATTTTCCCGACGATTATTTTTATCAAATTTTTGGGTGTGTACACATGATTAGTTCATTTTTACGATGTTTCCACTCTAAAAATTAGTAAGAGGTAATAAACTCATTAGAAATAAATAAAAATAGTTAAACCTTTTACATGATCTTATGAAAATTATTACAGAAGAGATTTGTAAGTATTTTATAGAATTCAAAAACGTTGGGCACACAAACTTAGATAAAAAGATTGTTAGATTTTTTTAAATATCTGTTAGAATAAATATTATTGTAACACTGCGTACATGTCATAGATGTAATCATTTGCTAGTTTCTTCTAAATTTTAATCCATATAAAATATATTTTTATTAGTTGTATATATTGTTTCTACCTCTATCCTTTTATTAAAGAACATAAGTTTTGTGAAAAAAATTAAAAATCACCCAAAAGTATAAACCCCAAAATTTGTAGGTGAATTGATATAGATGTTTTTCCAAATAAAAATTTAAATTCAATCAACCGAGATAATGAAAAATGGATTAGATAATTGATATATTATTAAAATAGTAGTACAACTATTAACAATAATGGAGTTGTAATGTGATTACTCCATGAGAGACAAACTAGCCCAAAGGTGTTGCAACCGTTTACAAAATCACTTGAGCCCTCAACCTTTAAAATTGATTAGATTTTCAATATATGTCATGGAGAACAAAATACGAAGGTTATATGTCATTAGCCAACCATATAAAAGGTATTTTCCATCAAGAATGAGCTCCCATCAATTTGGGATTGATTTAGTTTCTTCAAGTTTTTCTTTGTTTTCATTCTCCAGGACTTGGGGTGATGAGATGCAAAAAGCCGACCAAGGGACATTGTCTATTGGAAATGGGAGAGATTAAATAGGATGTTTGGAAGTAGTGAGCCACATGTCCCAAGATAAAGATGAGGACAAGAGTGCTAGCATGGTAGCAAGCGACATCTAGAGTTGTGGCACAAAAAAATTTATATAGATTTTTTTCAAATAAAAATTAATATTCAATCAATCAAGATGATGAAAATAATTTATTTTATAGATTAAATTATTTTTAATATTAGTAAACATCTCAGTAAAAGTATTCACAATAATGCAGTTGTAATATGATCATGCCATGGGAGAAACTAGTTGTAGTGCCCAACTAAATAAAAATAAATAAATATTTCAATAAAATAAAAAGGGTAATGTGTGGGTGAATTAAATGTTGAGGTTGAGGGAGGCGTGTGAGTGAAGGAAATGGATTGTCAGTGTCATAGGATAAATCCACCCATCAAGCAGTAAGGAGAGCGACACATCCTCACAACCTTTCAAACCTGTCTTTTCTTTTCATAATGACACAAGCTCTTTATCCAAGATTCAGAGGATAACCACGTTAGAACCCAAGTTAACATTGTAAATTTTTACATTAAGTGGATAGTTCCAGTGTGTACGGAATGTTGTGGGGAAAATTTTTCTAACGGGCTCTCGCAAATAGCCGTTAGAAATCAACACATATTTGGGTCAAAACAACTCTGGATGGAGATAAATCAATACCCCAATACCTCCTTGTTTCACAATATACAAATGTTTTGATCATGGATTGTTATCTTCATCTAAAGTGGGTTTGATTGTTTTTGAGAAGAACTACTGGATTCCTTTGTTTTGTTTATTGTATGAAAAAGAAAAAGAATAAGATGAGGAGTAGAAGTCATATCTGTGGGTGTAGTATCTTGTTGTATTGATTTTTATTTCTCTACTTCTGATAACTTGTGCTACGTGTAATGTAACTTGGCAACATGATTCTCCAATGAATACCACTTTTTTCTCCTACTCTTTTCATTTTATTCGAGTAACTGTTTTATTGATTAAAATATTGGAAGTTCCTTTCTTTCTATCTCACGTATGCCTCTGCAAATTTTTGTCTTTTCACTCTTCCTTTCCATGGAATCATTTGTTAGTCTAAAGGTTTCAAATGGAATTTGATGGCTTTGGCATAATTTTGAAGGAAACTTTGAAATTTATTAAGTAAATATAGCTTCCAGGTGTCTAGTCCAACCCAACCACCTCTGTTATGAAAAAACCCATACGTGGGAGATAAATGAACCCCAATATGTTCAAATCAAGAGGTTTTGGGACACATATGGATGCCATTCAAATATTATGGAAAATACTTTTCTTATCTCATAATATACATATAACTACTACCCGTTAAACATACGTGAGCTTTGGCAATGGATGTTGTAATGCCCACATTTTACACACATAATACAACACTAAGAAAACACGAATATATATATATATATATATATATATATATATATATATATATATATATATAATATATACAATGTAGAATTACAATGTAGTACACATGACACTATAGGAGATTACTTAGGACTACACACAACACATGACATGTTTGTTAAACATTAACCCACACATATAATGTAAAAACACATGATGCAATTCAAGGCAACTTCTTTTTTTGAAGAGAAACTGTTATCTTTGAATCACAACACCCTTTAGTTTGCACAAGTGTGTGTGTGTGTGTGTGTGTTAGAGCTCAAAGTGTAATTGGATAACATGGGTACTATCTCCAAGTTGTGGGACTTGCTACTTGAGATATACCTCTAGAGAAAGTTGGTTCTTACTCCTAAACTACGTACCACAATCTACTCTAGTGCATGAAAAACCATCTGATCCTAATCTAAAATTTCAAGTGAAAAGGAGAGAGAGTTCCTGAAAATAAAATCCTACACCAAAGTAGTGATACACCAGAAAAGGAGAGAATGAGGATAGTTTTTCAATGTGTGAAAAACAAAGGGAGAATGCATACTAGAAGGGGTGATAAAAGTCCTCCACAATCTGGAAAATGCATTGACAACCATAGTTCATACATGCACAGTAATAAAAATCCCTCCAACAAAATAGAATAGACACAGTATATAATTAATGATATCTAAGGGTAAGGAGAATGCAAACCAAACACAAAAAGGGAAGATAATATCCACAAACTCTCATCTAATGTTGCATTAAAATACACAGTTCAATCCTTTACAAAATATGGGTTTGGATCACCATGCAAGGAGTCCACTATAAGGGCATGCAACACATTGGCTTCAAAATCAATTTTTATAGAGTTTTTCTACCCAAAACCACCTCTCTTTACAATGAGCCCAACACTCCAATTTATAGAAATTTGAGAAGAGAGAGAGAAAGTGAAAAATGGAAATCACAAAATCTATCTTCTCACCACTTAGAAGAGGTATTAGATGAAGTGAAATTATGTTTTGTTACTTGCAAAAGGATCACCATGTTGTCTTTTGACTTGCAACAGTGAGAAATGTCAGCACATGCTTCATTTAATGCTCCCCAACTACCAAATAAAACACTATTCTAAATAGGAATATTTTCTAGAAAATCACCATCAATTCATTATAAAATACATAATTTCTCTATTTCTGTGTGTTTGTCTTAGAGCCATAATTCGAACAGTACCAATTTTGTGTGATTTTGTTGAGAAATGCAAAAGATATGGCACTCTGAGTAGAGCTAGGTATTTTGGATTTGCCAGGAATTTTTATCATTTAACGGGCCTAGGTATTTAATTAACTAGAGCTGGATATGTTTCTTTAATTTTAGTATATCTACCCTCATCAAAATTAAAGTCCTATTTTGTGAAAATCGGAGCTCTTGATTGAAAGTTATGACCTTTTGAAGTTCATGAGTCCTGTGAGGTGCGGAAGGGAAACAAAGGGTAGGTGCGCACGTAGGTGTGCACACATGAGGAAGCTATACCTATAGAAGGCATGGAAACAAGGTGTGCGGGTGCACAAGAGGAAGAGCAGGGTCAACCAATTTTAAGGCATGTCTATAGAAGGGTGTTGGCATGTGTGTCCAGCACTCCCCATGAGTTTCGTGACATGGACTAACTACCTCTTGTAGATCCTAACTCGGTGATTGTAGCGGAGACTAATACCTATGGGTTTTGGTCTAACGGAAATCATGGTCCAACAAATGGTATTAGAGTGACATGTCTCGAGTTCAAAACTCACTCGGGTAATGCTCAAGGGGATATTTTTGGCATGTGTGTCCAGCGCTCCCCGTGAGTTTCGTGACATGGACTAACCACCTCTCGTAGATCCTAACTCTGGTGATTGTAGCCAAGACTAATACATATGGGCTTTGGTCTAATGAAAATCTGGGTCTAACAAAGGGCGTGAGATGAGGGCACAAGAGGACAAAAAAGGTGTGCATGTAGGAAGAAGGGAAGAAAACAAACGTACACAACATAGTACTTGTCACACATGTTCTCCTGACACAATAGTACCTATTAGTACCCAATTTTTTTCTCCTTTTAAGACCAAGGAGCAACACTGATTCAACATGGATCTTAGAGGCAACCAGATCATAGATATATGTCATTTTTAGCTAGGGAGGAGGTCTGACTATCCCTTTGTTACTTGGATTTGTGGAGAGATGGGTAACACCTTAAAAGGATATGATCTTATCCTAACTATTTTAGGTTGTGCCTTTCAACCAAGGTAAGAGAACCTATTTTTTAACCTCTATTATTTGAAAGGAGATACATGTACCTTTCTTTTGCATAAATTTTGTAGAGAAGGCCTTGGGGAAAATATGATCAACACACTAGATCTGACTCTCACAAGTTGTCACTTCCAAATCATGGAGATACTTTCACAACAAGGAAAAGGTTACTAAAGACATTTGAGACCTTGATCTATCCTACACACTTTGGCAAAATGATTTTTGTCTTATGTGGGTATACAAAGTAGAACTAGAGTATTATGGATGGGATTGGATGTTTTAAATAGATTTTGGTTTGAGGGGAGATAGGATGAACTTGACTCACCAGATCCTTGAGAGCTTATTCAAAATGGAAAGGTTCAGTCAACAAAATGCTATAAAATCTAAAAATGTTTCTTCAACCAGAATATGTGCCCAAATGGAGGCCCAAATTTACACTCTTACACAAAACCGATGGGATTCTTTCATGAAGGATCGAGTCAGAAAACCTAATAAAGCACCAATATTCAAATCAAACAACACCTCTGGTACACCTAGAGGCTTACAGATAATATTTGTCAACAAAATGAAACAAACGTGATTTTAAACCGTTTATCTTACTCCCATATGAAGGCTCTTTTGAGAAATGAAATTCTAGATACCACTAAACTATCACAAGGACTGAGACCTATGTGATTGGATTGGATTTTGATACAAGATTGCAATAGAAACAAGAAAAACTACTTGCATGCATTTAGAGATGAAATAAATACACTTTACTCAAGATTGACACAAAATAACTCAAGTTTGATTAAATTTATTAGCAAGGGAGAGTTTCCAGAACAATCTCAAAGCTTTTCAATGGATGTATACTTGCAACCACCTTGACACGATTGGATTTGATACAAAGATAGATATACATGCTTCTTAGATGACTTCTCATGAAGGGAAGGGCTCTGTCAAGCTTTTTCTGCTAGAAAAATCAATCTATGACTTTTGTAATGTCAAGCTTTTTCTACTAGAAAAATCAATCTATGACTTCTACAAAAACTCCCAACCATTTGCATGAAAAATTTGTTCCATTTATAACATTTACAATAGAGCCCCTTCTCCCCAAAAGAAAAAAACGTTTAATGCACCAGTGTTCGCCATGATTCTTCTGTCATTCTCAAAATCAAACATGCAAAAAGTCTCCACATGCTCAAGGGGATAGATTTCATTGAGTGCCTCCTGTATTCAAATATTTTCTCTGGTAGATCACTCTTCCTTCGATTTTCCAACCACTTCTACCCCTAATCTGTCAAATTTTCCCCCTTGCATGCTTGGGAGAAGAAAAATGGAAAATCTGATCAAGCGAGAAAAGTCAGACCATTTTAATGGTGAAAGAAACCTTCCAGATCTTCCCACCAAACTTTAGATATCAACATTAACTTCCTTCTCTACTTGGCATGTAGAAAAAACAAATAAATCATGAAAACTTGCACTTCCAGATGTGTTACAGAGAAATAGAGGGAGAATAAGATTTTGAATCTCAGCTACCATTGATCTTCACTTTGAATTTGGGCTATCCATGTGGTAGATTCAAACATTAGAATAGACCCAAGGGCTTCCCTTGAGTTTTTACATTTCTTTAGAAAAATGGAAAAAAATTCTATTTTTCTCCACACTTCCGATCCTCTACCATTTGATCCTCTTTTTGGAAAAATTTTCCATCCCCACAGCTCCACCCTTATGATATTGACACGTGTCCTAAGGTGGGCCCCAGTGGGACCATGGTCCATTTCTACCATTTTATCCTCTTTTTGGAAAAATTAAAATTTTCCAAGTTTCCCCTAAGTAAAATGCAAAGTACTCCCACCGCTTATGATATGAAACTCAAAGGTCGGGAAAATGTTCACTATTTCCCTCATCGGGCTTGCGGGCCATTCTAAGATTTTGATCCTTTTGAGGACAAGAAAAAAATCCATGTTGCTTTTCTAAACTACACCGCCACAATCTACTCTAATGCGGAGAAACTAACTATTCTAATCTATATTTCCAGGACCAGAAATTCATAAGGCGGAAAAAGCCTACTGCTTTACCCACCTTCTAACTTTTCAAACCGCCACGTGTCACAATGGCGCACACACACAATGAGATGGTTCCAAAAATTATACCTTAAACAAGCGTGCAAGGCTCACGGACACAATAGGGAAGTCCTGCTTCATGAATGCACAATTTTTGTTTGATTACTTGAATCTTAGTGGAAGGCACCACATGTCATGTTCCAAGGTAGTCTCCTTTGGCCTTTGAAAATTCTAACTAAAATGCAAAGTGAGCGAAGGCCTCCATGTGTCATCCTGGCGCTTCTTTAGAATGAAACTCAAAGGTCGTGCCCCAAGACATGCGCGGGTCCTCCACGTGTCTCCATGGTGTAACTTCAAAATGGTGACCAAAGATGGCCGTTTGAAGTTTCGGACCACCCTAAATGAGTGCAAGCTTTCCACGTGTCTCTTTCCACCAAACTATTTACATAAAATTTCGCACATACATCCTAGGCTGCCTTGGTGATTTCTTCGGCCGATTCTCATCCATCTATCCCTCTTGTCCCATTTGCCTTTGGATCGCTTTGTTTCTCTTTGGGCCAAGCAACATGTAAGCTCCACGTGTCCTCTGCAAATGGTCAAAGGGATACCTTTTCCCTGCCCTTAATTTTTCTCCAATTAGAGCGTTCCTCTTGGACGTGGGGTGGGTTAATTTTTTTTTCCAAAGTATCTATAAAATAACAAGTTAAAAAAATATAAGCTTTCCACGTGTGTTTTTCCACATGCCCCATCTCTAATTTGGGCCAAAGCCACGTAAGCACCAAAAGAACCAATGAGAAATGAGTGGGGCCACGGGACCAAATTTTCCTTTTTGCCAAAAAAGCAAAAAGTGATAAGTTAAAGTATTCATCCTCCATCCCTTAACCTATCAAAATAATCCACGTACCCTATCGATGTAAGGATGTAAATTTGATTGGGAGAAAACACCCGTCAAACCATAAAATACAGAAAAATGATCATTCGAGCTAGAAAATGAAAATTTCTTTAAGGACAGAAAGCTTAGAAATGTTACAGGGCTCAAATACATTCTTCAAGGATACATCCATTCATTTTCTTCAAGTACTTAGGGCAGAAATAGTAAGGAAGAAAAATCCCAACTGTGGAGAACAGAGAGAATGGGAAAACGTGAGCTTTTGAAGGAACAGAGCATGAAGGACTCAAAATACAGATCCTTAAGAGATTTACAACCCAGGAACCAATTAAAAATTTCCACAAGGGTCAACCAAGCACAACACGGGAAGGAGAGAATGACAGAGGTTGTAAATCAATAAGTTTTCAAAGGTAAAAATGTGGTGAGACTATTTTGAGCACCAACAACGGCTCCGACTCGGGGATGGGCACTCGCTGCGAGAGCCACAAGAACAAAAGTAGAACAAGTTCCAAAAATATCCATTGGGAAAAGGATTCAATTTGTAGAGCAGAGGAATACATTCATCTCAAAAAAAAATGGAGGAACTAGCAAAAATGGGTCACCGAGGACCAGACGAGCAAAAACACAAAAGACAGGGAACAAACAACAAACTGTACACTGTACAAAAGAGTTTCTTGATCCTATGGAATCAATCCAAGAAATGCTTCAAATGCCTTCCATTAACAGGTAACTCAAGTAATTCACCATCCAAATCCTTCAAGAAGAAGGTATGTTCACCAATCCTGATATCTATGGAGTAAGGGCCCATCTATAATGAGTCAAATTTACCATGCTTGCCCTTATCCTCATGTTTTTATCCCATAATAATAGAAGATCTCCAACATTGAAAACTATGGGAGTGACCTTTTTGTCAAATAAATTCTTTAGTTTCTCTCTGAACTTCACATGCCTCTTGTGGGATGTCATTCTCTCTTCATCAAGATGAACAATTTGGTTAATGTGAGCATCATAATGACCTACCTCTTGATCTTCCATCTGTTGCATAAACTGATATGAAGCCAGTTGCATATGAAGGGGAAACAGGGCCTGAGTCCCATACACAACGTCAAATGGAATATTTCAAGTGACCCTCTTGACAATGATCCTATCTACCCAAACAACAAACTTCAATATTTCACCTCATTTTCTCTTGTTTTACTCCAATGTTCTCTTGATAATCTTTAGCAAATTTTTGTTACTGGACTCATCTTGTCCATTTCCTTAGGGATTGTAATTGGATGCATATGTCAAGTTAACCTCATACTCCTTGCACATTTCCACAAAATTTTTAGCTCTAAATACCATGGCATTATCAGCTACAATGTTGATTGGCACCCCAAACCTGTAGATGATGTTCTTCAGCACAAAATCCATGACATCTTGGTGTGTTGCCTTCTTGTGGATTACCTCCACCCACTTAGAAATATAATCAATTGCTACAAGAATCCACTTATGGAAAACACTTGAAGGGCCTGAAATCTCACCAATAAAATCCATTCCCCATTACTTGAATGGAGATTTGATTGATACAAGATGCAAAGGAAGGGAGCCTAAAGCTTTCATTCTTCCATAGAAGCGTTGTCAGCTCTCACATCTTCTAACCAACAAGGTTGTATCCTTGAACAGAGTTGGCCACCAATAACCAGCCATCAAGATCTTGTGTGTTGTGACTCTTGCAGGAAAATTCCCCCCACAAACTCATCCATGGAGATCAACAATTATCTTGGGGTCTTCTTCTTCAATAATGCACCTTAAGAGGAATCCCTCTGGATTCTTCCAAGCTAACCCATAATAAGTAATGACATAATTTTGGGAAGCCAAATTAAGGTCTCTTTTTTGGATTTTACTTAAATATTCAGGGGAGTTCAGATGTATGAGATAAAAAATTACATCTTTTACCATTCATAACTCATAAATTTTTAAAAACATCTACCCTACCTTCTTCCACCTCATTTACCACAATATTTTGCAAGTTACTCTTAGCCATAAGCTTAGCCAAGCCCAAAGCTCTCACCAGCTTCGTGGTTTGGATGTCCATGTCATATTCTTGTAGCTTGTTCACCCAGTTGCACCTCTTGCTTGATATTTCCATATCCGATAACATGTCCTTTACCATTGTGTGGGGAACATAAGCAACAATTTTAGAACTTAGAATATAGGCCTGAAAACCTTTGTTTCTTTAACCAAGGAAAATGTCTGCTTTTCACATGATAGTGTACTTCAACTTAGCCCCCTACAAGGCCTTACTAAAAAAGGAAATAGGCCTCTCAGCCCCTTCACCATCCTTCTCTTACAAGACATAAACAATAGTGTTCTCTAAAGCAAAAGAGAACAAATGAAAGGGCTTCTATAATTTGGAGTTGCCAGTACAAGTTCATGCTTGAGTGCATCTTTAATCTGTTGAAATCTTGGATGGAAGCCTCCTCCCATTTGATGCCCTAGTCTTTCTTCAGCATGGAAGTGATTGGAATGGTTAACTCAACAAAGTTTGATATGAATCTTCTAATGAAGTTTATTTTCTCAAAGAAGGACTAAATTCCTTTCTTGGTTCTTGGAATTGGGACTTTGTTGATGGCCTTTACTCTTTCAGGATCAATCATCACTCCTTCTTATGACACTATGTGACCAAGAAAATTTTCCTTCTGCACTCCAAAATGACACTTCTCTAGATTGAGCGAGATGCCATATTCTCTACATCCTATCAACATTTTATGCAAGTGCAGCAAGTGGTCACTTCTCTTCCTAGAAAACATTGTTACATCATCTTGATAGACTACAATAAACTCATTGATGTAACCAGCAAAGGAAACATACATTTCCCTTTGAAAAGTGGCTCTAACATTCATTAGACCAAAGGGCATACTGACATACACATATGTTCCCTAAGGAATAGTGAAGGTTGTCTTGATCCTTTCTGATTATTTCACCACAACTTTCTTATAACCAAAAAATCCATCCAAGGTGGAAAAAAGTCAAAACTAGTCACTAACTACAGCATGTGCTCCATGTTTGGTAAAGGATAGTTGTCTTTCATTGAAACTTTGTTCGATTCCAAAATTCCACACACAGCCTGATGTCACCATTCTTCTCTCTGATTGGTACTAGGTTGGTATCCCAAGAGGAATACCTTGTGGGTTGGATAATCCCTCCATCTCTTAGCTTCTTCAGTTACTTTTGCATTTTGAGGTATAAGAGTGGATTGATGGGCCTTTGTTTCTACCTGAAAGGTTTTACATTAGACTCCAAGGGAATCTCATGTTGAAATAGGTCCTCTCTGTATGCTTTTGATTCAGAATAGATCCAAGTCATGCAATCTTGGTATTTTTTAAACAACTAGATGTAGAACTGCTTCTCCTCCTTCCTGAGATTGCTGCCTAACCAAATCTTCCTTGGCTCCTCCTTTTTGCCAAGATCATGCTCCTCAATATCCCTTGAGGATGCCATAAATCTATTAACAATGCGATCAACATTATCAAAATTGGACTCAAGAGAAACCAACCCTCTAGGAATGGTATTGGTTCTTAACTAGATGATGTATTTTCCAAACAAGCTTTCTTTTCATTCTATTGTGCATACCATTGGCTCCCAATCAATCCTTTTATCAGCATAATCTCCTTGTTACGCATAAATCTTCCGATCTGAGCATAATTGTCAAAAACCTGCCAATGCTTAATGTTGTCAGGGACAGAAGGTGTTGCCAATACCTCAACCTCATACTCACAATATGGGGACATTGTGTAACTGTCAAACCGAGACCCCAAAAGTGCAAGCTTTTCTTCCAAGTCATTGAATTTCCTATCATGATGCATGATGTTGAATGAATCAAACATCTCAATGAAATCCCAAACTACATGCTTTTACTGCTTCATTTGTTGATTCTTTGTGGCATAAAATTTTCTGACTTGTTTTACTATTAATTTTGAGTCTCCTTTGACAATGTTGTCCTCGACACCATAGTTCAAGAAATTCTTAAATCCAACAACAATGCCTCATACTCAACAATGTTGTTAGTGCAATCAAAGTTGAGCATGAAGGAGAAAACAAATTTTTCCTGACTAGGAGAAAGTAAAACAACACTAGAACCATTCCAAAACTTGGAGCAAGCTCCATCAAACAACAGATTCCAAGGAGATCATGTTTGTTAGAGACACTTGCATTCTTCAATCTTGTGCTCCTTTCCATCAAAGCAAACCCTACAAAGTTGTCTACATCAATAATTGTGTACAATACCTCATAGGATACATTGTTGGGATCCTTAATAAGGTGCAACATTTTATTTTCTCCATACAACCTGACAAGGCTGCCCTCAATTGGAATGGTGGCATAAGACATGTCCATTTTGACATGCCCACCAAAACTTGCGGCCCATTTTTTGGACAACAACATACCCCATTTGGCCAGGCAATTAACTATGGAAACGTCAAGTTTTTATTTTTTACCTAGGTAGGTTGCAAGTTTTACCACTAGGCCCTTTACACATCCCACTAATGGAACCTCTCTAGAGTCCATAATAGTACACTTCCCATCGACTATTGTCACTTTGAGGTTTATTTCATTCACGACTTCCAAACGCATGACATTGCATGATGCCCCTGAGTCAAACATGCAGTTATGCAGCAGTCTATCCTTGATGATTATAGTGGTTGAGAATGGATCCACATTCATCTCAGAGTCCTCCAAGGATGTTCCCAAATATACCTCAGGTGGTTCATCTAGCTCTTCTGATGCTAGTGGTGCTTCTGGTTCTTCAATGATTGGAGGAATCTCCACAATGTTTATGTTTCTGCCTAGGGCAATCTTCTGTTCTTTTAACCTCAGGTATTAAAATTCTCTCTTTTGTGCTCAGGAATCCTAAGCAACTCAAAAATTGGAATAGAGACTTTGATTTGACTGAGGACATGAGAAATATCATATGGGGCATTCCTTGGCAAGGCAACACTAGAGGAGAAACCAATACACTCATTAAGTGGTACAAGATTTTTTCCAACTTGGGCATGAGGAGAGGTATGATTTTTGTTTAGAACTGCAGGGTTTTTAGCAGGTGCATCCTTCCTAGGAGCCTCTTTAGGAATGTTTGAAAGTAGGGGATATTTTGGCTTGGCTTGAGGCCCTGTCCCTTTGATAACCTTACTTCTTGTATTATATTCCTTCTCTTGAGCCACAACAACATTCATCAATAATTATCTATCTTCCTCAGAGGGGATGCCTCATCATACTTCTTTATCATTCTTGGCCAATTAAAAATATTATACAATATCTACTTCTAAAGTATGAGAGAGATGAAGAATAGTCACCCTATGAATGCAATCCCAAAAACTGGTAGCAGTCCAGGCACTTATTACCTCAATTGAAGTTTCCCCTTGTTGTGAGCTCGTAGAACAATGCATCATGCATACATCATCATCATTATGATCATCAACTTCTTATTCTTCTTCTTGCAGATCTTCTTCACAAGGAGCATGGGGCATGAAACATCTATCACACTAATCAATGACATCTATCTCCTCCACGACAAAAATTCTGAAAGCCAAAGGATCAGGTACTATTCTATTCTCCATAGCTTGGGACTATCTATTTTCAAACCCAACAGTCCCTTGCCTCTGTCATCAGATCTTTGGTGATTAGTGAACCTGTCTTGGCCTTCTTGCTTGTGTTGACCATGTGAACCCTGTTTAATTCCCTTCTCAACTTCGGTTAATTTATAGGAAATTTCTTTGACAACCCCTATGAAAGTCTTCACAACTTCTTCTAAATTAGTAGCCTTGCTTGTTTGGGGTTTTTCTAGGTTAACCAACTTTACACCTTCTCTCTTTGGAGGATTTCCAATTGCCTTGATATTGTTCTCTATTTATAAAGCCATGGTGAAGGCTTGCCTCAAATTTGTGGGGTTCTTATCTCTTAAATAATATGTAGCCTTTTTATCAAATGCATCAGTATATTTGATCAAACATGACTCATCACAAGGCCTTATCCTGATAGGCAATCTCCTCAAGGTCTTGTTAAACCTTGTGTTGAAATCATGTACTGACTCATTAGGGTTCTTTTTTATGTTTTCAAACTCTCAATAGGAACATAGGGTCAGTTCTATCACCATACTCCAACCTAAATGCATTACTCATCTCAGTCTAAGAATCAATTGAGTTATTTGGAAATGCTTTATAACAGTCCTTGGAATCTTCTTCCAAAGTGTGAATAAACAAATTTTTACAAGTATTAGTAACAAATTTGACTTTGACAGAGTTTAAGACACTAGTATTTTTCAATAATTAGATCAACAGGGAGTCACCACTAAGGATTCCCACCTTAGTTGTGTAAATACACTACATATGATATGTCAAACGTTTGTCAACACTAGAAAGTGGAAATGGAGAGACTCTGACCTTTCTCATTGAGTGGTGATAGAGAGCCTACACTAAGCAATGATACACTATAAAAGGAAGTGTCTGATAACATATCCAACTACCTAAAGTGGAGAGAGGTGAGCATAGGAGGGGGTGGACAAGATGCACCACAGAAAAAATATGAAGCTCAAACTGAACACCACTTCAATACCCATTAAGCACAACTCCCAGAACCTAAAATAAACATCAGAGTATGCACAATATACCTGTTGACAATTTTTGCACTTGTGCAAAAATGGGAAACTTGAGAATTCATCGTTACGATGAAATTCATGGGTGAAGTATACCTAAGATAAGGAAGTTCTGATGTTATTAGTTACCATTTGAAGTAGCTATAAGATTAAATGAAATATGTAGTTGTGTGTGCTAGCACAAAACATAATAGATCACATAGTCTTCAATTTCATGTCATCTTCAGCAAAATAACACAAATCCCCAAAGGAAAACTATGTTATCTTGATGAAGAAAACAAATTACAAAGTAGGTGAAGTGCTGATTTTTGAAGCAACAAACAGAAATACAGATATCAGAAAATCAGGGTTCATTACTGAATGTTACAAGTTCTCATCAATTTTTCTTTCCTTCATGGTTAAGACATTCAATTATGTTACTGAGTTGTTTAGTTCATTATACAATCCATATAGAGAAGATATAATTCAGAAGGGAATACATAACTCATTTTAATAATTCAATGTTTTATTCACAAGGAAGGTCAAATTTTCCCACACAAGCCATGGGATGTAACTAGAAAATAAATTACAACTCTTGAAATAAAAGGTACACATGCATGAAAGTGAAAGTAAAGGAGTATGAGTGAACCCATCATTTCCTTGGGGTTTTCTTTCTTTGATTGAAAACATCCCCATTGTAGAATCCATTGTACCTAAGAAGAAGAAAATAATAACTATAAGTTATGAGCTTAGGGATCAATTCATATTCCTAGACTTTCCTAATTTGTGCATATGAATCTCTAATAACAGGAGATGTAATTTACTTGAATATCAAACTACATACATGCTTTATTCACTCAGATAGAATGAATGAAGAGAAAAGAAAAGAAGAAAACATGCACATAACAGAGGCCAAAAAGCCTAAGTATTTTCTAGCTATTTTCCTAAGTGTGGAGGTGCAAGTTACATCCAATGAAAAAGAAACAAGTCATAAGTGCATGCATAAAAGGAAGAATGTAACTCAAGGTTTCAGTAACCATTCTGAAGTGGAAGAAGGTACAGTACAAAAGAGAGACTGGGAGATAGAAATACATGTTTTAGTTTGCTACAGAAGGAAGAAGAAGAATTTAAAAGTTGATGTTTGGCTAAAAAGAGAAGGTTACAGTTGAAAAGGAATGAAGACAAGACTCTGGGAAAATTTTGATAGGGCTTTGCTATGTAAAATGAACATTTACAACTTTCCATCATGTTGCTTTTAACTACTACATGCTTAAAGGAATTATTTAAATCAAGTAAGTGATATAAGAAAATAGTAAAGCATGCCATGATAAAGATAAACAACTATGATGTCTCATTTTTATCTAGCTTCAAACATGAACTATTATGTTCTATATTCAGAATTAGAAAATACTACTATAGGTGGAAATGGATGAAAGAGAGAATTCTAGAAAAAAAATTTGCCAGTGCTTCACCATGAAAAATCAACGTTTAAGATTTTCCAACATGCCAGAAATACTAATATCAAGGAAATAAAGTATCTAAGTAAAAGAAATAAGTTATTGTATTGCAAAAAAGCTTCTAAATCAAGGCTTATGCCTAAAAATGATGTTACAACAGATAAAGAATTGTTTACAATTTCCAGAAAACCACTTACAAGATACAAAACATCTTAAGTTTGGTTTTCAGTTATAGTTTTCATTTCTCAAAATCAAATGTTTCAAAGTTATTCACAACTGAGTAAGAATGATGCCCAGTACATAGTTGTCAAAAGGATTTTTTAATCTTCAAAGCAAAAAGTATATTTTGGATCTAAATATGCACATGATGAAGGAGATAGATTCAGTTCAATAGAAAGAAGCATAAATTCCCAATGAAAACCCATAATAAGATCAAAGGAAAAAAACATTTGAGTCAACTGACAGAACATGAGAAAAAGGAAAATGTCCCATGGGATAGATCAGAGCTCAGATCACAAAACAAAGAATACATTGATAGTAAGTTAACGGACCAAGTTTGGTATTACAAGTTTAAAAAATTACAAAATACCCAGAAGTTTTCTATAAAATAGAGATTGAAATAGAATATTCAAGATAAATATGTCTAGTAAATGAAAGGAAATTTCCCAAAAGCTAAACAAAGTGGAGGCCCTGGAACGAACCATAAAAGTAAAAAATAATCAAGTAACAAATCTTGTGATACAGATAATGGGTCTGAGATATTCTTCAAGATTTGAAGTTTTCAAAAAGCTCCAAAAGTTACATTTCAATGCAACATTTACAATATTCACACAAATTTGGCCAGAAGAATGAACACACTAATCCTTTTAACAATCAATTTGAGGCACAAATTAGAAAACATAATATAATCTGAGACCTTTCGATCATAGAATTGAATTTCTGGGTTGTCTTTCGAAAGAACTTAATCAAGGTATGAGTATATTTTGTAGCCAACATATACCTACAGTCACCAATTTCAGGTCAGAGAAGTCAAAGTACAAAGATAACGTAGACCCAAAAGGTTTTTCCACAGTTTTATGGAATCACGAGAACACTACGAGCAATAGAATTCAAGCTCCAATGATATCAACAAAAAAATGACCACATTCAAGTGCACAAAAACGCAGTCCCACAAAGATATATAGATAAACTCTCAATGAAAAATATAGATCAAGGGATAGCAAAGTAAAACATGGAATACCCAGAACGTAAACTATCTAACAAACCTTCCACAGTCGGTTCGAATAAAGCTAACAGTAATAACCAAGAAAGTTATGGTGACACAAGCTTATCGATATCAAGCAAAAAAGAGTATTCATACTACTAAATCATTCATAAAAGGGTGAATCTAGAGTTAACTCTAACCGCGGTCAAAAGAATTTCAAATGGTAATGAATGAATCCTCGAAATTAAAGGAGCCATGAATTCTAACTAGAGCTTTCAAAAATGGTCAAGAAACAAAGCCATACAAGTATGTATTCATAGTTGCACAGAACCGAGCTCTAAGAGAATGACTATGGTGGTCAATAGACCACAAAGATCCTGAAAATAGAGAAGAATCGAGCTTCAAAACTCACCATGGAGGCCATTGAAAAGACCAAATGCAATAGATATGAGTATTGAATAATCAACAATAGCACCCCATAAACATTCAGAAGCTCTAAATAGATCAAGCATATGAAAATAAAGATCACGACAGTTTAGGAAACCATTTTGTAGAAGTAGCCAAGCTCAAAATCTTCAAACAATGGTGTCAAGAAAAATTTTTTTCAGGGCTTCACCCACATAGTGAAAAAACAAATAAGTAATCATTATGGGATCAAGTTACCTTAATGCATGCAAACTCAAGAGACAAGTCAACATGAATCAACCATTGTTGAAGATCGATCGACTTTAGATAAGAAGGACTCAGATCAAAGGTCAATAATCATGCTCATAGATCAAGGTGAGTAACCACAGTTAGGTTTCCACCGACTACCTTAAATGAAAAGTAAAAAACCCTAACCATAGGTTCCAGATCGATAGTTTGCAATCAATCAGTATAGAGATCAACGGCCTGAGATCTTCACCGTTTTTCAAAGAAAACTCAACCCAAGTAAGAATTCCACTAACACCATGATTGAGGGGTGAGTCATCGTGGGGACGGGGCCAACCCCACGTTCAAATAAAATTATCATTGCATTGAATTTCAAAGTCCAAACTATAGTCATTTCCAAATAATACAAAATGCCATCATACATGCTTATCACCAAAAAGGTGAATTTTGAAATATGCCAAGGTGACAACTATGGGGTGGCAACTATATACTATAGTACTCATTACAAAGGTGGCAGACTATGTAGTATGGTCATGGTAAATAATCAAAGGTGGCGAGTATGGTAGTGTGAAGGTGGTCCCCACTTCAAGGAGTTAGAATTGATTTGCAGAGTGTCACTCATGTGACCTTTTGGAAGGAGATGTCAATATTACAACATGTGCACATGGAAAATGCCCCCCATATTGGATGTTTATCTTTCAAATATTACAAATGTGTGAATTATTTGCATGTTCATGAAGAGAGACTTTCCTAGCAAGCAATATTATTTTTAGAAAATTATTCATCCTTCTCTTTCATAAAATAGATCACCAACTTCAGATTGACCAATTGTAATCAAGGCTATTAATGTTTTTTTCTAATTACATGTTCTTCTTTTTATTCCTTATATATTATTAAATAAAGGATAAAAATAGAATGCATGGGCAAGTACAAGCCTTATGTTAGTTTTAGGAAGAGGGTGAATTTTATTTTTATTATATATTTTGTGCCTTTACAAAGCACAAGGGAGGAGAACTTCTGGAGGACATTTGGATATAGAGTACTTGAAGTAATTTTTTCATGTTTTCCTTCGAGTGTGAAGAGTTTCTGCCATAACAATTATTTGCACTCTTGTATATGTTTTATTAGTCTTGTGAATGCAAATTCCCTGATTAATCATCTTACCCTTTTGCAAAATTTAGTATTTTCAGCATGATATTAATGTGCATGTTTAGCTTAGCAGTATTGTTGTGATAATCTCCCTCAATACCTCCAAGTGTTTTTCCCTTAATGTACTCTGCAGAAGAACTATTGGTTCCTGCACCCAAAATCCTTCACATATCAATTGTGCATATACTCAGTCAAAGCCCTCATATAAATTTGGTGTATCACCTTAGTTATAATTATTTTAGAGTCATCTTTTACCCTTAAACCATAGAATTAATTTAGGATACATAAACAAGAAACTGGGCTTGATACTGGAGACTCACCTCAAAATAGGTATACCGACAGACCTGAGGTGTTTCCATTGTATCTACAAAAGAGAGAGATCAAATTTTTACAAGCTTAGAAAACTGCAGCCATCTATCGACAGGGTGCACTTTCGAGAGATTACAATTTTTGGCACATCCGGTGGGAACACGAATCAGATCTGCATGCCAGATACAAATTCTACATCAGATCTACAGTAGATTTATAGTAGTTACAAAGTCATTTTCGGGAGCAAGTTGCAACAATTTATTCTAAAGATTTTAAGATTTTTTGGTGACTCTGTTAAGTTGATATCAGAGTAGTATTGTAGCATGTTCCATGCCTAAAGTGACTACAAGATCATCGGTAAGAGGAATTATTCCTGAGTTTGTTTCTTTACCCTTGAATTTTCTAGAACAAGAAGAGTTGCTAATACTTTACCTTATAATAGACCTGGTTTTGATAACCCTCCTAATATTCCTTCACCACATATCAATTTCTCTATTAACATCTAAATTTTTCAAATGGATATTCAACCACCAAGGAATTTTGTGACCTTTACTAATGAAAGTCCATTAGTAATCCCAATCTTCCATGACATTCCTAATGCTGCCATGAAAATTTTGCCATCATTCACGGGTGAAAATTAGCTTACACTGCAGAACATATCGAAGATGTTAGAGCCCTATTTGTGTCGAGAATATCACTCATGAAGACGTAGCTTTAAGACTTTTATCTGCATCTTTTAAAGGGTAGACCTTGCAATGGTTTAGAAACCTAGAAATTGGAGGCATAAGAACTTGGGATAACTTGGGTGAAAAATTGCTAAAACAGTTCCAGGATAATTCAGATCATTTGTCTCTCATTGAATAGTTGTCTACTATTAAAAAAAAGCTCCCAATGATTTTATGTTTAGTTTCATTATCCATTTTTCCAAAACCTAGGGAAAGAATTCCAATAAGTGTCAAGCCTCAAGATGATCATGTTATCCTTTATTATCTTAGGGCATTAAACATTGATCTCTCAACTATGATTCAATAAATGGGGGAAAGACACTCCAAGTCACCTATGATATCGCTACCCGAGCTAAAAATAGTCTTATTCAAGATGGAAATTTGGCACTAAGGCCTTCAATGCCATTTTTTGTAGATTTAACACCTATTTCTCAGCCTATTACAATCATAGAAACTACTATTGTAGCTCCATAAGATGAGGTATTTAAAGCTTTGAAAACTATGGGAAATAAATTGACTTGATTGAGAAAAAATTTTTTATTACCTAGTAGACCCTATAAGGCTCCTTATCAAAGCAAAATCAACATAATCAACAAAACATGGAGCCCTATAAACAAAATCAAAATTATAGGCAGCCTTACCAACAAAGGCAATTGACCCAAAGGATCCTAGTTCATCTAACTCTTTAGTCCCATTTAATATGGTTATGGAAGAATTTTGGGAACCTTGCAATCAACCTCATTCAAATTTAACTTGCCCAAATGCTTTTCTAAATCTAAATCTTGTTGCAAAACCTCAATCTGAAACATTTTTCATGTCTCAAATGGAGGGTGGGCAGCAAGAAAGTCATGTTAAGAATGCACCTGAACAAAATTTAGTCATTTTTAATGAGGAGGATTTCATTACAGTCACTACTAGGGCTCAAGGGAAAGCTGCTAAAAGTCAAAAATAATAAAATAGGCCTATCCTACCTACTATCACTGATAAGAAAACATCTAAAGTTCCAAATTCAACCAACAACCCTACTGTTCCTAAAAAACTAACAAGTGTTCCAGTTGATAAATGCCATAAAAACAGCTACAACCTAATCCAAGAAGACTGTTTATACCTCAGTTATCCAAGGCAGCTGAAGCAGAATCAATTTTTTCTAAGGCCTACTCTAAGACAGTTGAATTTGTCTCTAAAACAATTGCTTCTTTTAACATTGTTGATGTAATGAAAAATCATAATGTTAATATCTCAATGTGGGATGCTCTAAGTATTCCTCAACAACAAGATTTACTCTCTCATGAACTAGCTAAGCTGTAGATTTGTTCAAATACAACAGAAAAGGAAGTTCATAAGACATACAGGGTCCTTGGAATGTTTGAACAAGACCACATTAAATAAGTTAAGTGGATGGTCCAGAAAGTTCTGAATGCTCATGATATCAAGAAGCCACCACCATTTTATTTTTCATTGATTATTGGAGAACATCTAGTTCATAATTGCATGGTGGATAGTGGTGTAAGTAGCATAGTTATGCCAAAAGCAATTGCAAAAAAATTGGGTTTTCAGTATGAGCCTACAGAAAGGAGTGTCTTATAGCTTGATGGAACTGCAACTAATATGGTTGGTATAATAAAAATTTTAGAAGTGACATTACATGCTTGCCCAAATGTTTCTATTCTACAACATGTTATTGTTGTGGATTTACCTCCATACTTTGCCTTATGTTTATCTAGAGACTTCACAACAAAAATAGGAGGTTATCTCTCTTCAGATTGGTCCTTCTTATTTTTCACTACTCGTTATGGTACCAAATTCACTATCAATTCAGATCCATTAGCCAAATTTCTTATTGAGCCTCACTCTTCAAATGTACTGCCTAAGTATTCATCCCTAGATCAGTCTGATTTTTATGAGGTAGCTCATGTTTCAGCATAAGATGGTGTTTCATGGATGAAAAGACAATGGAATAACATGCTCATGGTCCTTTTAAGGAATTTTAAGAACACACGTTTACTTTGTATTGTATGCATGAAGAAAATACACCACTTCCCTTATTTTCCAAAATAGAAGTTTTAGTAGAAGGGATTTGGAAGCTTCATTTTGATGGAGCTAAGAACAAGAAGCGATAGGGAGCAGGTTTGATGCTAACTTCCCCAATGAATGAAAGGTATTTCTTAGCTTTGAGTCTCCAATTTGCATGTACTTGTAATGTAGATGAGTACAAAGCATTAATTCATAGCCTACTTTGGGCTATAAAGAGAGGTATCAACATGCTACAGATATTTGGTGACTCTGAGTTGGTTATTAATCAAGTAAGAAATTTCAATTTTTGTAAGAATCCATTAATGAAGTCTTAAAGACATATATTTTCAGACTTAATGGAAAATTTTGATGTTATTAACATTTAGTTTATTCCTATAGCTGAAAACAAGCATACAAATAGACTTGTAGTAGTTGGGGGGCTAGTTTTAAAATTTTGAATACAAATGAAAATACCAAAATCTAGCCTCATATAAAGTTAATTTCCGTGCCCTCAATACCTGATAATGATTCAAATTGGCAAGTTTTTTAAAGTGACAATCAAATCTGCAGGTTTTTGCAGCAAGAAGTTGAGTTTTCTACAGTTAATTAGGATAAATTACAACACTTATATGGTGACCAAATTGTTTAATTGAAGACAAATAAATTGCCTCGAGGTCTGGTCACATTGGAAGACATCTTCAGCACTAACGATCAATTAAGAAAGGTCCAGGCTAAAATGTCAACCCATGTTGATAATTACGAAGAGATCTCGGTTGATGAAGGGAAAAATATATTTCTTGGAAAGGTATGTTCCTTAACTGAAAAGTAGTCATTTATTAATCTTTGCAAGGAGTTTAAAGATGTTTTTGCTTGGAAATACCAAGACCTGAAAGGATTTGATCCCAGTTTAGCACAACATATAATTGAGTTGTAGCCAAATTCTAAACCTATTAGACAAAAATAGAGACATGTAAATCCCAAAATAGAACCTTTGATGAGGAAAGAATTATCTAAGTTGATTGAATCAGGTACTATCTTTCTAGTTAATCATTCAAGTTGGGTAGCCAATCTTATTCCAGTTAGGAAGAAGAATGGTGAAATTAGAATATGTGTAGATTATAGGGATATTAATAAGGCTTCATTAAAAGACCATTATCCACTCCTAAACATGGATCGGATTCTAAGAATGGTCTCTGGTTCAGATAGATTATTTTTTCTAGATAGTTACAGTGGATATACTCAGATTTTAGTCTAGGAAGAAGATAGATATAAAACAACCTTTACCACTAAGTGGGGTACTTATGCTTACAAAAGGGTGTCTTTTTGTATTTCAAATGACGTTGCAATGTTTCAACATGCAATGGACATGGATTTTCACATCTTATTAAATAAATGCATCCTTGTTTATCTAGATGATGTTACTATATTTTCAAAATATTTTAAAGAACATCTAATGCATTTAAGGCATAATTATCAGTTGTGCAGGCAATTTGGAATATCTTTGAATCCACTGAAGTCTATATTTTTAGTACATCAAGGTAAACTACTTGGTCATATGGTTTCTAAGAAAGGTTTAACAATTGATCCTTTCAGGCTCAAATCCATATCACAACTACCATTGCCCCATCAAAAGAAGGCATTACAGTTTTCTCGAAAAATCAACTTTGTTAGAAGATTTGTTCCAGATTTTACAGCATTGGTTAAACCACTCACAACTATGCTAAAGAAGGAGAAAACGTTCTCTTGGACCAAAGAAGGGAGAGAAGGATTTGAATCAATCAAAGAAGCTACCTCTCAAGCTCCTATTCTTGCAAATCAAACTTTTGATAAAGATTTTACAATGTATGCACTTGTAGGAGCTAAAAAATCTCACTATATTAACTAAAGTCAATGATGAAAATATCAAACATCCTATTACTTTCTTTAGATAGAGTTTGCATGATTACGAAAGAAGGTACACATTTCTTGACAAATAGTTACTTTCATAGTCGAGGACTAAAGAATTTCAATTATATGATTTTGAACAAGAAATTCCATGTTCTGCTTTCTCATCCAATTGTGAAAGCATTCTTACTAAATAAGGGGTTGAATGAGAAAAGATCAAACTAGATAATGAACGTCATGGAGTATGATGTTGATATTCAGGTTGCTAAGATGGTTCAAGAGAAAGGTCTATGTGAACATCTAATTGCTGATATGGAAAAACAACAAGTTACAGAACCAGATGATTCAAAATAGCATGCTGAAATTGTGTATCAGCAATCAAAAATCATGGTTCAACCAGAAATCAATGGCTTGAGCTCACTCGTGAGATTCAAGAATCAAGATGGATGACTGATTTGGTTAATTATCTATAGCATGGCACCTATCCAGAAGGTATGGACAAGAATAAATGAAGGTATTTTAGATTACAATTTGTACCTTATATCTTCATTGATAATGTGTTGTTCAAAAGTGATATAAATGGAATATTGCTATGGTGTGTTGACTATGATAAAATTTAGAAAATATTGTCAGAATTCCATGAAGGACTTGCAGGAGGTCACTTCTCATCATGTACCACAACCTTAAAGATTATGAAAGTTGGTTACTATTGGCCTAGCATATTCAAAGACTATTTTGAATGGATTAGAAAGTGTAAAAAATGTGCTTTCTTTGTTGGAAAAGAGTGTTTAGCTTCACTTCCTTTACAGCCTATTTCAGTTGATCAGTCTTTTAGACAGTAGGGTCTTGACTTTATTGGAATGATACACCCACTCTCATCACAAAGACACAAGTGGATCTTAACTACTATAGATTACTTCACAAGATGGAATGAAGCAATAGCCTTGAAGGATGCTAATGAAGCTTCAATACTATCCTTTTATGCAGGAATAGTCTACAAATTTTGTGTTCCAACAACTATCATATCAGATAATGGTTTATCATTCCTTGGTGCAAAGATAATAGATTGGGCTTTCAACCATGGAATCTATCTAAGTTCTTCATCTAATTATTACCCACAAGGTAATGTGTTAGCTAACAGTACCAACAAGAATCTATTAAGGATCATTAGAAGAACACTTAAAGATAATCAAAGATCTTCACATCTGATGTTGAATTCAACACTTTAGGCTGAGAGAGTGAATCCTAAAAGATCAGTTGGTAATTCACCATACAAACTTGTGTACAGAAAAGAAGCAAGAATGCGTATTTCAGTTGAGTTACCTACATTGGATATCCTGCATCAAATGGAGCTATTTGAGAATGAACCATTACAGGTTCGTTATGCAGAGTTAATGGAATTACAATAGCTAAGAGATAAAGCTCATTTGAATATGGAAAAAAATAAAAAACAAATGAAGAAGAATTTTGACAAGAAAGCCAAATTCAGAGTCTTCAATGAAGGAGATAATGTGTTAAAGTGGGATATTAATCGTGAAAATCCAGGAAGACACTCAAAGTTTGATACACTCTGGAGTGATCCTTACATGATTTCAGCTAGCAAGAACACAATGATTTTCATCTTTCAAAGCTGAATGGAGAGGAAATTCCCATTCTTGTGAATGGTAAGTTTCTCAAACACTGTTATTGAATATCTTATAGTGTTTGTTAGAGTAGGATTTCCCTTGAATAAGTGTAGTTTCTACACATTGCATCATTTTTCAATTCAATAAGTGCATTCATACATGTGATCTGGTTTACTAGATCTTTTCCCAGTTTTAGTTCCATTTTGGAAGGGTTGGACCTTTTGGAAAAGGAAGATTTTTGTTATGTACTTTAGACTCCATGTCCAATGGACAAGAGCAAGGCACTAGTATTTAAGCTAGCGGGAAGATTTCCCCATAGGATTGCTGTAAATGTAGACAATTTTTGCACTTGTGCAAAAATGGGAAACTTGAAAATTCGTTGTTACGATGAAAGTCATGGGTGAAGTATACCTAAGATAAGAAAGTTCTGATGTTATTAGTTACCACTGAAGTAGTTATAAGATTAAATGAAATCTGCGGTTGTGTGTCTTTGACACAAAAACATAATAGATCACATAGTCTGCAATTTCTTGCCATCTTTAGAAAAATAACACAAATCCCCAAAGGACAACTCTGTTGTCTTGATGAACACGAAAAATTATAGAGTATGTGAAGTGCTGAGTTTTGAAGCAACAAACAGAAATACAAGATATCAAAAAATCGGGTTCATTACTGAATGTTACAAGTTCTCATCAATGTTTCTTTCCTTTATGATTAAGACATTCAATTATGTTACTGATTTGTTTAGTTCATTATACAATCCATACAGAGAAGCTAGAATGTAGAAGGGAATACACAACTCATTTTAAGAATTCAATGTTTTATTCACAAGGAAGGTAAAATGTTTTCCACACAAACCGTGGGATGTAACTAGAAAATAAAGTACAACTACTAAAATAAAAGGTACACATGCATGAAAGAGAAAGTAAAGGAGTATGAGTGAACCCATCATTGCCTTGGGGTTTCTTTCTTTGATTGAAAACATCTCCATTTCCAGCTTCTTCTTCATCTCCATTGTAGAAGCCATTGTACCTAAAAAGAAGAAAATGATAACTATCAGTTATGAGCTCAGGGATCAATTCATATTCCTAGACTGTCCTAATTCATGCATATGAATCTCTAATAATAGGAGATGTAATTTACTTGAATATCAAACTGCATACATGCTTTATTCACTCATATAGAATGAAGGAAGAGAAAAGAAAAGAAGAAAACATGGACATAAGAGAGGCCAAAAGCCTAAGTATTTTCTAATTGTTTTCCTAAGTGTGCAGGTATAGGTTGTAGCCAATGAAAAATAAACAAGTCATAAGTGCATGCATAAAAATGAAGAATGTAACTCAAGGTTTCAATAACCATTCTGAAGTGGAAGAAGTTACAGTATAGAAGAGAGACTGGGAGATAGAAATACATGTTTTAGTTTGCTACAGAAGGAAGAAGCAGAATTTGAAAGCTGATGTTTGGCTAAAAAGAGAAGGTTACAGTTGAAAAGGAATGAAGACAAGATTCTAGGAAAATTTTGACAGGGCTTCACCATGTAAAATGGACATTTACAACTTTCCATCATGTTGCTTTTAACTACTACATGCTTAAAGGAATTATTTAAATCAAGTAAGTGATACAGAAAGTAGTAAAGCATGCCATGATCAAGATAAACAACTATGATGTCTCATTTTTATCTAGCTTCAAACATGAATGGTTATGTTCTATATTCTGAATCAGAAAATACAACTACCGTAGCTATAAATGGATAGAAGAGAGAATTGTGGAAAAAAATTTCGAGCGCTTTGCCATGAAAAATCAATGTTTCAGATTTTCCAACATGCCAAAAATACTACTATCAAGGAAATAAAGTATTTAAGTAAAAGAAATAAGTTACTTGTATTTCAACAAAGCATCTGAATCAAGGCTTATGCCTAAAAATTGTGTTACAACAAATAAAGAATTGTTTACAATTTCCAGAAAGCCACTTACAAGATACAAAACATCTTAAGTTTTATTTTCATTCTGCTTTTCATTTCTCATAATCAAATGTTTCAAAGTTATTCACAACTGAAATAAGAATGATGTCCAGTATAAAGTTTCAGAAAGGAGTTTTCAATCTTCAAAGAACAAAGTATATTTTGGATCTAAATATGCACAGGATGAAGGAGATAGATCTATTAACATAGAGAAGAAGATGTAGATTTAGTTTAATAGAAAGAAGCAGAAATTCCTAGTGAAGACCCATAATAAGATCGAAGGAACAAAATATTTGAGTCAACTGACAGAACATGAGAAATGGAAAATTCCCATGGGATAGATCAGAGCTCAGATCACAAAACATAGAATGCATTGATAGTGAGTTAATGGACCAAGTTTGGTATTACAAGTTTAAAAAATTACAAATACCCAGAGCTTTTATATAAAATGGAGATTAAAATAGAATATTCAAGATAAATGTTTCCATTAAATGTAAGGAAATTTCTCAGAAGCCAGACAAAGTGGAGGCCTCGGAAAAAACCATCAAATTCAAAAATAATCAAGTAATAAATCTTGTGATACAAACGATGGGTTTGAGATATTCTTCAAGATCTGAAGTTTTTGGAAAGCTTCAAAAGTTATGTTTCAATGCAAAATTTACAAGATTCACACAAATTTGGCCAAGAGAATGAACACACTAATCCTTTTAACAATTGATTAGAGGCACAAATCAGAAAACAAAATACAATCTGAGACCTTTCGATCAAAGAATTAAATTTCTGGGTTGTCTTTCAAAAGCACTTAATCAGGGTATGAGTAGATTTTATAGCCAACATATACCTACAGTCACCAATTTCAGGTCAAAGTCAAAGTACAGAGATAACGCAGACCCAGAAGGTTTTTCCACAGTTTTATGGAATCATGAGAACACTACGAGCAATAGAATTCAAGCTCGAAAGATATCAGCAAAAAAATGACCACATTCAAGTGCACAAAAATGTAGACCCACAAAGATATACAGATAAACTCTCAATGAAAAAAATCCAGATCCAGGGATAGCAAAGAAAAATATGGAATACCTAGAATGTAAACTATCTAGCAAACCCTCCACAGTCAGTTCAGATACAACTAACAATAATAACCAAGAAAGTTATGGTGACATAAGTTTATCGATATCAAGCAAAACAGATTATTCATAATACTGAGCCATTCATAAAAGGGTGAATCTAGAGTTAACTCTAGCCATGGTCAAAATAAGTTCAAAAGGTAATGAGCGAATCCTCAAAATTAAAGGAGCCATGAATTATGACCAGAGATTTCAAAAACGGTCAAGAACCAAATCCATACAAGTATGTATTCATAGTTACACAAAACCGAGCTCCAAGAGAATGAATATGGTGGCCAATAGACCACAGAGATCTCAAAAACAGAGAAGAATCGAGCTTCAGAACTCACCATGGAGGCCATTGCAAAGACCAAACGTAACAGAGCCAGGTATTGAATAATCAACAATAACACCCCATAAACACTTAGAAGCTCTAAATAGATCAAACATATGAAAATACAGATCACGAGAGTTCAGGAAACCATTTTGTAGAAGGAACCAAGCTCAAAAGCTTCAAACAATGGCGTCAAGAAAAAAAAATTCTAGGGCTTCACCCACATAGTGAAAAAACAAATGAAGTGATCATTATGGGCTTGAGTTACCTTAATGCATGCAAACTCGAGAGACGAGTCAACATGACTAAAATGTGGTTCAAGATCGACAACTTTAGATAAGAAGGACTCAGATCAAAGGTCAATAATTGTGCTCAGAGATCAAGGTGAGTAACCACAGTTAGGTTTCCACCGACTACCTTAAATTCCAAGTTAAAAACCCTAACCACAGTTCCAAATCAATTGTTTGCAATTAGTCAAGAAAGAGATCGACAAATGAGATCTTCACCATTTTTCAAAGAAAACTCAACCCAGGTTAGAATGCCACGGACACCATGATTGAGGGGTGAGTCATCGTGGGGAGGGCGGCAACCCCACGTTCAATAAAATTATCATTGCATTGACTTTCAAAGTCCAAGCTATATTCATTTACAAATAATACAAAATGTCGTCATACATGCTTATCAGATAAAAGGTGAATTTTTAAATATGCCAAGGTTGACAACTATGGGGTGGAAACTATATAGTATAGTACTCATTACAAAGGAGGCATACTATGTAGTATGGTCATGGTAAATAATCAACAGTGGATGAGTATGGTAGTGTGAATGTGGTCCCCACTTCAAGGAGTTAGAATTGATTTGCAAAGTGTCACTCATGTGACCTTTTAGAAGGGGATGTCAATATTACAGCGTGTGCACATGGACAATGGCCCCCACATTGGATGTTTATCTTGCAAATATTACAAATGTGTGAATTATTTACTCATAGGTAGAGAATTGATTCGTTGCATGCTTCACAAGAAGACATAATAGAGAAGGAGACAAAGTTGCATGTTCATGGAGAGAGACTTGCCTAGCAAGAAATCTTATTTTTAGCAAATTATTCATCCTTCTGTTTCTTAAAATAGATCAATCAAATTCAGTTGACCAATTGTAATCAAGGCTATTAATGCCTATTTGTAATTGCATGTTCTATTATTTATTCCTTATCTATTATTAAATAAAGGATAAAAATAGAATGCATGGGCAAGTACAAGCCTTATGCTATTTTTAGGAAGAGTGTGAATTTTAGTTTTGCTATATATTCTGTGACTTTGCAAAGCACAAGGGAGGAGAACTTCTGGAGGACTTTTAGATATAGGTTTACTGAAGCAATTTGTGGCAGTTTTGCCTTCTCAGTGTGAAGAGTTTCTACCTTACCAATTATTTGTAGTCTTGTGGATGTTTCTGTTAGTCTTGTGAATGCAAATTCCCTGATTAATCATCTTACCCTTTTGTAAAATTCAGTGATTTTTGCATGATATTAATGTGCATGTTTAGCTTAGTAGTATTGTTTTGATAATCTCCCTCAATACCTCCAAGTGTTTTTCCCTTACTACTCTACAAAAGAACTATTAGTTCGTGCACCCAAAATCCTTCACATATCAATTGTGCATATACTCAGTCAAATCCCTCATACAAATTTGGTGCATCACCTTAGGTATAATTACTTTACAGTCATATTTTACCCGTAAACCCCATAATCAATTTAGGATACATCAACAAGTAACCGGGCTTGATACCGAAGACTCACCTCAAAATAGGTATACCCACAAACCTAAGGTGTTTCCATTGTATCTACGAAAGAGAGAGATCAAATTTTTGCAAGCTTAGAAAACCTGCAGCCATCTCTCTACAAGGTGCACTTTCAAGAGATAACAATACCCTAAAACGTTGAGAGGTAAGAAGAGACAATAAAATGAGTCAAGGATTAACAAGATGCATCACAAAAACAAATTTTATTGCACAAAAAGTCATAGGGTACATCATCAGTGGGTAAGGGGGAAGAAAATTCCATTATAGAGCCATAAAAGGAGGTTTAGACTCCACATTGTACACTAAGGAAGAAAGAGAGAGGGGGTTGGAGAGAAACAATGACCAACCATTTGAATATGCCCCTCCTTTACAATATATAGAAGAATGAGAGAGAAAGAGAGAGGGAAAATTGAACTCTACTCCAACCACCCCTGGAAGCACATTGAATCCACCTACCATAATGGAGAGTCTCACTCCAACACCTATGCCCCCATCGGTCTCCCTTACTGGGTGAGAAAGAGGCCCATTCTTCATCATGGTGGTAGGTGGGAGACTTGAAAGTCCCCAAAAATAGTGAGATGAAACATTAATGGAGGCAGGTGAGAAGATGACGCCGAGATCTTTCCAAAATTCCTCTCTCACCCAAATAAGAGTTTCTAGTTGAAAGATATGGCTGTCTGAAGATCGGGGTCATGGGCATGTAATTTTTAAAATAGTCTATCCATACTAGGTCCACGTGGTAGCCTCACACATCTTCAAGATTCATCTCCTTCATTTCACTCTTGAAATCACATTGGGTGACTCGTGGCGGTTTCTCGCAAGCTCCTCTACTTCCTCTATATTCTTCACAGGTCACTCTTGTTGGCAGAGACATTGTCTCTGAACCAAGAAACATGCAGGTCTCCGTGCTTGTTAGGAAAATAAATTTTTGTTTTTCTTTTGAAGTTAAGCGAAAGAGACACGTGGATGCTTCCATAGGCTTTTGGAATTTTCAACGATTGAGCTTACTTTTTCAGAGTCTAGAACACGTGGTGGATCGGCACTCATTTGGAAACTACCTTTTGGGCCGCACCTTTGAAATTACACTGATGAGACATATGGAAGCTTCTACTATTCTTCTATTTCCTTTCTGTTTCTGCTAAGTCACCTTTGTTCACCGGAGGCTTCATGTTTGACCCTGGTCACTGGAGGCTCAGCATGCATTTTTGGAAACATGTTTTGAGTTTTAATTCTAAAATTAAGTCATGCAGAAATATGGCTCCTTCTGCTGGCCTACCTCGTTGAATTTTCAATGGCCACCTCTACATTTTTGAGGTCGAGACACGTGGACGGCCAACATTTTTTGATTATCTTCTTTGGGTCGCGCCTTTGAATTTTTGCTGATGTGACACGTGGTGTCATCCGCCGCTCTCTATACTTCACCAATTCAGACCTTGATCCATTTGAGTTTTTTTGGTCCCAAGACACATGCGAGAGTAAGTGCTCATTTGATTCTCCCCACTTCTAACCCAACCTTGGTGTTGCGTCGATGAGACATGTGGAGGCTTCTGCCGATGGCCTTATACTTATTCATTTTAAATGGCCATCTTTCTCCCCTTTTAGGACCTAGGACACATGGAAGCATTGCTCTCATATAGAAACCCACTCCATATTTTACCTTTGAATTTTCACTAAGTTGACATATGGAGGATTCTATAGATCATCTTATACTTAGTAGATTTAGGCCTGCTCTATCCCCTTTTTAGACTCTGACCATGTGGCGATCATGCACTTGTTTGGGGAACCACCTACGGAGTTGTTCTTTGAAGTCATGCTGAGTCGACACATGGCACTTTCTGCTGGCTTTGACCCATTTTTATTTTTCAGCTGTCAACTATGTCCCTTTTCTTAGCGCTTGTGATACGCATGAAGCTTCCACCGGTCTAGTGATTTTTAATTGGCCGATAAGACCCCGTGGGATCATGGGTCTGCACTTGAAAACTACACCTATTGACAAAGAGTTTAAAAGTTCCAAAGTCCCCCACAGACACGCCGGCCTATATTTACAATTTAGAAAAATTTCCCCATGGCCCCACAAACCCGATTTTACACTTGAGTCATAAGGAATGCTTCTCGGGCCCACGGGCCAACAATTATACTTGTGCCTTTTTGCAAAAGGGGAAAAAATGTCAAAATGTTTCTATCCACCTTTCCCATCCACTATTTCCATTGGTGAAAAATCTTCCCTAAGCTCGCCAACCTACTTTTGGCAAAAAATCCTTCCAAGGCCCACCGGCCCGTAACTTGCAAAATATGACGAGTCAGAAGGACTTCATTATATCTCTAGAAAGGCGGAGAAATTTCCTATCTGATGGAAATGATTTTAGGGGGCCTTAAATGTTTAAAATATGTAATAATTTGGATTGAAGCACAAAAGGGGAGAAAATGGTGTCAGTCGACCCAAGATAAGTGTGAGCTTATTTTGGTCAACAAATTCCATGACCCTATTCCAACACATTATAAAATTATAAACAATGTAACAATCCATTTCAAATGCCAAGTGCCAAAAATCTCAAGCCTTGGGATAGGATATAAAAAATTTAAAATTGATATGCAAATTTAAGAATGAGAAAAGAAAAAGGCTAATTAGCTTTAGTTAGTGCAAAAATCCACATTTTAGAGAAACAACCAAATAAATGCCAGAAATATAAGAACATGTCAATCAAGAAAATTGTTGTTTCTTGCAAGAAAAGAGAAAATGTTCAATTTATGAATAAAATATGCATATATAAATAACACATTAAAATAACTATGTGACTTGATAAGGCCACCAAACCGGGTACTCAAAGAGTTGTTGGCACTCAGACATGAAGCCTCATCTCATAAAATAACATATCAAATAATACAATTGTCATCATCTATGTCTGAGTCATCCCGCCACAAATTTGACTAGGCTCAACAGAGTCATAACTTCACTTAGGTTGAATACATATGATAACCATATACGGAGAGAGAAAGGAGTACAAGTCACCATCTACTGAGCCTAAGGTGTCCGCGAAGCACAATATGCATGACACCCATTGAGAAAGTGCCATACATACCAAATGAATAAAAGTGGGTTTTCCACCTATGTAATACTCCACTTCCTATCTCTCACTTGGCTCGAGTGACTAGTCAATGATACACATTTTCTCACTCCAAACATACACCTTTGACTAATTTCCCTTAGGGGCGGTTAGTGTAGGGTCCACAACATGAAACATAACTAAATCACTAACACAATGGTGATTCAGACACATTATCCATAGTGTCTTACGCATGGTATATATAGGGTATAACACAATCATTACTTTCAAGGGTAATGATACATCACATTACTATAGCCTACAATCATTGTACAATAGGGATCGTACATTGACCATATGCCCCTAAATCATAACATGAACCATCAAATTTTACTTGAATTATATGTATGAGGAACACAATGTGTAACATTAACACATATAGTAAATTGCGATTACAAAATTGCTACACACAAGATTCATGACAACATGGTGACAACATCACGATACAGTCTAATTCACTTTACAAAAAAAATTCATGCAATACATCAATACACCTTCATATCACATCATGCCAAAATGCTCCAACAATATGCAATCCACAATAACATTCTTTTCAAACACAACAAGGTGGTACATCACACGTGAACTATTCATAGAATCCATGAAAAGGAGAGTGAATACTCTCATCACAAGAACATCAACATGATAACAAAAACACACTAAGTGAAATTCACAACATGTGCATTCATAATATCACAATTACAACGTTGTTCACATTACAACATATATAACATTACTCTTCCAATTCTAGCACCATTGTGCAACATCATCACTATTGCTATCTGTCCCATAGGTTCGAGATCATGAACCTCTGCTCTGATACCAAATGTAATGTCCATATTTTACACACATAATACACTACAAAAAATACAAGAATATATATTCTTTTGAATTACATTGTAGTGCACATGACACTATAGGAGATTACTTAGGAATACGCACAATAAATGATATGTTGATAAAACATTAACCCACATAGAAAATGTGAAAACATGTGATGCGATTCAAGGTCACTTATTTTACAAGGCACAACATAATGATTCACTACAATATACACTTAGAGATATGGTCTTCCCACAACACGAGCTTATAGGATTACACATTTATTACAATTATGTTTAAATATTTAACTTAAGTCCTAGAAAGGTTCATAATATGTGAATCATACATTCCCTTTTCCTTTTTGCTATATTTCCTCTATATTTTTTAACAATTAACTTATGGTGTAACTTTCTGAATAAAGATCATCCACATTATTTCAATTAGTTGTTTAATTCAATCGTTTGTTAAAAGGGTAATTAGTTACACATAGACAAAGTTTAACCATGTCATTCTTAATCACCGTGTTCACAATGATCTTTCTAAGCATATGGTCTATGTTGACAACTCAAACTTGGGCTATTATTTACCTAAGCTAGGAGGTGTCGTCGATTGCAAAGTTCATTCTAAGGTCTCAGTTTTCTATGCTAAAGGAACAACAAAGGAAGATTATTTATGCAAAAATTTTTAACTAGGGTTGACTATTTCATTTAGATTTATTTATTACATTTTAAAGGTAAGGAAAAGATGACACACGATTAATTATTCATCTATAGCAAACTGGAAATGCACTACACCATATTAAATTCAAATTTATTTAACATATTTATATATCCAACCTTTTTAGCATATGTAAATTTGAATCGAAATGACACCTATGATTAAATGCACATTTACCAAGTCATCCCTAAAATTAGCATCTCATACATATTACCAATTTTCAAATATAATTTTTTTGGAACATGAAAATAGAGTATACATATATACATTCTACAATGTCCTATGTACATTAAAATAATAACCAATGAATTACATCACGCCTTTTTGCATCTTTCTTGCATCTTGCAAAACCATGTGAGCATGAAATCCACAATAAATCACTGGAATGACATCCACCTAGATCTTGCATAGTAATTTTTTTTATTTTCCATTTACATAACAGTACTAAATTTCATTTGAAAGCAGAGGGTTAGAGACATGTATTGATTTAACTTCATTTCTTAACCAATGAGAGAGAAAGAGATAAGGAGAGAGAGAAACACCAATTTGCCAAAATTTAAATTCACACAAGTCACATGATAAATTTTCTACAGTTATTCACAAATTTTAAGAAGTTTCGACATTGATATACTAACTTGACTAGGATCCTATGAATTTGTTTTACATTTTTATGCCAATTACAAAAACACCCAAATTTATTCTCGGAGGCTAAGAAAGTTCATTTAAAAATGTCTTCCGATAAGAAAATTCACTACTAGTGAATTCCTACCTGTTTGTCTATATACCCAAAGTTCACAAGAACTAACATAATTCAGAACTTGCAAATGGTTTACATTAGGTGGCTAGTTTTATAGGGCTACCAATCATAATAAGTCTAGTTGCAATAGTAACCAATTTTAGCTCAAAGGTTAAGAACCTTCATCTAAAAACTAACTTCCGATGGTTGGAATCTCCATGGGACAATTCCTACATGCCCTCCTATATAAATAGGATACGTCAGAGTTGATGGAACTGAGATTTGACAAATAGGTTACACACAACGACAAGTTTTCTAGAGCCTCCAGTCATAGTAGACCCAGTTTGACCTAGTCAAATAGCAAAATCGAGGCCTACAAAATGCCTTTACAAAACTATCAAGAAATTTTTTTCCCCAAATTGAATGTTCCAAGAAAATTTGTAGTAAAAATTCTAGAGGTTTGCAAAGGAAAACAAGCATTTTGTTGCTCGGGTTCAAACAAAGACATGAAATGAAAACAAAATTTTCAGTTCTAACAGCTTCCTATAAGTGCAAAAAGAGGTAAAAGGAATCCTAGAGGAGTGACAAAGAGAGCGCAAATGGAAAAATGAGGTTGAGCTAGTGCTTGACACGACTCTCTACACAACAGGTAACACATATGATGCTTGACATTTCATTTACGGGGCTTGGAGGGTTGTTTTGCAAGTCTATGAAAATATTTTTTTCTAACTTTGCAATGATGATAAAATGGTTGTTTTAGTTAACTCATATAGCTCTAGCCAAAACCAATAGAAATGAGCACCTATTTTTGATACCGTGAATCTAGCACGTACAAGGTTTTGGTAACAACATGGTTGACGATCAATTTGTAAACTAGTAGCGTAGAAGGTAGGGTTTTATTGTTTTACACTAACATTCTAATAAAAATAATCAAATGTACACTTATCCAATGATTTATTATTTCTATTAAATTGAAAATGAAGCACCAAATTATACAAAAATTATAAAAGACAAGGTAAGGAGACCATGCCTAAAAATTTTAACATTCGTAGAGCAAGAGGTCCCACAAGCAGGTTCACCAGCTTTCTAACATGCTTTATTCCTCATCCAGTATTCTACCAGAAATCCAAATGTATCCATGTTTTCACCGTCGCATTTTCTAGAAGGATGTTATACTCATTCCACAAAGTAATATTTGTATTCTCCACTGTGATCATCTATTAGACCAAGTTTTTTTGTGCTATCCCCAATAAAATTTACCACCCCATAGCCCCCATTTTTTAAAGCGCCCACATTTTGCATCATCACTTTCAGAGAATTATTATTCATATTCCCTTGCACATTAGTCATAGTCATAGTCGTATTCATAGTCCAACATTAAATCATATTCATCATCATAAGAGTTATAATCTTCTATGTCGTAACAAAAAATCATCAACAACAGGGCCTATAAGACCCTCATTTTATGATAATTCTCAACAAGGGAATTATTTATAGGAAATTCTAACAACCTCAGATATCTAGGTGTTCCACCTACACATGCATAAAAGGGCATCCATACCTACATTAGTAAGATGACTGTAAGCTAACTCCAAATGCTTCAAGAAAAACAAGTTCTTAGAAATAAAAAATGCTTCATCATCCTTTGGGGATTGGCTTGTAATGCCCTATGGATGCATATTTCTACTAAAACATGTGACGAAGTTGAAGTGTTTCCCCACCACCTCTAATGAGGAAGAATTCATCTTCTCACAAAAACTATTATCCGAGATAGGCTCGAGTTACTAATTTAGGAGCCACTTAGGTAAAAATATAATCATCACTTCACTCATAGGCATGTGTAGGGCATAAATAATAAGAGAACTATATAAATATAATAATAGACACACAAAAACTCATGCACAAATAAATTATAAAATGAATCAACAATCTTTTACTCTCTGCTAATTCTCCATCTCTAAAAGATATCTCTCAAAACTATTTTCACTTGCCTTCCATAAAGTTCAACATTTTGCATCCACGTCTATCAAATCATTTTCAAATTCAACATCTAACAAAATTTTGGCATCTTTATACTGTGTTGTATGTCCATACTTTGTTCTAGCGCTCACATTTTGACGCAGATATTTAAACCTTCTAATAGAATTTTCTTGAAAGTTTTCAATCCTTTTCAACAAACCCCATTTCGTGCATAGCCTATAGAAATTATAGTCCATGAGGTCACATTTAGTTTAGACATTTTGGAACATATTTCACATGGCTTATGCATGCATCCTTATTTTTCATGCATATCTATTACGGAACTTACAACAAAGACATCTGATAGGTCTGAATGAAGATTAATGGAGGCTCATGTCCTATCCAACACGCCACCACCAACACCAAAATGTTTTCCAAGCATCCTGCTCATGTAACTTCATGTCGAGTCATAAATTCCTTCGACGCACTCCCAAACAATTTATGTCAATGTTTTTTTTAATTTGATTTGATTTTATTAATTTTTTATCTCTTTTTTTGTGGCACTACATTTCCATCCCCTTATAAGAGAATCATCCTCGATGTGAAACAATACTAAATCTTTAAGGGTAAGTAGTAAATAAATTCAATAATGATACATGTTATTTTAAAAAACAACTTATCGATACAACACAATAACAAGGAAGCAACCAAAATTTGCAATATCTTAAACTGTAATGTTATATGAAGATTGGTAGTTCTCTTTTACTTTATTACTTAGTTAGCCTTTTCCTTTTAAGTATTAATCTCAACTCTTAATATTTCATTGAGTAAAATTTTAATCAATTTATTTGTATGGGTGCCCAACATAATTGATGTCATAATGCCACATCAGGGAGAAAGAAAACACAAATGGTTCACAAAACATATTTCTACATACTTCCACGATTGTATCACATACGAAGAACTCAACTAATGCATGGATAGAACTTACATTGCTCTCACAACATTGTACTTCTCACACATGTTCTCCTGACACAATAATACCCATAATATAAGTAGACTACTTCAACATGGAATTCCCAATAGGTACACATAAAATGGTTTTAAAAAATCAAAACCATAATTGTAGCTATATAGATTCTAGATGGAAACAACATCATACCAACATTGAGGAGCATTAATCATCAACATCAAAAACACAATTAGACTCAGAAGAGTACACATAAATCATAACACTAACAAAATACACCTCCCAAAACATCAAAAACAACTCCATATACCTCCGAAAGCATTACCAACATCTACAAATGCCTCCCAAAGCATGAAAAAACAACTACGTATACCTACCAATCATCACAAAAGAACTCCATATACCTCCGAAAGCATAAAAACAACAACTACATATACCTCCCATGCATCACAAAACAATCTCCATATACCTCTAAAAGCATCATAAAAATACTACATGTACCTCCCAAAGCATCACAAAATAACTCCATATACCTCCCAAAGTGTCAATCAAACCCACAAAAATCTATTATGTCTCCCTCAATTCTCTTATGGCTCCCTCAAGAAATAGAAAAAGGATAAATTTTCCTTTTCGATCCCCAAAAGAGGCCAATCACCCTATGGCAATAGGCACTTAGAGTTGAGATACCTCTAACACAAGTGACATAATAACTCATGGTTCGACAACCTACTAGTTATCTCAGTAACTCCTTGGGGCATACCCCCATAAAAATAAGAGGGTCCATAGGTTCCACCACTCCATGGTGAATCCCATGACCCTATTCCAACACATTACGACATTAGAGCCAACATAAAAATCCATTTCAAATGCCAAGTGGAAAAAATATCAAGCCTTGGAATAGGCTATAAATTTTTAAAATTGATATGAAAATTTAAGACTAATAAAATAAAATGGCTAATTAGCTATAATTAGTGCAAAAATTCACATTTTAGTGCAAGAACCACATAAATGCCCAAAATATGAGAACATATCAATCAAGAAAACTGTTGGTTCTTGTGAGAAAAGAGAGAATGTTAAATTTACGAATAAAATACGCATAGGTAAATAACACATTACAATAACTATGTGGCCTTATAAGGCCACCAAAGGGATACTCAACGAGTTGTTGGAACTCGAACATCAAGCCTCATCTCATTAAATCACATATCAAATAATATAACTATCATCATTTATGTGTGATCATCCGGCCACCACTTCGACAAGGCTCAATAGAGTCATAACTGCACTTAGGCTTAATTGATAAGATAACCATATAGGGGGAGAGAAAGGAGTACAAGTTATCATCTATTGAGCCTAAGGTGTCTACAAAACACAATATGCATGACACCCATTGAGCAAGTTCCATACATACCAAATGAACAAAAGTTGGTTTTTAGTCTATGTAAGACTCCACTTCCTATCTAATCCTTGGGTCAAGTGACTGGTCAATGATACACATTTTCTCACTCCAAACATACACCTTTGACTGATTTTTGTTAGGGTCACTTAGTGTAGGTTCCACAACATAACACATAACTACATCACTAACACAATGGTGACTCAGACACATTAACCATAGTGTCTTATGTATGGTATATATACAGGTTATAACACAATTATTACTTTTACAGGTTATGATACATCACATTACGACATATTGCACCCAAAGTGCAATAATTGTACAATAGGTTTCATACATTGACCATATGCCCCTAAATCATAACATGAACCATCATCACATTTTACATGAATTACACATATGAGGAACATAATATGTAACATTAACACATATAGTCAATTTTGATTACAAAATGGTGACACACACGATTAATCACAAGACAATGATGACATCATGATAAAATCTAATTAACTTTACATAAATAAAATTGTGCAATACATCAATACACCTTCATATCACATAATGCAAAAATGCTCCAACAATCTATAATCCACAATAACATTCTTTTCAAACACAACAAGGTAGTACATCACATGTGAACTATTCATAGAATCCATGGAAAGGAGAGTGAATACTCTCATCATAAGCACATCAACATGATAACAAATACACACTAAGTGACATGCACAACATGTGTGTTCATAATATCACAATTACAATGTTGTTCACATTACAACATATATTATATTACTCTTCCAATATCCACCACCATCATGCAACATCATCACTACTGCTATCTATCCCAGAGGTTCAAGATCATGAACCTCTGCTCTCAGACAAAATTTAATGTCCATATTTTACACACATAATACAAAACTAAAAATACAAGAATATATTTTTTTGACTTACATTTTAGTACACATGACACTATAGGATATTACTTAGGACTATGCACAATAAATTATATTTTCATAAAATATTAACCCACATAGAAAATGTGAAAACATGTGATGTAATTAAAGGTTACATTTTTTTGATGAGGCATAACCTAATGATCCAATACAATATAAACTTATAGATAGGGTCTTCCCATGACACAATATTTTAGGATTACACATTTATTACAATCATGTTTCAATATTTAACTTAAGTCCTAGAAAGGTTCATAATATGTGAATCATACATTACCTTTTCCTTTTTGCTATATTTCCTCTATATTGTTTAACATTTAAGTTATGGTGTAACTCATCGAATAAGGATCATCCACATTATTTAAATTATTTATTTAATTCACTTGTTTGTTAAAAGGGTAATTAGTTACACATAACTCTATTTACATATACACCCAACTACTAAGTCTTATCCCTAGGATTCACTCCTAAGGGCATGCTTCTTGATCTTACGTCATACCTCTATTACACAATAGAACAAGTGTAATAAAAAATAATCATGTAAAACCAAAAATAGACTTTTGGAGATAAGAAAAAAATGAGCTATACCTTAGTTGTTTCAATTTTACCTTATTATTTTCTAAAAGGGTCATACACATGACAATCAAAGCAGGGCTTGACTAAGGTGGAGAATAAATTGTGGAGGATATTTGAAAGTTTTTTTTTTTAAATTATTTTTGTAAGAAGGCTAAAGTCATGCATGAAGGGAAAAAATTTTTGGAGGCATTCTCTATTTTTTGAGAGCTTAGGAGTAATTTTGTATTTATACCTTTATTGTTACAGAGGTGAAGGGTCAGCTAATTATTGAACGGTTGCAACTTATTAACTAATAAATACTTTATTTTCCTCCAAATTCAAGCTTGAGTATTGTGTTTATAGCTGTCATGTAGTGTGTTTCTTTGAATTATTGCTTTCCTTTACATGATCATAAACATCACAACACCTCCATCAAGTTATTTTCGGAGTTTTGTAAGTAAACTAAGTGTTTTTAAACACCTTTTGTAAGTACATAATTTTTCAAACAATCAATTGAAGTGAATTTTTAATCATGTATTAATATTTAAGTGTGTCTTGTACAAGCATAGGTTTCTAATAATTTTGTGTATCACCCTTTTATCCACTTTTTGTTATTTTTAGCTCATTACTACCCCTCGACCTCATTAGTTTTAATAGTATTTTAGGTGATCCATCAAGGTAACTAGCCCACTCTAGATGTTTTCCTCATTTGGAGGCACACTTAGCACGGGTGGAGATCCCATTGTACTAGATGAATTCAGAGTCAAATAATATGTCTAAATCAAAGGTACAATTCGACCGATTAAAGTTAGCTAAGATGTCTAATGATATCACAAAATCTGAATTGCAAGATCTTTTTGTCTAAAGTATTTTGTCCCCATTGCAAGAGAGATTCATCTTTGAGACCTCTCCATCATTTTATCATCTATGTCATACTCTTAAGATATGTGATACCAAACTATTATATATGGGAAATCTTAAATATCATGATCAAGATTCATCTTCTAATTGGTTTCAAAGCAAACATAATTTCAAGCCATCTACTCATCCCATTGAAGAAAAATATATTGTTAACATTGTTTCTACTCCTGAAAAGCTTCAATGGAAACCTCCAAAGCATACATTCACAAAATTTCCCATGCTTTGTGTAGTCTATTACCAAAATTCATCGAGAATAATCTTATTACGCTTCCACCACTACTAAATCTCAATCCATCTTGCAGTAAGGTCCATAATTATAATGAAAACGATAGATGTGACTATCATCAATGATAATGGGTTGGAAAATCAACTGATCCATGTTTCAAACTTAGGAATCTCATTCTAGATATCATAAGCAATAACGCATTCAAGACCCCCCGAGCCTTCAACATCCATTCTAGTCAATGAGAACAAAATCTAAAAATATTCAATGATCCATTTCCTAAGCAAGATATAATAGATCCGTTGATTCCTCGCTTAGTCATACATATCGTTTTGTGCCCCATCCTTCTTCGGGGCTCTTGATTTTCTATTTTCTCATATTGATGCATCTCCACCACTCATCACATTCCATTTTCACGATTATCATGATACATTTACTTCTAATACACTACATATTGATGCTTCTATTAGATCTTATACTCTTAATAACACTATGATCGATGCATTTCCTCCTATTGGTGCATGCTCTATTGCGCTCTTCGTTTCTACCAATATTCTAGTTGGAGTTGGGGCTCTCACCATGTTTTTGCTATTTGTTTTGGCACCTATCGTTAATGGGTGTGACATGCTCTTATGTCTTCCTTGGCTCTGTGTTCTAAACATATCATTTCCATGAATCACTTGTGTCTATAATTAGCTAACATTAATAAAGTTGTCATTATCAAAGGTATTCAATGATCCACACCATTGTGTTTGCATCCACTTTAGGTTGTCCTCTCACTAGCTGCAACATCTAGGCCCCTTAGTCCTCTCACATCCAAGGCAGATTTTGGACCTAGTTCTTCCATTTGGACATGACCTACTTGTTCTCATTGGTCCACAAGTCAATCTTCTCAGCTTATGTCCCCTAATTAGGAATCCAAATCACATAGGTTCTCATCAAGTCCTCATTCTACTTCACCTATGTAGTCATCACCGCCTTGGCCTCCTTCACATAGCTTCTTATCACCTCCTAGGTCTAGTTAACATTGGTTTTAACAACCTAGGTCTCATTTACACACACATTATCATCCGCACACACCACCAATCTTAGAGCATGGTCCCATGCCTTAATCTCCTCATACATCAGGTGAAGGACACTTTCCTTTCACTTTTTTTTGGATAAGTCGATCATCATTATACACTTGGGGAATCATGCTTACTTTCCCCTTATAATCATTATATGTTTATCACTTCTATTCATATTATTTGTATTGCATACTTCATTTTTCTGAGAATCGTTACACAATTTGATATAATTTTTATCATCATTACCCTATGATGCACTCTTATGTTATAGTTCACATTTGACAAATGATGGAATACTATATCCATAGACCCCACAAACTACAAATTTTAATCTCCACACTTTATGATACATCATTCTAGCATTTAATTTTCACAAATCATCACTACCTTGTCATGCACATTAGTTCCAAAGTTTATATTTGAATTTTGAGTGTCTAAATCTGAATTGAACCTCACTCGTACTCTTCATGCTCTATGTTTAATTGATCATATATTTCTAGCACACACTATCCAACCTTTACCGATGAAACACTCTTTTTCTATGGTTCATTCTTTACTGTTGAGGGGTATTTTATAAATGAAGCTCATTTCATTAAAAAATTCCCCGGGCATGCCACTCCTACTACCTTCACACTTTTTATTCCATTTCATGTCACCAATTCACTACATATTGCATATATTAGTTGCACTTACTCTTTCTTTCTTATACTTACATGATTCAATTGGATTACTATACTAGTATGATATTGATTATGTCATTAGTTTTCTATATACACATGGAAGTTCACTTGGTATTCAGTTGTGAATGCATACTTCCTACATATCTTTATACACAATAATGATGTTTGGCATTATACCTATTACAAAACCCACAGATTATACAGGGGGCATCTAATTTCTTACACACTATTAGTGTTATTATTTCATTTTGTACCACTTCTTATTTTTCCTAACACAAGATTTTTCCATTGATACATACATATTTTGACATACTCTTTATCTTTATAACATGATAACAAGTACGGAGACCGTAAAAAGCATGGGCTCACCACGTGTCTGAGTCTAGTAGAGTGTGGTAAAATTTTAAGGACCAAAGTGGAAGGCACCATATGCTTAGGGTCCGAAAAAGTTTCATGGTCGTTAAAACATTCAAGCAAGGGAAACGTGAGTGGAAACTTCCACGTGTCTCCATGGCACTCTTTCAAAATTCATATTCCATGGTAGGTCCCCAAACAACACCATGGGCACTCCACGTGTCCTAGGCCTTAGAAAGTTGCTTGAAAATTTTAAGTATAGAGAGGAGCCAACGGAAGCCTCCACGTGTCTCCCTGGCACAACTACTAAGGTAGGAATCAGAGGCAGATCCTCCAATGAGCATTGGCCCTCCACGTTTAAATGGTCTGAAAAATCTTAACGAGCCACATGAAAAAAGTCTAAGTATTTGTAGGGCCAACGGAAACCTCCACATGTCTCCTTGGCACAACTACAAAGGTCAAACGAAGAGGTGAAATTTTAGATGAGCGCAGACCCTACATGTTGAAAAGATTTGAGTTGAAGCAGACTTAGAGTTTCAAAATGTACCATCGAGTTGCATCTAATAAGAAAGCACCACATTTCTAAAGATGATGAGATATAATTTGGCAAGGAAAACACACTCGTCAATTAGTAAGATGCAGGGGAACTTCACCGTTGCACCCAAAATTGAATCTTTCTTTAAGGACGAAGAAATTGGAAATGATACAAGGCCCAAATGTGATCCACAACCATGAAAAAGGATCTTCAATAGCATGTAACTAAATATAACCTTTCATGCATCCATTCATGGAAATAGAAAATAAGACAAAGCTCTGCAGGTTGAAGAATTTTTAGAGTAAACTAGGGAAGATCAAATTGAGCAACAACATGTTCATAGGATAATTTTACGATCATAGTTATACATACATGTGACCAAAAATTACTATAAATGAAAACCTTGCTACACAAGAAAAATTAGGTTCAAAACATTTTCCTAGTCACGAGCACTTGATAGTAGACTTCGGTTCTGAGGCACCCATGACCCTATCCAGGAACCCTTATCAAGGGTTATCTTAAATATCCATAATTTACCCGGCATAATCATGATAGTATTTACTTCCTATTTATTTGTTTTTCTAGTGTGTGCGAGTCCTCACATTAGGTGTGAACTAACTAAGTCATTGTTTCCCTCTCTTACACCTAGGGTTTCATATTTATCTTATTGTTTCATCTATATTCCAATGGTTTAGTATCATTTATTTTTCACATGTGACTCTGCCATTAGGGTTCAACTTAAAATTTACTTTTTAAAAATTACTAGGTGATCCCCATACCTCAACGCATCTTATAAAATACATCATATGGCCTCCTCACTATCACTATCTACAATCGGAGACCTATAGAACTCATAGCTTCAATGTTAACCCTACACCATTGATCTCAGGCTTTGTATCTCTCTATCTTGCTCCATAATACAATTTCCTCTATCACATGCTCTATAAATCAGCCCTCGAGCTCCACATATCATGAAAACACATCCTGGGATAGGCCACCCCCTCCCATATCCTATCTTTCTTGTTTTATCTCTGCAAGATCCTCGTCACACTCATTAAACCACATTGTACACATGCAGCCATTGGTATCACCATAGGATCAAACAAATAGGCTTGCTCACACGCAATCACATCTTCTTTCTCTAGTATATATCCACCAACAAGGAAATCTAGGGGCACGCCCAAGTCAACGTGAGTATAGTGGTTTCCATATAAATGCCTAATAAACATCACCTACAACCACATGATAAAAACCTCATATTAATAACTGCACATTGTTTTATTCATAAACCAAATTAACAAGTAAACCAATAACAATGTGCGATACCTACACTTTACTCATGCCACTACTACATCATCTACTTCAAGAGATGGTTCCTACCCAACACCTCTAACTGCTGGCTCGCCTTGATGTGTTTCTAACCACTGAAACAACAACACCCATTGGTGTGTTCACCACCACTAATTTTATGCATTAGTATACCCTAAGTCATCCACTTGTATTGGATCTATTTCCTTTGTGCCTCCTTTGGACCTGCAGGGGTACTAAATGTGCTCATATAGAGCTTGGCCTCTATCCTGGTCATCTTTAAGAAATATTAGATTGAAACTATACATATGGATTTTAGGCACATCCTAATCAATCCTAAATTTTTGAGATACCCACTCACCCAGAATAGCTCGACACTCTTGGAAACTATTCCTCCAACCACATAGGGCATTGAATGCACCATAACTCAACATCATCCTACACCCATTCTTCATAATCTCTATATGGCCTCAAGATAACCACTCTAGGGCCCCTCTAATCAAACATCGACCTATATGTGGTCATGTTCATCCTCCTACTCTAGGTCCCCACCCACCTCACTGCAAATATCTCTAGCTGAGCCCAATCATCTCGTTGCCCACGAAGTGGCCTAAAAATTGCTATATTCTCCTAAGCCCATATATATGTAATAGGGTGGTTTCTCCTATCCCACCAACATGGTCCTCTTCCTTGAATTTATAGGAGAATTTTCATTTTCCTCAAGCTTACAAAAATGTTTGGAAGGGAAGAAGCTAGTACATGAATGGGAAAATTAGGAGTCAAGAGAAAGAGGAAGGTTCTTTACAATAACATTCAAAGCATCACCAAGTTTTTTATTACAAGTGTCACTAGGAGGGTAAGTGTTAAACATATCAATGGGATATTTATGAAGAAAAAATGTGATTTATCTTCCTTGACAATGTCATATTGGATGTTTTCACCTAAACCGAGCATGCGTGGCATAAGTTAGTGACCAAAATGGATGTTATAAAAACAACTTTCTACTAGATACCAAAAATCCTCATAACATAATAATTTTTTCATCTTAATAGACCATAATTAATAGATATTTCCCATTAATGTCATATTTTTTTATTGTGTGATATTTTATTCATTGACATCATTGAAATAATTATGTTAGTAGTTCAATCTTGTATCCTTCCTTCACTTCTTACGTTTGAAACAAATTCTCCAAATGTTGCGGATTATATCTTTCTTTGAAACATTATTCAAATAGCCTTTCCTTTTCCTCTATGATTTCTTTTTCAAATTTCTGACCAATAGTCTACACACATTTTTATTTGCTAGATGAAATTTCATGAAGCCACAAACAATTTTTTGACTGACAACTCTACTTGGCAACGAATGTAAATATAATGGAAGAATTGTACCTTCTTTTAATGATGAAGGAATTTTTGAAAAAATATCCCCACTCCCCATTTTCTTTAGATCACTCCATCTGAATTAAACCATAGTTCTAATTTCCTCTTATTTTCTTTTTTAGAACATTGAATCCCTATTTTTCTCGGGTCTAGCAGCTTTATGTTTCCTCACTAGTGAAATGTTATGGTCAACACTTTACTTTATGTATATACAACTTTCATATCCTCAATTTATGAACTTATATGGGCGTCTTTTCTTTTCCATCAGCTATTTACCTTTGTGCACTTATCTATGAAAATATCTTATGATTTTGGAAATATCTAATCTTGATTGATAAGTTACAAATTTATATAATTGTATTTTATGAAAAATATATTCACATTTTTGTCAATATTATATCCTCCAAAATATCAAAATATATTATATACATTATCTAGAAAATATCTTTGGAATATTTATGAAATATAAAATATATCCATAATATCTAGTATAAGATATTATGATATTTTTCTTTAGATAGAAGGTTGAAATCCTCTATAAATAAGAGGTTTCACTTTATAATTTAGTAGAAAGATAAATTTATTGAATTTATTTTGATTATTTTCAATTGAAATTTTTTCTTTACGTATTTTCTTATGAGTTTGTGTGTGTTCATAATATTGTCCTTATTTTTATTACCTTAGTACATACCCTCTAGGTTAGGAAATAGAAATAATTTCTACAAATTGGTATCAAAGCTAGGTTGAGATTACATGAAAAGTTTTAGCTTAATATATTTTTCTAGTTCAAAATGGCAGTTATGAGCATTAGTCTCACCCAATCCAAAATCACCATATTCAATGATAAGAACTATGATTATTGGAGCATAAAAAGTAGGAACTTATTTTGTTCACAAGATGTGTGGGAGATAGTTGAGAATGGGTTTCTATAACCTTTGAATCCTCAAAACACTTGAGCATTGACACCAATAGATAATGATATACTGAAGAAGATCAAGGAAGAGGAAGAAAAAGTGTTGTTTCTTAATCAACATGAAGTAGATGAGTCCATCTTTCCTTACCTTGTAGTAGAAAGTAGATAAAAACATGAATGATAAAGACTTCAAACATCTTATCAATGTACAAGTCCTTGAAAAATTCCTAAATAACAAATTCTTATGAAATATATTAAAAAATTTGGTACGAAAAAAAAATCTTTAAATTAAATATTTTCCATTGTTATGGGTGTAGTAAATGAAATTAGGTCTCATGGTGACACATTGGAAACTAAAAAAATTGTAAAGAAAATACTTAAAAGTCTTTGTAGTATATTTGATGCAATCTTTGCACATCTTTGCATGGAGCGGAGGTTTGCAAGGCTTCACTCCCAAATTGGAAAGCCAAAAAAAAGAGATGTGCCTAAGTTGTGGCTGAATGATGTTAGGTATAACAACCTTGTTTTTGATGGATTAAAGCCTATTGACTTTAGTAGTTCTCGCAAAGGTTTAAATAATATTGGCTTTGGCATTCCTCCCGACTTGTCCCTTTATTCTATGCCACAAATACAATGCTCAATGAAAAATTGAGATCAAATAAACATACGAACATACGTGCGGATTGCAATACTGGGTTGCACCTTGATGACATGTGTGGTGTGCAGGTTTGTCCTAGTAGGGAGTGCATTAATGATCCTTATTTTTCTGATCTACCTTTGGATGCTAATATTGACCTTGAGCACAACACTTTTCATAATATTTCTTATGTGGATGAAGGAGGGGGGTGTGTTGATAGCCTGGTCATGGTTACTTTAGAAATTGTACTAAAAATTTAGGATCTTGGGTTTTCTCGATGAAGACTATTATTCATCATGATACTAATAAGAGGAAGGATCTTTGTGACCCTCACTGACTTAAAATTCTTCATTTCTTGTAATTTTTACATTATCAAGAATATGTTTTTGATAATTTTTCTTTTAAGAATCATAATGAACTTATGGAAATGAACTTGAATAAGAGGGTTGGAAGAAATTGTAGTCACAAAAATTGAAAAGACTTACTCTTTCTCGGCGCTTTGAAAACATTATATTTTCTTATTGTCTAGTTTTTCTTTTATTGTTTATTTTTTTATGGGTAGTTTTTGTGCTTCATGTTGGTCCTTTTGCTGCTGGGAAAATTTTCTTCTTGTAGTCTCTTCTTCTTTTAAAAATTTGTTTGTTTATTGACCTATGAAAACACCATCAATTGGAGGAAGTGTGTACTTTGTGACTATTAAAGATGTTTTCAAAAGATAAACATTTGTTTATTCCTTGAAACATAATTAAAAAAATTGGTGCATTCCAAGATTTTAAGGACATGGTTTAGGAGTAGAGTGGTTACTATATAAATTTTCTAAGATGAGATAGAGAGATTAATTTCAAATGAGCTCCTTAATTTTTGTATGATTCATGGGATAAACAAGCAATTTACACAAGGTATAAACCTCAACAGAATTGGCTTGTAGAAAAAAAAATATTAAATTTGTAGAAATGGATAGAAATATGTTAAACTTAAAACATTTACTAAATGAGTGCTTGTCTAAAGCAAAGAATAACTTGTGTGGTTTAAATCTTATACTAATGTCCCATAAAAATTGTGAATGAAAAACTTCCTCAAGAAGCATGGAGTGGAAAGCAACACAATGTCTTGTAGTAAAAAAGGCTTTTGGATGTGTACTTTATGCTCATATTGTATATGAGAGGAGGATGAAATAATATGATAAAAGAGAAAGATGCATTCTATAGGTTAGAGTAAGAAATCAAAAGGCTATAAATTATATAACCCCATCACAAATAATGCTATTATTAGTAAAGATGTTGAGTGCATTGAAGAACAAGCATGAAATGAAGTATTGATAAGTTAGAAACTATCATTACAGGAATACCTCATGACGTGAATTATGTTTTCAAATAAACACACAAAATCTTCATCTAGTACTTTAAGGGAATGGTGCAGTGACATCTTCATCAAACATAATTCTAGTTTCATTAAGCATCACAAGAGATATCTCAAGTGGATTTTCATCTTCCCTAGAAAGTTTACACCAGGATGAAGCATTAGGTCCCTTAGGAATTTTTCATCTTCAAGATCTTGAAGTAACGACAAATTAGATACAAAATTGGTAACACAAATGTATAAGTTTAGGTACACCCTAGGGAAGATAAGAAGCTTAAGTGAGATTTATGAAAAAAATCAAGGTGATGATAAAGTTAATTTATGTTATAATTTTTCACTATTTTCTCATGACAACCACAGATAATTGTAGATGCTTTCATTGATGAGAAATGGGTAAAATCTATGGATAAAGAAAATTATTCTATTGAAAAGAATCATACATGGTATCTGGTGAGCCTTACAGATGGTATGTGTTAGCATAAAGTGGGTTTAAAAGACTAAATTCAATGCATATGGAAATTTAAAAACATAAAGCCATGTTAGTTGGAAATGGTATCTTAATAACCCGAAATTTATTACAATGAGACTGTTGCACGAATAGCTAGACTAGACACTGCTAGAACTATTTTAATAATAACAACTCAAACTAATTGGAAATTCTATTAAATGGATGTCAAGTTTGCATTTTTTGAATGACATTATAGAAGAAGAAGTTTGAATAAAATTTTACTAATAACTTCTATAGTGAAGGTAGTGTTTTATCATAGATTGGAAGGGAGGCATGACTAATAAATACGCTTACATGAGCATAATTAGAATGTGTCAATGTTGTCCCGAAAGAATAGAGTAGTTGTTTGAGGAAAATCATTTGTTTCTTTTAGAAGGAAATTGGAAATCCACATCTTAATAAGAAATAAAAATATTCTTACACGGTATTTTCTATCCCGTGTTTATTTTATAGTGTATTTTTTCTATTTCACACACAATAGAACAACCACAATTTACTCTACTTGTAAAAACTTTGTAATCTTTTTAAAAATGCTCTGTGCAATAACCCCTTTTTTTTACTTGATAGCCACACTTGGATTTATCGCATAGCCAATTCACAACAATCACAATTCTGCAATAAATTTATTTCTAACAATCACTTTTGAGAGTATCTAAAACTCAAATTATTCTTCCTCTTGAGAGTTTCTAACATATAAAATATTTAAGTGAAACTCTAATTTTTAGAAGCTATGAGCTCAATACGATTTTCTGAACTATTTTTGCATTTATGAACATATGATATTTTGGTATTTTATTTTGTATTGCATATTTCTATTGTAGTGATATTTAACATTGTACATGTCTTAATCCTTGAAATTGTTTATATAAATTAGCCAATTTGTTTGGAGGTATGCAAGTTTTATGACTTTTGTACATCATTGTAAAGGAGTTGTATGATTGAAGATTTGTCACTATCATTTTCTTTGGATAACAATTTTAATATTTTAATCTATATTTTAATGATGAACTTAACTTTTGGGCATTGCATTCAACTTTGTTCTTACTTGTTTGTTTATAAAGTTGCTCTATTTTATGCAACATGTACATCTCTGTAATTGTTTTCCATTTAATTCATAATCAAATTTATACATTTCCTTACATAATTCAGTCATCTCTTGTCAAATTCTCAAGATTCTAAAATCTATTTAATGATTATTTTGACAAAATTGCTCTTTTAATGACATATAAAGTGATAAAACTAGAATGATACAAATTTAAAAATGAATACCCTCTTAAACATTAACTACACCTAAAATAATATAGATAAAAATAACCTTCTTCCACCTAAAAACACTTTTAACCGAAAACGAAAACTAAAAGTTCCCTGCAGCATGGGATCATACAAACAAAAAAATCCAGGAAATTAGATTAGAAACGGACCGCCTTCTTCTGTATTCTTTTTGGCAATTGCTTTTTTAAAATTAATTCAATTCCCTATTATTAGTAAATTTGGTTTTCTTCAAGAAGTAATCAATTAATGATATAGAATTGCAGACATTTATAAATTCTTTGAATCGTTCGAATAGTCCTAAATTAGCTAGGAAAATTGTAACAAACATTAATTGAGAATGATCACTTTCAATTCCTCTTATTGTCGGATTCAACAAGTAACTTCCCCACGCAGTGGCAGATTTGCCCCAAACACCAAATCACCGTATCTTTGAAAAAATGACAAACAGTCCTAGTCGGAATAAATGATTAACGCTTACAAAGTGGATGGAGTTCTCTATGATTATCCATGACAGCGAACGCAGTCTTTTTCTACAACACCAAGAACCACATTTTTCGTCCAGTTACATTCAGGGTGACTGACATTATTCTCGACGACAAAGCAAAACTCCGCCTGAAATCCAAGATGTAAAACAATTATATGTGTTATGCAGTCGAACGGATGATAACCTGATCTATATCAAACAATTAGAAGAGTGCCTACAAAAAGTAGATTACCATCATTTACTGGAGAGCTGGGCATTTGAAGCCATCTGGAGGGTCATGCCACACTGAACTAAAAGATCGAGAGCAGTGGAAGGATAATGTTGACATTGAGAAGCTTAATCCGAATAGTTGTACACAGACAGAGTGCTGCTTCTACCTCCAAAAGTCCTTCCAACAGGGGACAGCACTGGTTCACAACGGGATCTCCGAGGCCCACATGAACCAGCCCACCAAGCACATCAACGCAGGCTCCTAGCTTCAACGCATTTAAAGGACACTTGCTGTGTGAAGGGGACTATAGTAAGGCTTGCTGTGTGCAACCACTGGGTGAATGGTTGTACAAATAGAAATCATAAGCATCACCAACAACGCTGCAGCCTTTCTCATTGTCATCTTGATTTATTAAGACGAAAATCAGGAGCAAATAAGCTGCGAGTTTAGGGATGTAATCGATGAGTGAGTTAAAAGGATTTTATAGGATGAGGGGGACTACAAACCATAGAATTCAACTATGTAATCAGGCAGTTATTAGAGAAAACAGTGTTTCTACACGTGAAATGGGGTGTAGACAGAGTGTTATATTCTTCTTTGTAAGCCCACGACGAAGCGTCATCTTATATTCCTCTCTGAGCGTCATCTTATATTCCTCTCTGAAAGCCCACGACGAAGCGTCGTCGTAAACTAAAATATTATTGTAACACTGCGTGCATGTCATATATGTAATCACTTGCTATTTGCTTCTAAATTTGACTCCGTATAAACTATATTGTTATTAGCTGTATATATTGCTGCTAGCTCTATCGTTCTGTCAGTAGCATCAGTTTTGTGAAATAAAAAATAAAAAATCCACCAAAAGTATCAACCCCAGAATTTGTAGGCAAATTGCTATAGATGTTTGTCCAAATAAAAATTTAAATTCAATCAATCGAGATAATGAAAAATAGATTAAATAAATGTTATATTACTAAAATAACAGTACAACTATTCACAAAAATGGAGTTGTAATGTGATCACTCCATGAGTGACAAACTAGCCCAAAGGTATTGCAACCGTTTGCAAAATCACATGAGTCCTTAACCTTTAAAACTGATTAGATTGTCAATATATTAACCAGAGAGTTAGACAACAATCACATACGAACAAAAGGCAAAGGGTATATGTCATCAGCCAACAATCTAAAAGGTATTTCCCATCAAGAATGAGCTCCCATCCATTTGGGATGGATTTAGTTTCTTCAAGTTTTTCTCAGTTTTCATTTTCTAGGACTTGGGGTGACGAGATGCAAAAAACCGACCAAAGGACATTGCCTATTGGAAATGGGAAAGATTAACTATGATGTTGTGGAGGCACCGAGCCCCATGTCCAAGATAAAGATGAGGTTAGGAGTGCTAGCAAGGTGGCAAGCCAGTATCCAAAGTTGTGGCATGACAGAATGCGACAACAATGCTTTGCTTCTTTGCGAATGGAACTGAGAGGCAAGGGTAAGTAAGATTTGAGGAACATTGTAGGCAATAATGTTCCTGTGATTTGAAAGAGTATGGAAGTGAGAACTGTCAAGTATTACCTTCATCTTAGAATAGAATGTTAGAGTAGGTATTTACCTTAGCTCATGTTCACCTATGTATTTATTTATCTTTATTGTATTTATCCTCACCAACTTATGTGTGTGTATATTTCTTTTATCTTATTTAGATATTAGGAGATATTATCTAGTAATTGTTAGGTATAGTTCACTCATTGGTATTAAATAGTTCTTTCCTTTATCTATGGTATTGACTAGATCCTCATATCTAATTCTTTCCTAAATCTATGGTCTTAACTAGTTCTTTGATGACTAGTTATTTCCTTGATTTATGACTTGATCTATGACCTTGACTGGTTCTTAGATTGTTATTCCTTGCCTATATAAGAAAGGCCCATTCTCATTGTATTTCATTGAGTTCCATAATAATATATGATATTGCTGCTAATTTGTTTGCAGAGGTTTTATGTAAAGTTATTCTGGTGAATTTCTTTCATCTTATTGATCATGGTGTTTGATTAGCATCTGTGTTCCTGGCTTGGTATGATCTAGCTATCACAACTTTTATGGTATCACAGGAAGAGGTTGTTGTTGACATCTGTTTGTAGGTTTTATTTTGCAAATCAATTCTTTGTATATTCATATATTTGGGATTTATTCGTATTTTGTTGTTGCGTGTGGTTTTTAGAAAAATAGAGGCTTCCATTAGATCAACAAGGTGGTAAAACCCTAAGATCGAATGTAAACTGGACCATTTCTGGAGGTAGTCATTTTTTGGTTTTTTGTTGTTGTAGAGACATTCATAGGTTTGCCTCAAAATTCATGTCACTCAAAACAAAACCATGAAAATTAATTTCTTTATTTCTTATAGGTGTTCAAGATCGGTACTGGTTTTTTTTTTGTTGTGTCACGTAGTATTCTCTATTAGCATGAAAATCAATAACAGCATAATATTATGTTTTAGTGGTGAGATCAAGAGCATTTTATTATGTTTTAGTGGCAACTAAAATAAATAGCGAGAGCATAATATTGAAAAGCATGTATCTTTTGATTGGTAACTTGATTTTGAGTGCCGATTTTTGCAAAAGTACTTGTTTTTCCATGCTCTTTCATTAGAAATGATTATTTTCAAAATTGCACTATAATTATAAAGTTCCATATAGTAATATGCACTCATTATAAAGTGTCCAAACATGGAGGATTGTTGTAATCAATTGTGGACGCAATTTCGGATAAGCTCGAGGTCCTAAACTTTTTGAGTTGCATTCTTGTATCTATCATGGATTCTGAGAATGATATGAATTTTGCTGAAGTATTTGGACTTCAAGAGGATATTGTAAACTTTGTGGAAGAAAATACATCGTTCAAGAAGCAAAATTTCTTTTACAATCACTCATTCACAATAAGGATACACTAATACACTCCCAACAAATGTTTGCAATCCTATATCATCGCCATCATACTTTGGAAATCCATGTCCATACTCCTAGTCCACTTATAATTATTTCTCTTGTAACCATAGACATTGATCTACTAGTCTTTGAGCATGTTATTGCTCTTGATTCTTCTAAGCCTATGAGACTTGTTATTGCACGCTCTTCCAACTATGTTCTTATTACAAAGAACACATGTTGTGTATCCTACTACTGCTCATATGTATGGCTCTTTTGAGAAGCATACCATAGCATTAAGTTATCGCATGCTTCATTCTATTGGTTTCACTGGTCAAGATATTGGATGACATTCATAGGGTATTTTTTTCCCTATTCCACATGCTAAGTCAAATTCTCGCCATCACATTAGATTTCAAAAAAATACTTCATTGTGATCACACATTGACAGAGCTCCTATTTTTGTTTGCTCAACTGTTTTTAAGGATCATGAGCAATAGATGAGTTATGCACCTTCAAACAGGCTTGAGAAATGTGATATTTCAGCGATCAAACATGAGCAACCTGAAACACATTCTTATGTTCCTTTGCATGCACCCATTTTGGAGTTTGCACCAAGTCATATGTAGGCATCTTCTTCATCTGATCTGTAATGCCTGCATCGGCATCGACTTTCGTTATTACGCCTTGTCCTTTTGCATGTCATTAAATGCTGGATTGAACTCCCTTTTCTATCGTTAGTTGACTTTTACCACTCGTCCCGCGCTAAAGAAGTGGTTACCCGCCTTGGTGCCATGGTCCTTCCCCGCCTTCATGTTCACTTTGGAATGTCAACCTCTAGTTTTCTTCGCTTGGTTGCTTAAGCCTGTTCGCATATTGTTTTAATCATTGGGAGTAATGGATAATTTGACTCTTACTTCCTCTTGCTTGCTTGTCTCGTATGTGATTTAATCTTCTCAAGATAGTAAATCATACAAAATTTCTTATACCTTTTAGCTTATGAGAATTATATGGAGAAAACTATTGTAATAATAAATGAATTCGTGTCAGTTATATTTTTTTATTTGTGTAAATAAATTATAAAATTTTGTGTTCAATTATTAAAGCCTTTTAGGCCACGTTACTCATCCATAGACTTGTAAATTTGTCACGGTCAGCTTTATCTCCTTCTTGGCATGGAGGGTGGAGTTATTAAAATCTAGACGTGTTGGACTCCTTGCTGGTGGCCACACTTCATTTATTATTTCTGATTTGCAAATCTTCCTTGCTTCTTGTTGATTGCACTCGCATATCTTTCTCTTATCGCGTGAGATTTTCCTTGATAGATCGCGTGTGGGTGGTTGAAATGCCTTTTCTCCTCGGTTGGTGGCGAGACATCATTAAGTTGGTTTACTGATTGCGTGAGAGTTATTGAGTGCACTGTCTTGAAGATTCAAAATGTGGTTAGGGCTCTCTCCTCCAAACTGCGATTGTCCTCGATGTGAATAGCTGAGGTGAATGTATCAATCCACTTCATTAAGTCTCGTAAACTTCTCGGTTGAAGGTATTTATCTCCTTAGAAATCAACAGAGCATGAAGGAGTCTTCAACTATGACAGCTAAGAATGATTGTTCAAGGTAAAACAAAGGTGATTATGTGATCTCAAAAGGGCAAGAACACCCATGGAAGGTGTTGAAGCCGTTAAGCAGTCACAAGCTTCAAAGGTGAAAACAAGTCTCAAATACCTCCTCAACCTTGATTGGTGGTCTTTTACCATTCTCATACACTATAGATTGTAATCACAGGAGTAAATAGTTGATTTTTATGGCATCTTTCCTTCCTCGTTCCTCCTCGCGCGTGTTTATTTAGATGGAGCTTCAAGCAGTGAAGCGACGTGTGTTGCTCCATTTTCTTTGAGTGTTGTGGACGTATGTTCTTGTCTGGGATCATGCAGCGACCCGCAATAGTTTTTAGCCTGGCAGCAGACCGGTTGCAGAATAGTAGAGGCCTTTTTGAGCGCTTCCAACAGGCAGGTTGTCCAACTATGTTGTTTTCTCGTGATGATCAATGCATCCTCAGATTCGGGTCTCTCCTTCAAGATATTTTTATCAAAATCGACTATGTGACAGGTGAGAGTGTTACCAGAGACCTGATGAAATTCATTTGCAAAGATTCTCTACTGAGACCTTACTTGTTTTACGATGTAACTCATGGAAGAGGATCTCGTAGAGGGAGATCTGTTTCATATCAGAATATTCATGAAGCACAATTTGCTTTGCAATTATGTGAGCTTCTTGAAAGAGTCACTAAGTTGGCAGCCATAAAGGTTTCGTTGGAATCATCACACCTTCAAGCTATAGCTGAAATGTTTGCACCGAGTGTTGATGTTGTCCTCAAATATGATGAAGGAAAAGGTTTATATATCATTTCGGTAGATGACTTTCAGAGCCAAGAGCGTGATGTAATCATTATGTCTTGTGTCCGAGCTTCAAATCATGGGGTTGGCTTTGTAGCTGATTTCACCGCATGAATGTGGCACTAGCACGAGCTCGCAGAGCACTTTGGGTTAACGGCAAAGCAGCTGCATTGAAGCACCTAGTGACTGTCACCCTTAATTGAGGATACTAAGTCTAGGGACTGCTTTTATGGATATGGAGTCTCGTATCAATAGATTTTTTTGGTTATAAATCCATCTTATTTTGCTTTGTCTCGATTAGGGCTGCTCCTAATATGAGAGCACCAAGTTTAGGAGGTTCAAATCAGAAACAATCGATGCATATGGAGATGGTGGAGGTGTTTGGATGAATGACGAAGGATCAAGTTCAATTGCCAACAATGTGGCCTACAGAAGTTCTAGGACTAATTTGGAGTGGTGTTTGGAGGATTTTGGATCTACTTCTGAGAAACCCAGGGATGCATGGCCATTAATGATTTTGGACCTTCAAAAGGCCGAGGAAGAGAAGTTGCGCATGTTGTGTTGCTTTTACGTTGCCGAGCCCTGTCGACGTGCTTGTTGGATTGGAAGAATTCTAATCAGCCATGTTAAATATTCTCCTTGTAATAGTTTTCTACCTTCTTTCACTATCTTGAAATGAATATTCTTTCCTCTTGAATGGCGCCTAGACAAAATGTTTTCGTAGGTTGTTTATATCGCTACCTAATTGTGTTGGTTGTTCCTTTAAATCTCATTCCAATTTCGCTGTTTTTGGTTGGAATGTTCTTTTCCTCTCTTATAGCTTACTCTACTTCTTATTTGTCTAAATGGGCTACCGCAATATTGAGTGATGCGATTCAGTTCGTAGGGAAGGAAACATTAGAGAGTTTAGTTTGCTTATATGAATCTCTTTTAAAAGAATTCTGTAATGGTATTTATAATTGGAGGCTTACTATGGAAGGTTAAGCCTTCATATCTCTATTTGGTTGAATAAATAAGTATTTCCTGTTTATGGTTCTCCTGTTTTGCTAAAAGGTACATTAATAGTGTCATTGTGTTCTAAAACTTGTTTAAGCCTGTGGGCATTCCTTACTTTTTGTTTAATTAGAAAATGGCATTAGGGTTTTGCTTTAGAACTGTACATGGTTGACTTTTGTACCCAGTTCTAGAGGATGAATAACCTGACATCTATTTTGGCCTCTACGTCTTGAGAGAATTACTATACCTACTTCCTGGTTCAAACTCTTGTTTGATTAAAATAAGGGGGAAACATTGTAAGTTTAATTGAATGAAATCTCTACAATTTTAATTAAGGGTGCATGAGCAAGCTATTAATCGCTGGACTGAAACAAAAGTTGTAGGTGAATCCATGGTATTGGACTCATGAAATCATTTCCTGTTAGATGACAGCTGATTACAGTGATAATATAATAGGTGGCTATTATATTCATCTGTTTGATATTTGCTAGACATTTCCTTGATAAGCCCACATGGATCGGGTAAATTTCCATCTTCTATACCATTGGCAAGGAGCTCATAGAACTTCTAGGTCCAGACCGCACCGCATAACCTTCTTGATGTATATGTGTGTTGGTTCTTATTTTTGTGCTTGCACTCGTGGGAAGGTCTTTTGAGCCTAGAGCATCGCTGGTGTATTACCCACCGTGTATCGAATCCCTTTGTTTTCGAACTCGAATATCTTATTCTTCAAACTTGGTTACTAAAAGTCCCATTTTGTGGCTTTGTTAAGGAAATCAATTTTTATTTTTATTTTAAAATACTTATTGACATTGTCGGAAATATATAAAAATTATTAACGACTTTTGGGTTTAGCCTTCCTTATATTATGTAGAGAAGTTGACAATTAGGATAAGGTTTGTTGGTAGAATAATGGCCCTTTTTGTGTCTCATTTGTGCGGTTTTGGAAGAGTGCATTTGTTTTGTTAACTAGTACTACGCTTAAGAAATCCTATAAGAAGGTAGTGATAAAAATCCTTGGCTAAAACTGAAACTATAGTTGTTTTCTTTTAAGGGCGTCAACCCATATTACTATGAAGCCTTCCCTGCGATTTGGATAACGTCGTTTTGTTTCGCGCCTATGATCATAATTAGTATGTTTTGTCTTCTCTTGGACATCTTTAGATGGATGGATTGAGTATTGATTCCAATCACGTAATCCATAGGATTACATGAAGGAAATATCAACACTCTTGACTTTCTTGTTCCTAACCCTTAAGGTCTTGCCTTGATTTATGTGATTTTGTTCTTCTTTGGTATTTTGACTTTCTCCTTATTGGATGGTTTAGATTTATTTCTCATGTGAATAATTTTGGAGTTGTGGGTTGTGTTTTAATCCATTTTTGAATTATAACATTCCTTTCTTGATATTGTTAAATGTTAGCTTATCACAGAATGTGTAGCCTTAACATGCTCATTTCTCGTGAACCGATTCTAGCTAGTATTTGTGCGATGGATTATGCGAGTAGATTAAAGGAAAGAGTCAGAAGGTTTCATCAAAGGTCAATTTATGAAGTTCCTTGTAAAAATGTCCAATGTGAGGTAAATTTTGTAATAGTGCTTGCAAAGGAGTTCGATGACCTCTTGCCTTGGGTTGTTCTCAAATTTCATGATGATGTTGTCTTGTCCTTCTATGGCAGATAAACTAGTTATTCAATCTTTACATTGATATGAGTATTGTAAAACTTTGATCTTGAGAATAAATTGTCAAGTTAAATCTTTCTAAGACTGAGTGACAATATATTATAAGTAAAGCAAAATGGGTCGGTGAACCCTTAAAGAAGCTAAACAAAAATAATAATTTTATATTCAACAAATAAATGTAGAGGTGATCTATTTGAAATCAAATAATTCCATGAGTGATCAAAATGAAACCATACTTTGTGAAGTAAAAATTTTATAACTTGATATCCCTAGCTACACTAGCGAACATTATCCTTTTATGGTGAATTCTTAGAATGATCCTAAGGTGAAACAAATTGTTAGTTGATATAAGATAATAAGATTTAATAAGTAGGAGGAATCGGTTTCAAACCACGTAATCTGCCTCTCAACCACTTGACAGGTAAATTGTTTTCTTTTGTAAAATCATCCAAAGTGAAGACTAAGTAAAATATTTAATAATTTTGATAAATCCTCAAGCTTCAATAAAAACCAGTTAATAACTAATGAGGTCATAAAGATGAATTCAACTTGACCTTTTTCCTCTAACCAGCTTTTCTTTTAGGTGCTTGCAATCTTTCTCTTGAGTATGTTGAAAGCGAATCCATATTGTAATAAGGTTATGAGTGAGTTTTAGTAGCATAAGTGAGGATAGATGGCCTTGTGGAATTAAATTACCTCCTTTATTAAATAATTGAATTAAACAAATAAATGTCATAATAGAGAAGATTTAAAGTTAATTACTCAGTGAAAAAGGAATAAACTTAGCTTGGTAAGATGAATTTAATGAATCATATCTTGAGTCTCCTTGAAAACGTAAGCTAAGAATTGCAAGATGTCTTATTAAAATAAATAACCCTCAAGAATATCTCATTGTGGTTGGCCCTAACTGTAAGTGTGTTTTGTGGTTGGACTTCTATGTTGTCATGTCTAAAAGAAAAGTAAATTGTCCTTGAAAGGTGTGAATGTTTCCGTACTGCCTTTATGGCCATCCTTGTATCAAGTTGTTCATAGTGTTAGTTGTATCCTTGGTGACAACATGTTGCGTCATGTTATGTGTCAAGCAAGTCAAAAAAAAAAATTATCCTGTGTTGTTCGTGTGTGAATTAATGGGTCGCTACACTTGGTATCAGAGCGTAGGTTCATGCTCTCGAACCTATGGGCCTGGATTGGTGTTGTATGATGATGTTACATGATGGTGATGGTGTTACATGATATTGTTTCATGGAGATGATGGTATTGCATGATGATGATTTATATTGGAAGAGTAATGTGGTATAAGCGTGTTGTGATTATTGTTGTAATTGTGATATTGTGAACATACGTGATGTGTATGTCACTCAATGCGTATTTGTTATCATATTGATGTGTTTGGGGATGGGAGTATTCTCTCTCCTTCTTGTGGATTCTATGAAGAGTTCACGGTGAATTACTATTTGTGATGTGTGAAAAGAATTATAAAGTGGATGACATAGTGTTAGAGCATTGTGGCATATTGTGATATGTGGTGTATCAATGTGTTCTATGACTAGATTGATGTTAAAAGAAATGAGTTGATCATGATGTTTTTACCATGTTTTGAAGAAATGTGTGTACCACCTTGTTATGTAGCAATGGATGTTATGTTGAGATGTACTTTTGTGTTCATCGTATGTATGATTTGTACAAATATGTAATGCTTCATGTTGTGATTTGGGGTCATATGGTGAGTGTATGAACCCTATCATATGATGATTGCACTTTGGGTGCGAGAATGTGGTAAAGTGATGTGTTACACTCTGGTGAATGTATGATTGTGATCTACCTTGTATATGTACCACCATTGTGTTAGTGATTTAGTTACATGTTATGTTGTGAACCTTACGCTAACCGACCCCGAGGGAAATCGGTAGAAGTGTATGTTGAGAGTGAGGAATGGTGTACCATGGGTCAATAACTCAACAAAATTCCGTTTAGTAGATAAAAACTCCGTGTGATTCTTTCCTCTCTACCTATGTGGTTGCATGTATGCAACCTAAGTGCAACTATGACTATGTTTAGCCTTGTCGAAGTGGTGGCGGGATGATTCAGATGGAGGTGATGATGGGTTGTATTATTGATATGTATTTTATGAGCTGAGGCTCGATGTTATGAGTGCTAGCAACTCGTTGACTACCCCTTTGGTGGCTAGATAAGGCCACACGCTTATCAGTAATGTGACATTATTATAAGTTGATTTTATTTGTAAATTGAGCTTTTTACCTTATTTTTGTAAGGACCAACAACTTTTCTTGATTGCAATGCTTTACAATTTTGGGCATTTCCTTGGTTTATGTGCACTAACATGTGGATTTTGATACTAACTATGGCTATTTGGCCATTTATTTTGCTTGATTTTGGGTCTTATTTTAAATTTGGAATTTTTACCACCTTGCCCAAGGCTTGCACTTTTCCACTTGGCACTTAGATTGGATTTTTGTGGTAGTTCTATTGTCGTGATGTGTGGAATAGGGTCATGGGATGCACCATCGAATGGTTGGACCTATGGACCCACTTTGTTATATGGGGTACGTCCCGAAGGAGTTACATATAACTAGCGGGTTGTTGAACCATGCATTATTATGTCACTTGGGTTAGGAGTGTTCAACTCTATGTGTCTTGGACTATAGGGTCAACCAGCCTCCTTGAGGGAGGCATAAGAGTTTGAGGAGGAATAAGAGTTTGAGGGAGGCATAAGAGACTTGAGGGAGGCATAAGAGTTTGAGGGAGTCATAAGAGACTTGAGGGAGGCATAAGAGCTTGAGGGAGGCATAAGAGTTTGAGGGAGGCTTATGATATTTGTGTGTATGGTTGATGTTCTGGATATATGTTGAGTTATTGTGATGTTTTGTTAGTGGTTTTTGATGTATGTGTTACCCATGTTAGATGGATATGTGTTGTGATGTTGTGGATATATCATTGATTCCCTTGTGGACACTATGTACTGTAGCATTTGTTTGGTATTATGTGAATTTTCATCGATGCAAATTGAGGGAATGTCTCGGTGGATTGTAGTACTCTTTTGTTTGAGTATTTTGTATGTTAGTCATTGATGAGTGGCGAGTACTATGTTATGTGGACTGTGCCTATTCTATTCCGTTAACCTTTTGTGGTGTAATACAATCTTGAAGTATATACTTGTGTGCTTGTGAATCAGTAGTGTCTTTTGAACCTTATAGGGTGTTGTGTTAGCAGTTCATGTTAGGCACCCATGAATAATGGAATAAACGAAAACTCTTCAATGATGAAATTTTAAAAGAAATTAAACTGAGAATAATGCTAATGGAAAAGAACTAATGAACTAAATAAGAGGGAACTACCAATCTTCATAGAACATTGAAAGTTAAAATTTCTACCAAATGTTCCTAAGGCTACCCTTTATGGCCGTGCGTTAATCAACTAAAATTTTAAACCATAAAGTGTACTTTCTCCTTTACCTCGTTCTTGGTTGTGAACCATTTCTTTTCCGTTGTGTTATGTCGCATCGAGTACATGCTTTTCTTAAGGGGAGGAGAATGTAATGCCTGTTCGGCAAAATGACTTTCACCTGCTATTACGTCTTGTCCTTTTTTACATGTCATTGAATGTTGTATTGAACTCCCTTTTCTATCGTTAGTTGAATTTTACCCCGTCCCTGTCTTTGAAGAAGTGGTTACCCATCTTGGTACCATGGTTGTTCCTCGCTTCGTGTTAAGTTTGCAATGTCAAACTCTAGTTTTCTTCGCTTGGTTGCTTAAGCCTGTTCGCATGTTGTTTTAATCATTGGGAGTAATGGATAATTCGACTCTTACTTCCTCTTGCTTGCTCATCTGTATGTGATTTAATCTTCTCGGGTTGAATAGTAAATCATACAAAATTTCTTATACCTTTTAGCTTATGTGAATTATATGGAGAAAACTATTGTAATAATAAATGAATTCGTGTCAGTTATATTTTTTATTTGTGTAAATAAATTATAAAATTTTGTGTTCAATTATTAAAGCCTTTTAGGCCACGTTACTCATCCATAGACTTGTAAATTTGTCACGGTCAGCTTTATCTCCTTCTTGGCGTGGAGGGTGGAGTTATTAAAATCTAGACGTGTTGGACTCCTTGCTGGTGGCCGCACTTCATTTATTATTTCTGATTTGCAAATCTTCCTTGCTTGTTGATGCTGCATATCCTTCTCTTACCACGTGAGATTTCCTTGGATGGACTACGTGTGGGTGGTCAAACGCTTTTCTCCTCAGTTGGTGGTGGACAACATTAAGTTGGTTTACAGTTGCGTGAGAGTTATTGAGTGCACTGTCTTGAAGATTCAAAATATGGTAAGGGCTCTCTCCTCCAAACTGCGATTGTCCTCGATGTGAATAGCTGAGGTGAATGTATCAATCCACTTCATTAAGTCTGTGGCAACTTCTGGTTGAAGGTCTTTATCTCCTTGGCATCAAATCTGAACAGAGCATGAAGGAGTCTTCAACTGTGACAACTAAGAATGATTGTCCAAGGTAAAACAGTGGTGATTATGTGATCTCAAATGGGTAAGAACACCCATGGAAGGTGTTGAAGCATAGTCCCCAAGCTTCAAAAGGTGAAAAAACAAGTCTCAAATACCTCCTCAACCTTGATCAGCGGTCTTTTACTAGTCTGTACACTGTAGATTGTAATCACAGGGAGCAAATAGATGATTTTCATGGCGTCTTTCCTTCCTGGTTCCTCCCTCGCACGTGTGTTTTTTTAGATGGAGCTTCAAGCTAGTGAAGCAGACGTGTTGCCTCCATTTTCTTTGAGTGCTGCGAGGTGTGTTCTTGTCTGGGATCCGCAGCAGTGACCCGCAACAGTTTTTAGCCTGGCAGCAGACCAGGTTGCAGAATAGTAGAGGCCTTTTTGAGCGCTTCCAACAGGCAGGTTGTCCAACTATGTTGTTTTCTGTGCAGTATCAATGCATCCTCAGATTCGGGTCTCTCCTTCAAGATATTTTTATCAAAATCGACTATGTGACAGTGAGAGTGTTACCAGGAGACCTGATGAAATTCATTTGCAAAGATTCTCTACTGAGACCTTACTTGTTTTACGATGTAACTCATGGAAGAGGATCTCGTAGAGGCAGATCTGTTTCATATCAGAATATTCATGAAGCACAATTTGCTTTGCAATTATGTGAGCTTCTTCAACGAGTCACTAAGTTGGCAGGCATAAAGGTTTCTGTTGGAATTATCACACCTTCAAGCTACAGCTGAAATGTTTGCACCGAGAGTTTGATGTTGTCCTCAAATATGATGAAGAAAAAGGTTTATATATCATTTTGGTAGATGCCTTTCGAGCCGGGAGCGTGATGTAATCATTATGTCTTGTGTCCGAGCTTCAAATCATGGGGTTGTCTTTATAGTTGATTTCGCCGCATGAATGTGGCACTAGCATGAGCTCGGAGAGCACTTTGGGTTAAGGGCAAAGTAGCTGCATTGAAGCAATCTAGTGGTTGGTCACCTTTAATTGAGGATATTAAGTCTAGGGACTATTTTATGGATATGGAGTCTGTACAAGAGATATTTTTTTGGTTATAAAGCCATCTTCTTTGCTTCATCTTAGACTAGGGATGCTCGTAATATTAGAGCACCAAGGTTAGGAGGTCTAAATAAGAAACAATCGATGCATATGGAGATGGTGGAGGTGTTTGGATGAATGAGGAAGGATCAAGTTCAATTGCCGACAATGGGGCCTACAGAAGTTCTAGGACTAATTTGGAGCGGTGTTTAGAGGATTTTGGATCTACTTGAGAAACCTAGGGATGCGTGTCATGGCCGTTAACTATGGGTAGAGTTTGGACCTTAAGCAAGCTTGGAAGAGAAGTTGCATGGGCCAGTGTGTTGGTGTTGCCCGAGCCCAGGTCGATGTGCTTGTTGATTGGAAGAATTCTAATCGGCATGTTAAATCTGCTCCTTGTAATAGTTTTCTACCTTCTTTCACTATCTTGAAATGAATATTCTTTCCTCTTGAATGGCACCTAGACAAAATGTTTTCGTGGTTGTTTATATCACTTCCGCCGATTGTGTTGGTTGTTCCTTTAAATCTCATTCCAATTTCTCGTTGGTTTTGCTTGGAATGTTCTTTTCCTCTCTTATAGCTTACTCTACTTCTATTTGTCTAAATGGGCTACTTATTGAGTGATGCAGTCTAGTTCGTAGGAAGGAAACATTAGAGAGTTTCGATTTTTATATGACTCTCTTTTAAAAGAATTTTGTAATGGTATTTATAATTGAGGCTTACTATATGGAAGGTTAAGCCTTCATATCTCTATTTAGTTAAATAAATAAGTATTTCCCTGTTTATGGTTCTCTGTTTTGCTAAAAGGTACATTAATAGTGTCATTGTGTTCTAAAACTTGTTTAAGCCTCGTGGGCATTCCTTACTTTTTGTTTAATTAGAAAATGGCATTAGGGTTTTGCTTTAGAACTGCATGGTTGACTTTTGTACCCAGTTCTAGAGGATGAATAACCTCGACATCTATTTTGGCCTCTACGTCTTGAGAGAATTACTATACCTACTTCCCGGTTCAAACTCTTGTTTGATAAAAATAAGGGGAAACATTGTAAGTTTAATTGAATGAAATCTCTACAATTTTTATTAAGGGTCGTGAGCAAGCTATTAATAAATGGATTGAAACAAAAGTTGTAGTTGAATCCATGGTATTGGACTCGTGAACTCGCATTTCTGTTAGATGACAATGATTAGAATGATAATATAATAGGTGGCTATTATATTCATTTGTTTGATATTTTCTAGACATTTCCTCGATAAGCCCACATGGATCGGGTAAAATTTCCATCTTCTATACCATTGGAAGAGCTCATGGATTCTAGGTCTCACCGCACCGCATAACCTTCTTGATGTATATGTGTGTTGGTTCTTATTTTTGTGCTTGCACTGTGGGAAGGTCTTTTGAGCCTGAGCATCGCTGGTGTATTACCCACCGTGTATCGAATCCGTTGTTTTCGAACTCGAATATCTTATTCTTCAAACTTGGTTACTAAAAGTCCCATTTTGTGGCTTTGTTAAGGAAATCAATTTTTATTTTTATTTTAAAATACTTATCGACATTTTGAAATATATAAAAATTATTAACGACTTTTGGGTTTAGCCTTCCTCTTATATTATGTAGAGAAGTTGATGATTAGGATAAGGTTTGTTGGTAGAATAATGGCCCTTTTTGTGTCTCATTTGTATGCTTTTGGAAGAGTTGATTTTTGTTAACTAGTACTACGTTTAAGAAATCCTATAAGAAGGTAGTGATAAAACTCCTTGGTTAAAACTGAAACTATAGTTGTTTTTAAAGGGCGTCGAACCCATATTACTATGAAGCCTTCCCCTGGAGATTTGGATAACATTATTTTGTTTCACGCCTACGATCATAATTAGTATGTTTTGTCTTCTCTTGACCTCTTTAGATGGATGGATTGAGTATTGATTCTAATCACGTAATCCATAGGATTACATGAAGGAAATATCAACACTCTTGACTTTCTTATTCCTAACCCTTAAGGTCTTGCCTTGATTTATGTGATTTTGTTCTTCTAATGTATTTTGACTTTCTCCTTGTTGATGGTTTAGATTTCTTTCTCATGCGAATAATTTTGAGTTGTGGGTTGTGTTTTAATCCATTTTGAATTAGAACATTCCTTTATTGATATTGTTAAATGTTAGCTTATCATTGTAATGTGTAGCCTTAACATTCTCGGGGTTCTGAAACTCGATTCTAGCTAGTATTTGTGTAGATGGATTATGCGAGTAGATTAAAGGAAAGAGTTGTAAAGGTTTCATCAGTTGTAATTTATGAAGTTCCTTGTAAAAATGTCCAATATGAGGTAAATTTTGTAATAGTGCTTGCAAAGGAGTTCGAGATGACCTCTTGCCTTGGGTTGTTTGAAATTTCATGATGATGTTTTCTTTTCCTTCAGTAGAAACCTGGAAACCTTTATTCAATCTTTACATTGATATGAGTATTGTAAAACTTTGATCTTGAGAATAAATTGTCAAGTTAAATTTTTCTAAGACTGAGTGACAATATATTATAAGTAAAAAGCAAAATGGGTCGGTGAACCCTTAAAGAAGCTAAACAAAAATAATAATTTTATATTCAACAAATAAATGTAGAGGTGATCTATTTGAAATCAAATAATTCCATGAGTGATTAAAATGAAACCATCCTTTGTGAAGTAAAATTTTTATAACTTGATATCCCTAGCTACACTAGCAAACATTATCCTTTTATGGTGAATTCTTAGAATGATCCTAAGGTGAAACAAATTGTTAGTTGATATAAGATAATAAGATTTAATAAGTAGGAGGAATCGGTTTTGAAACCATGCAATCTATCTCTCAACCATTGAAAGGTAAATTGTTTTCTTTTTTAAAAATCATCCAAAGTGAAGCCTAAGTAAAATATTTAATAATTTTCGATAAATCCTCAAGCTTCAATAAAAACCGGGTTAATAACTAATGAGGTCATAAATATGAATTCAACTCGACCTTCTTCCTCTAACCATTTTTTCTTTTAGGTGTTTTGTAATCTTTCTCTTGAGTATGTTGAAAGCTTTAATCCATATTGTAATAAGGTTATGAGCGAGTTTTAGTAGCATAAGTGAGCATAGATGGCCTTGTGGAATTAAATTACCTCCTTTATTAAATAATTGAATTAAACAAATAAATGTCATAATAGAGAAGATTTAAAGTTAATTACTCAAAGGAAAAGGAATAAACTTAGCTTGGTAAGATGAATTGTATGAATCATATCTTGATTCTCCTTGAAAACGTAAGCTAAGAATCGCAAGATGTCTTATTAAAATAAATAACCTCAAGAATATCTCATTGTGGTTGGCCCTAACCGTAAGTGTGTTTTGTGGTTGGACTTCTATGTTGTCATGTCTAAAAGAAAAGTAAATTGTCCTTGAAATGTGTGAATGTTTCCGTATTTGCCTTTATGGCCATCCTTGTATCAAGTTGTTCATAGTGTTAGTTGTATCCTTGGTGATACATGTTGCATCATGTTATGTGTCAAACAAGTCAAAAAAAAATTATCATGTGTTTTTCATGTGTGAATGAATGGGTTGTTACACTTGGTATTAGAGTGTAGGTTCATGCTCTCGAACCTATGGGCCGGATTTTGTTGTATGATGATGTTAATGATGGTGATGGTGTGTACATGATATTGTTTCATGGAGATGATGGTATTGCATGATGATGATTTATATTGGAAGAGTAATGTGGTATAAGCGTGATGTGATTATTGTTGTAATTGTGATATTGTGAACGCACGTGATGTGTATGTCACTCAATGCGTATTTTTATCATATTGATGTGTCTGGGGATGGGAATATTCTCTCTCTTCTTGTGGATTCTATGAAGAGTTCACGTGTTAATTACTATTTGTGACATGTGAAAAGAAGTATAAAGTGGATGAGATAGTGTTAGAGCATTGTGGCATATTGTGATATGTGGGCGTATCAATGTGTTGTATGACTAGATTGATGTTAAAAGAAATGAGTGTATCATGGCATGTTTTTACCATGTTTTGAAGAAATGTGTGTACCACCTTGTTATGTAGCAATGGATGTTATGTTGAGGATTACTATGTTCATCGTATGTATGATTTGTGCAAATATGTAAGGCTTCATGTTGTGATTTGGGGTCATACGTTGAGTGTATGAACCCTATCGTATGATGATTGCACTTTGGGTTTAGAATGTGGTAAAGTGATGTGTTACACTCGTTGAATGTATGATTGTGATCTACGTTGTATACACCACCATTGTGTTAGTGATGTAGTTACATGTTATGTTGTGAACCTTACACTAGCCGAACCTAAGGGAAATAGGTAGAAGTGTATGTTGAGAGTGAGGAATGGTGTACACCATGGGTCAATAACTTGAACCAAAATTTGGTTTAGTAGATAACAACTCCGTGATTCTTTCCTCTCTCCCTATGGGTCGCATGTATGCAACCTAGGTGCAACTATGAATATGTTTAGCCTTGTCAAGTGGTGGCGGGATGATTCAGATGGAGGTGATGACAGCTTGTATTATTGATATGTATTTTAGATATGGAAGCCGAGGCTCGATGTTCCGAAAAGCAACTCGTCGAGTACCCCTTTGGTGGCAACTACATAAGGCCACACAATTATCGTAATGTGACATTATTATAAGTTGATTTTATTCAGAATAAATTGAGCTTTTACCTTATTTTGTAAGGACCAACAACTTTTCTTGATTGTAATGCTTTACAATTTTGGGAATTTCCTTGGTTTGTGGCACTAACATGTGGATTTTGATACTAACTATGGATGTTTGGCCATTTATTTTGCTTGATTTTGGGTCTTCTTTTAAATTTGAATTTTTACCACCTTTCCCAAGGCTTCGCACTTTCCAATCGGCTTTGGATTGGATTGTTGTGATGGTTCTATTGTCGTGATGTGTGGAATAGGGTCATGGGATGCACCATTGGAATGGTTGGACCTATGGACGCACTGGGCGGTTGTATGTATGGGGTACGCCCAAGGAGTTACATATAACTAGCAGGTTGTTGAACCACACGTTATTATGTCACTTGGGTTAGGAGTGTTCGAACTCTATGCCTTGGACCATAGGTCAACCGACCTCCTTGAGGGAGGCATAAGAGACTTGAGGGAGGCTTATATGACTCATACTGTAGACATGCCACTTCTATTTTGGCCCCTACCTTCACTTGAGGGGGATGTTAGAGTAAGTATATACCTTAGCTCATGTTCACCTAGTTACTTTATTTACCTTTATTGTATTTATCCTCACCCACTCATCTGTGGGATATATATTTTATCTTATTTAGAGATTAGGAGATATTATCTAGTTCTTAGGTATAGTTCTTTCCTGTATCTATGATATTGACTAGATCATTGATGTCTAGTACTCTCCTAAATATATGGTCTTAACTAGTTCTTTGATGACTAGTCATTAACTTAATTTATGGCTTGATCTATGACCTAGATTGGTTCTTAGATTGTTATTCCTTTTCTATATAAGAAAGGCCTATTCTCATTGTATTTCATTTTTTCCATAATAATATATGATATTGCTGCTCATTTGTTTGTGAAGGTTTTATGTATAGTTATTCTCGCAAATTGCTTTCATTTTATAGATCATGGTGTTCGATTAGCATCTGTTTCTCGCTTGATATGATCTCGTTATCATTCCTTTTATTGAATCTATAAAAATAGGTGGTATAAATATTTTTCCCACACAAGATATATACTATCTCAAAGACTATTGAAAAGGGTGGAAAAGATGAGACAACATTTCTATGGTAATTGATAAAAACAACAAATGAAAAATGGTTTCGATATCAAAATGACATGATACAACAATTAAAGAAATATCTAATATATACTTAATTAAAACTAGGTTCCATGTTATATGCCATATGACTCAGTATGATTGATCGCTAGACTCTGGGTTATAAAACTTAAATTTAAAGCACATGTGCACATAAGCTAATATTTTTCTATCTATCATGTGAATGTGAAGGTGACTAATCTTGTCAACTGAAACATTTAACCATGTGAAAATACATTTTGAAATTATATATGCTTTATTGAATACTTGTTTGTTTAAAATATGTTAACAATATTTATTTTAATTATTTTTAAAATATTTTTTAGCCTTTTATAATAAAACAAACAATTATATAATGGTACTACCCATAAACACACAATTGGATTATATTTTTATATAGATATATACACATTGCATGAATACACATGTATACATTGAGTTCATATAGCATACATTATTTATGAATAAAGTTGTTGTGAACCTTTTTTTGTAAATGGTTCTTCTTAATAGGATCTTCACATTGGAATCTTCATTATAAGTTCTCTCACACTATTTTACGGTATTTGAATATGCCTTAAAGGTGATGGTCTAATATGTAGAAATTTCTACATAATTTCCTCATATTCTGTCTCAATAGACCAATATTATATATATTCTAGTTGTTAACTCGTTTAAATACTATTTTCATGTGCTTTGATAAAAAAGTGATTATTTATGTGGAATCATGTGCATAGAAAGGGGGATTTAAAAGTTACCAAAAAGATGTTTCATATGCTTTTGAAGTTAGTGTTCTCACAAGCTATGGCATGATCATGTTATAATGTGCTTGTGTTCTACTATGACTACATTTGTAGACGATGTAAAACTATATTTTCTTCCAGAAAATGATTTGATCATATTATAGTGCTAGTACATTATAATGAAATCAAATTTTACTTTCTTTGTTTTATAAAACCCACCCTTTTCGATATCTATTCCTAAGGGTTAGACTATCTCATTATTTGATAAATCCATTTTAAAAATAATATATAATAATATCGAGTTTAGGCCTGTTTTCTTATGTTTTTAAATAGTGTTCCATAAAAATCATGGCGAATATCAATCTCTATCTTATATTTTGTGTTGATGTATTTATTTCAAAAATTCAATAGTTTAAGATTTTAATCTTTGATTTATTTTAATAGTGTCTTTACTTTTTCCTAAAAAATATATGTTATTTTATCTACATAATTATTATCCACTCATCTAATTTAAAATATATATATACATTTAAAACATGGACACTCCATTCTACAAACATGAAAAAAAAACTTAGTTTTTCTTTTATTTTTCTCAAATTTTTGGGTGTGTACACATGATTAGTTCATTTTTATGATGTTTCCACTCTAAAAATTAGTAAGGGGTAATAAAATTATTAGAAATTTATAAAAATTAGTTAAACCTTTTACATCATATTATCAAAATTATTACATAAGAGATTTGTAAATATTCTATAGAATTCAAAAACGTTGGGTTCACAAACTTAGATAAAAATATCATTAGAACAATTTTTTTATTATCCGTTAGAATAAATATTATTGAACACTACATACATGTCATAGATATAATAACTTGCTATTTTAATCTAAATTTGAATCCATATAAACTATATTGTTATTAGTTGTATATATTGTTGCTACCTCTATCATTCTTTTCAAAGAACATTAATTTTGTGAAATAAAAATTAAAAATCCACCAAAGTTTAAATCAGAATTTGTAGGTGAATTGATATAGATGTTTATCAAAATAAAAATTTAAATTCAATCAACCGAGATAATGAAAAATGGATTAGATAATTTATATATTATTCAAATAACAATACAACTATTAACAATAATGGAGTTGTAATATGATCACTCCATGAGAGACAAACTAGCCAAAAGGTTTTGCAACCATTTACAAAATCACCTAAGCCCTCAACCTTTAAAATTGGTTAGATTGTCAATATATTAACTAGAAAGTTAGGAAACATTCACATAGAGAACAAAAGGCAAAGGGTATATGTCATTAGCCAACCATCTAAAATGTATTTCCCATCAAGAATGAGCTCCCATCCATTTGGGATGGATTTAGTTTCTTCAAGTTTTCCTTTGTTTTCATTTTCCAAGACTTGGGGTGATGAGAAGCAAAAATATGAACAAGGTACATTCTCTACTGGAAATGGGAGAGAATAACTATGATGTTTTGAAGTAGTGAGCCCCATGTCCCAAGATAAAGATGAGGACAAAGTGTTAGCAAGGTGGCAAGCAACATCAAGAGATGTGGAGTGACAAAATTTATATAGATATTTTTTCAATTAAAAATTAATATTCAATCAATCAAGATAATGAAAATCATATATTTAATAGATTAAACTATTTTTATATTAGTTAAAATCTCAGTAAAAACTATTCACAATAATGTAGTTGTAATATGATCACACTATGGGAGAAACTTGTTGTAGTTCCCAACTAAATAAAACAAAAGAAATATTTGTAAAAACAAATTAAAAGGGAAATGTGTGGGGGAAGTAAATGTTGAGGTGGAGGGAGGCATGTGAGTGAAGGAAAGGGATTATTCTTGTGGTAGGGTAAAGCCACCCATCAAGAAAAAAGGAGAGAAACACATCCTCGCAACCTTTAAAACCTTTCTTTTCCTTTCATAAATATACAAGATCTTTATCAAAATTTCAAAGGATAACCACTTTAGAACCCAAGTTAATGTTGTAAATTTTTGCAATAAGAGGATAGTTGCACTATGTGCAGAAATGTTGTGAGGAAAATTTTGCTAACCTAGCTCTCACCAAAAGCTATCCAAATCATCCCCTTTTTGGGTCAAAACAACTATAAACTGAGATAAATCAATACCCCAATACCTCCTTATTTCACTATATACAATTTTTTTATCATGGATGTTTATCTCGCATTTGAAGCGCTTTGATTGTTTTCTCGAAGAACTAATGGATTCCATTGTTTTGTTTGTTGTATGCAAAATAAGATGAATAAGATGAGGAGTATAAGTCATATCTCGTGGGTCTAGTATCTTGTTGTATTGATTTTTATTTCTCTACTTCGACAACTTGTGCTACATTCAATGTAACTTGGCAACACCATTCTCCAATGACTACAACTCTATTCTCCTACTCTTTACATTTTATTCCGAGTAGCTATCAGATGTATTGATTAAACTATCGAAAGTTCCTTTCTTTCTATCCCACATATGCCTCTGCAAGATTTTTTATTTTCACTCTTCATATGCTTGGAATCTTTGTTAGTCTAAAGGATTCAAATGGAATGTGCTTGCTTTGGCATAATTTTCAAGGCACCTTGGAAATTTCTAACTAAATATGGCTTTCAGTGTCGAGTCCAACCTAACCATCTCTTCTATGAAAAATGGAATATATGGGAAATAAATGCACCCCAATATATTAAAATCAAGAGGTTTTGGGACACATATGGACGCCCTTCAAATCTTATGGACAATTATTTTCTTTTTTCAGATTATACAGCTTATAAGTGCCTTTTAAACATATGTGAGCTTTGGCAATGCATGTTGTAATGCCCACATTTTACACACATAATATAACACTAAAAATATAAGAATATATATATATATATATATATATATATATATATATATATATATATATCATTACTTACATGACACATGACACTACAAGAGATTACTTAGGACTACGCAAAATACATGATATATTTGTAAAACAATAACTCACATAGATAACGTGAAAACACGTGATGCAATTCAAGGCCATTTTTTTTACGAGGCACAACATAACAATTCACTAAAGTATACACTTACAGATAGGGTCTTCCCATGGCACGATCTTTTATGATTACACATTTATTACAATCATGTTTCAATATTAAACTTAAGTGCTAGAAAGGTTCATAATATGTGAATCATGCATTCCCTTTCCTTTTTGCTAGATTTACTCTATATTGTTTAACATTTAACTTATGGCGTAACTCATCGAATTAAGAGCATCCACATAATTTGAATTATTTTTTTAATTCAATCATTTTTTAAAAGGGTAATTAGTTACACATAAGGCTATTTACATACATACCCAAATACTAGGTCTAATCCCTAGGATTCAATCCTAAGGGCATGCATCTTTATCCTATATCATACCTCTGTTACACAACACAACAAGTGTAAATCCAAAGGATGAAAGGTTCATTTTTTTTTTTCGTTTAAGGATTTAGAGTTATGTTTCTTTCACTTGTTTATTAAATGACAATAGACTTAATACACAGTAAGTATTATAAGAAATAGGTTATTCATGCATAGTGAAAGGGTTTAATCACATTACAAAGAAGATCATGTTTCCCTTTACCGTGAAATAACATCTCATGATAAAAGTTACCAAGGGCAAGTGTTATTTATAATTTTACTATAGTTATGCTATAACAATTAATTAAGGATTCAAAGGACCTTAATAGAGCAACATACTTCCTTTTTATTTTTTCTCGATTAGGTTTCCTAAGTATTTTTTTCATCCAAATCAAGAGGTTTTTACCTAATTAGGTTCGGATTCCTTTTATAATGATTTTGTCACCTATTTTTTAATAGGGACATTTGTAACCTCGTGAGACTACAAGTCCCTATCTTAGGGGATTTGTGTCTAAGATCATGATCCCGCTTTTACATCATACACCGATCAAGTAGTAGGAAAAGTGGGAAAGAAATATGGAGTTGTCCATTGTTAAAAGTGTTAAGGATCACATTAGAGTTTTCACAACACGGGTCTCGCTTTCTCATCGAAGATGGTTTAAACATGATAAAAGAACGATCTAAATTTCACCTTTATCTAAACACATCATCTTTTGCTTACATTTTAACCAAATAATCATACATTAAAATGTTACTATGTCTTCACAATTAACTCTTTCAGAGTGCACCATAAATCCCAACTATAAATGAGATTCAATATTGAGTTCATTTATGATCCCAACTCTTAATGGTGACTTCAAGGATAGTTGGAAATCTTCTCTAGTAAACATGTATGTGTCAGTCCAAGAGTAATTTACACCATGTTTAATGTTGGTTTCCCATGGGGCACTACCCCATGAGAACACATTCTCCTTACTATGCACACGATTACCAAACGTAGGAGGAAACCACATTCTTAAGAGAAATCTTAACCCCATTGTTCCTAATCGTTCAATTGACAATGATGTTAGTTAGCATATGAGCTAGGATGAAAAATAAAAATTGGGATCTTATTTACCTAAACTTAGAGGTTTCATGTCAGTGCAAATTTTATTCGAAGGTTCAGCTTTTCTATGCTAAAGGAACAACATAGGAAGATTAGTTATGCATGAATTTTTAACTAGGGTTACTATTTCGTTTGTATTTCTTTATTGAATTTTCAAGGTAAGGAAAACATGAAACACAAACTAATTAATCATATATTGCACACTAGAAATCCACTACAAGATACTAAATTCAATTTCAATTAACATATTTATATATCCAACCTTTTTACATTATGTAAATCTAAATCGAGATGACACCTATGATTAAATGCACTTTTCTCAAGACATCCCTAAAACTAGAATCTCATACATATTACAAAATTTCAAATATATATTTTTTTGTAACATGAAATTACAATATACATATATACATTCTACAATGGCCTATATAAATTACAATAATAACTAATGAATTACGCCATGCCTTTACGCCATATGTCTTACATCCCGCAAAACCGTGTGAGCATAAAATCAACGATAAATTGTTGGAATGACGTCCACCTAGATCTAGCATAATTAATGTTTTTAGTTTCCATTTACAAAATAATAATAAATTGCATTCAAAAGGAGAGGGTTACGAGATCGCTTCACTTCTTTTCTTAACTAATGAGAGAGAGACACTATTTTGCCTAAAGTTAAATTCACACAAAAAGTCACATAATAGAGTTTCAATAGTTATTTACAAGTTTTAATAATTTTTCACATTGCTTTTCTAACTTGACTAGGGTCCTACGACTTTCTTTTACATTTTTCTAATAATTATAAAAATGCCCCAATTTTGGCTCGAAGTCTAAGAAAGCGCGTTTAAAAACTATCTCCCAAGAAACAAATTCATGATGGGTGAATTCCTACCTTCGGATACATACTCAAAGCTCACAAGAACTTGCAGAATTTAGAACTTGCTAACGGTTTACGATAGGCGGCTAGCTTTACGGGGCTACCGATCGTAATAAGGCAAGTTGAAAAAATAACCAAGTTTAGCTCAAGAGTTAAGAACCCTTAGTCTGTAAATTGAATTCCAATGGTTGGAATCTCCATGGGATGCTTCATACATGCCCTCCTATATGTAGAGGATACGTCAAAGTTGATGGAATTGAGAATTGACAAATGGGTTACAGACATAACGACGAGTGTTCCTGAGCCACCAATCATAGTAAAGCCAGCCCCCTAGTCAAACAACAACCCGAGGCATACAAAACATCTTTGCCAATGTAGTGCCCACATTTTAAATACACAATTACAACAAGGTAAAACACTAGGATAATTTTTTTGACTTACATTGCTCACTACACACAACACAACATGGGCTTGAAGTATAGAAACTCAACTCGCAAACGACAATCACATAAGTCATTAACTCACATAGACACATGAAAACAACATAGGCATGTCAATGCCACACTTTTCCTAATGAACGAATACTAGCAATTCCCCAACCACATAAAGAAGACTCAAGGATAGGCAAACCCACAACACATCTTTTCTTTAATTGTATTTTAGTTACGATTAACATTCCAAGAACAATAGTGTGTAAAGATAAATTTCTCATTTGTCCAGAAGGACAAACTCTTAAGTTCATACCATGCTTAAATTATCGTCACCCCTTTTAAGTCTCTGCTTTCTTATTCTTTACAAAATTTTCCATAACTTGCATTCTTATTTGTCATAATTCAAAAAAACATATAAAGTACTTAATTATCTTGACCTTATGTTAAGAATACTCTTCTCTTGAACATATATTCAATGTCTACCTTTTTTTACTCTGAATACATCTCGATATTAGGATTTAACAGAGATTTAAAATACAAGATAGCTTTTTACCCCAAAACATTCCTCAATCATGGTAAGGTTATTTCCCTACCATAGTTATTCTAATTTAATGACTTGTGAATTTCCTTTTTGTTTTATATATGTATTTTGTTTTCTTGAAGGTGGATTATACCTAGGCAATTCATATTCTTGAAACAAAAGAGTATTTTTAATCAAGATATAAGGTCTCCAAGAGAGGCATTATTCGAAACTCAAATCCCATTTTTACTCTTATATGCTTTATTTTCTACGTCACGTTAGGATATTATTTTTAGTATTGTCTTGTAAAAGGAGCTACGAAGTGTTTGTCTAACCTCTTGAAGACATAAAATATTAGAAGACTTGAAGCTACACACAAATCCAGGTTAACATCCAAATCAACCGAGTTTTAGATTAATTCCAAATTCACCTAAGGGTCTACCCTCAACTATATATGTGTTTTAAGCAAGAGGACATATTTATTCTAAACCACCTTTAGAAACCGCCAAGGTGTTACGTTGAGAGAAACCAGGATAACACATTAAGCTGAGCGAAGCTAAAGAGTTCATTAACAAGATTTTAAGGCCTAGAATAACTAAGTCACAACCTCCATCCATGTCATCTAGATCCAACAGGGTTTTCACTCGATGAAGAAATTTGATTTTAATTCTATCTTCGGATGACAAGGTATTCGCTAGGCTACGAAGGAGGAGTTAACTATAAACACTCCAAGAAAAGTTTGACTATGTCGCTCCTAACAGACAAGTTTAAGACAATGTCACTAAACATATTGATTAATATGTTAAGCCCATTCTCTTGGGTACTTGTTTACTTGAACTAGAGGTTCCATCGAGTGTAGAGTTTAAGTTCACTCTACGGTTTTCAAATTCTTCTATGGTAAGGAGTATCACACATGAAAAACATGTTATTCTCTGATATTGAACAAGGGTAGGATGTTTTGATTAAATCTATTTATTACATTTACAAAGTATGAATACACAAGATGACTCGTTAATCATTTATTGAATATTGAAATATGCACTACAAGATATTACTTCAAATTCATTTACCTTATATAAATATCAAACCTTTTTACTGTGTGTACTATAAATCTTAATTGAACTATGATTAAATGCACATTTCCTAGATGTCCTTAAACTAGCATCTCGTATATATCAAAAATTATCCAATATAACCTTTTGTATCATGAGACTACATTATACATTTATTCTTTTAACAATGAACTATATAAATTACAATGATAATTAATGAATTACACATCGGCTTTTCATCATCATTCTTTCATCTTGTAAAAACCACGTGAGCATGATATAAGTGATAAATCACTGGCATGGCATCCACCCTAATCTAACATAATTATCATTTTTCAGTTTTCCCATTTACATATAATAATAATTACAATTTGTAAGAAAAATAAAAAGTTTAGAGGCATGTATTTCAAGCATATCATTTCACTTCATTTTGTAACCAAGGAGAGAGAAAGAGAAGGGAAGAGAGTGAAAACACCATTTTGTCAAAAATTCTATTTCACACAACAAATTACACTAGAGAGTTTTAAATAGTTATTTACATGTGTCAAATGTTTTCATGGTGGTTTGGCAACCAGACGAGGGTCCCACAACTTTCTATTTTTAACTTTTCTTACTAGCTACAAAAATGTTCAAAACGGGCTCAAAGGCTAAGAAACCACTTCCAAAGGTTGACTTCTGATGAGAACACACACCACGATTAAATTTATACCTGTCCAACTATATACCAGAGTTCATAAAGAATCGATTGAATTTGGAAATAGCGAACTATTTTCGTTTGGTGGCTAGTTTTTCAAGGCTACTGGTCATAGCTGACCCAGTTGCAAATTAACAAAAGTTAGCTCGAGGGCCTAGAAAACTACGTCCATAACTAATGTTCGATGGATGAGCACGCAACGAGACACTTCCTACAAGTTTCCCTATATAAGGAGAATTCATCAGAGTCGACAGGACAGAGAACTAGAAAACCATTTTCAAACAGTGAAAAGTCGAAATTGGTCCAGTTTGACCTCGTCAAACTGCCACCGAAGGCCTACAAAATGGCTTTGCCAAACTATCGAGAAAAGTGTTTTTCCCTAAACTAGAATGTTCCATGCAATTTTCAGTATAAACACTAGAGGTTTGCGAAGACGGGAAATAATTTCTCTATCCAGGTTTCAAATGGCAGTTCAAAACGAAAGCCAACTTTCTAGATTAAACAGTTTTCTACTACTATAAACAAGTGTAACAGGGGTCCTATAAGATCATAAAAAAGACCTCATATGTTCATTCAGGGTCAATCTAAAGGTCAAGGTGACTCCTAACATGCCAAGGTACACAAATGAAGCTTAACATCTCGTTTCCGTGAGTTACGTATGGCACTTTATGAGTCTCCAAAAATGCTAAAATTAACTATTTAACCAGGAGAAGGTCAACATTATTACTTGGAAGTCAATCTCGCCTTGTTAATATTCTAATATTGGGGTGATCTAGGTGGGTACGAAGTTTTCTAAATCACCATAGAATGAGGGTGGAAGTTCGTGTTTTAATGCAAATGAGTTATTTTGACTTCGCGAGTTTTGTCATGACATTTCATTATTTTTGCAATGAAAAAAAAAAAACATTTAACGGTATTAAAATCCTAATATTTTAAAATTCTATTAAGTTGCAAACAAAAAACTAAAATATGAGAGTTATGAAAGATGAGGGAAGGTGAACCATGCTTTGAAATAATGAGTGAAATGGGTATAAGGGACTCCAAGTGGTTTACACTCGCGATCCATTGAGACCACCATTGTTTCCACATGATGCGAGATAGTCACGTGCAAACCCAAGCCATTCTTTGTGCACCAATGTCTCATAAAAAACCGTTTTGTGTTTTCAAGTAGTCATCCTGATCCATGAGACCACATATTCTATGTCGAACAGTTGGAAAACCATTTGAATGCTTCCACATTTGCATACATGTGTATCAAGGAACTTACAACTATAAAGACCTAACCAAACAACCATATTCTATTCCCCCTTCGTAAACCTTAGATTGACTACTGTAGAAGCTAAACCTTCTTTGACCGTATCCTTAAGAAGAAGATTCTTTATTCAAGGAAGAAATATTATAATTTAAAGAATATCTAGAGGAAGGATTCACAATTCCATCAAACCTAGTGGATTCTGGGTTGGAGCCACCCTTCGAATAACAAAATCATGAGGGCAATGGTCTTCACTTGAGCTGGTTGTAGTAAAACTCACAACATTGAATGATGAATGCTTTGCACCTAGGTCCGTTTGGTAATATAATGAACTATGGGCCTCAACAATAATTGTTGATGAACCTGCACATTTCTCACTTGCCATGTCTAGTGTCATACATGATCACTTCACCTTTACCCTTCATGTAGTCAACACTAGAGGAGATTTGACAATTTAAAAAAGACGTGCTCTCTAAAGAGATAACCTTAAACATGTAGAAAAAATAAAAGAAAACATCCCATCCATCAAGGAATGTGCACCAGGTCCTAACTCTTCATGTGGCCAACATCAGGAGAAATAATAGTAGGCTACAATCACAAGCTAGGGAGAAAGGAGAAACAACAATCCAAAGAAAAAAGGGTAGTGCATTAGGAACTATGTTTCAGACTGAACAAAAATGAGGCACCAATCCAAAATGCACACATTCTCCCAGGGAAGTCCTTCATCCAAAGCACCACATAAGGATAAATAATATTAATGTTGATAACGTTCGATGATAGAAAAATAATAAAACCAAATCATCGATTGACATATAAAATAATTATAATAATGTCGTTATTATTATTATTATTTTTATCATGCGCATAAATTTACTAACCATATTAATATTGATCGCTTGCCAACAAAGAGTAAAATAATAATAAGCACAAATTGACAATTCAATATAATAATTATTATTATGTCGGTGTTCCCTCTAGTTGGTCACACCCCAACAACATCCATTCATTCTTCAAACCACCTATCGAATTTGTGAAAGAGATTTTTCCTTAACAGGGTAATCGAAAAGGTGAAGCCAAAAGGATCAGCAGGAGCACAACAACATTAAATGCTTAGTAACACGGTCTATTGAAGAAGAAAAACAACAACAAAGGTACATGGGCATTACATTCTACTCCCCTTAAGATAACATCATCCTCGATGCGAAAAACACAAAGGAAAGGAAATGGTAAGCAAAAAGAACAGATAATGGCAAAAGTGCACTCTATGGTAAAAAAATTATTTGATTAAAGCACAAACCATGAGGTGGCCTTAGGAACATTTGGCAAAAATTTTAACTTTCAAGGTTCTGTGAAGATCGCGCTTCTCTCTTATTCGTTATTTCATTAATATCTTTCCATCAACATTATTTTTAATTCAAGTCCTTTAGAATTTCATTGTTGTATAATTTTAGTGTATTCATTCCTATTGGTTCCCATCATGAACTACACCACAACTCCCTACTTGGGTCATACATAACACTAAAATTTCACAATCATACTTTTGCATACTTTCATGACCGTATCACATCACAAGGGTTTCACCAAACCATGGAATGACAACAACTAGACCGCATAGAAAATAATTTCCAACAATTACGTCCTGACATAGATCTAGTACACACATATGATCGACAAACCGGGTCAACACGCTAATACATATATAATGAGTATCACATGACCCAAAATAATCCATGACTGTAACAACATAGTTCCAATCCAATATCCAGTAGTCAATACAAATGGAAATGTCAATCCTCAACCATAACAATGTCTAATGAGACTCACAAGAGTACACATAACTCATTATACCAACTCCACACGTAACAAGACATCACGAAACAATCCCTAGATATCTCCAAAAGCACAAAATAAAATTCCATATCCATCCTAAAGCATCACCAAATAACCTCCATATACCTCTCATAGAGAAGGAATCATAGTGTCAAAACCAAGCCAGGTCACTCAACCATAGAGCCTCATCAAGAATAATAGGTCACTCAACCATAGAGGCTTGTCTCCTTTCTCCTTTTAATGAGGTTGGGTCACCCTCTGTCCCTGGGAACATAGATCCCCGTCACCTCCAACCCAAGTGACATAATAACTCGTGGTTCAATAACCCACTAGTTATCTCAGAACTCCTCGGGGCGTACCCCCATACAACGAAGTGGGCCCATAGGTTCAACCACTCCATGGTTAATCCCATGACCCTATCCCAACACATTATGACATTAGAACCAGTATAACAATCCATTCAAATTCCAAGTGAAAAAATCAAAAGCCTTGGGCTAGGCTATAAAGCTTTTAAATATGGCAAGAAAGTTTTAAAACTAAGAAAAGTAAATGGCTAATTAGCCATGGTTAGTGCAAAATCCAAATGTTAATGCAACAATCAAATAAATGCCTAAAATATAAGAACATGTCAATCAAGAGAAATAGTTGGTTCTAGCTAAAAGAGATAAATATCAATTTATGAATAAAAATACGTATAGAGAAATAGCACATTACAATCACTATGTGGCCTCATACCACCACCAAAGACGTACTCATTGAGTTGCAAGACTTGGACATCGAGCCTCAGCTCATAGAAATATACATGTAACCAGAAATGAGTATATCAAATAATGTAGTAGTCATCATCTTTGCCTAAACCATTCCTCCATACTCCCACAAGGATCAACATAGTCAAAACTACATAGGATTATTCAATGAACAATCGAATAGGAAAGAGTAGGGAACTCTAGTTGCATAAGTTGAGCCTAAGGTGGTGCGCACCCACAATATAATAAGCAAGCTTGAAGTTTACTAAACAGATAGAATTGAGTTTTTAGTCTATACAAGACTCCACTTCCTCACTCGTACTCAGCTCAAGATTATGAAAACCTAGTCCACACCTCCTCTCTCCACACATACAGTCTTGACATTTTATCCCCTTAGGGTCGTCTAGTGTAAGGTTCACAACATACACATAACTACATCACTAACACAATGGTGATTCACGCGCATTAAAAATAACATCTTACGCATGCTATTTAGATAGAGGGCATAACACAACTAATACTTTCATGGGTTATGATATATCACATTACCACATCCTACACCCAAAGTGCAATCATTGTACACTAGGGATCATACTCACCATATCACCTAAATCATGACATGAACCATCACATATTACATGAGTTATACGTATGAGGAACACAATGACTAACCTTACCACATATAGTCAATTTCAATACAACATGACAATGCACACAAGTAATCACAATATGGTGTTGACATCATGATGAAATGTGATTCACTTTACATCAATTTTGTCATGCAATACATCAGTACACCTCCACATCACATAAAGTCAAAATGTTTCAACACTCGCAATTTGCAATATCATTCCTTTCACCCACAACAAGGTGGTACGTTACACATGGATTCCTCATTGGATCCTAAAAATAGAGAGTGAATAATCTCATCATCAACACATCAACATGACAAAAAATATGCACTAAGTGACATGCACAACATGTGCATTCACAATTTCACAATTACGACATAGTTCACATCACACATATATCACATTACTCTTCTAATATCCGACACCATCATGCAACACCATCTCAACTCCAATTTTCCCCAGAGGTTTGAGAGCATGAACCTCCTCTCTGATACCATATGTAGTGCCCACATTTTACACACACAATTACAATAGTAAAATACCCGAGATAATTTTTTTTTACTTACATTTCTCATTACACACAACACAACATGGACTTTAAGTACAGAAACTCAACTTGCAAAAGACAATCACATAAGTCATCGACTCACATAGACACATGAAAACAACATAGGCATGTCGATGCCACACTTTTCCCAATGAACAAATACTAGCAATGCCCCAACCATAGAAAGAAGACTCAAGGATAGGCAAACCCACAACACATCTTTTCTTTAATTGCATTTTAGTTACGATTAACATTCCAAGAACATTATTGTGCAAGGATAAATTTCTCATTTTTCCATTGATGCCATTCTTAAGTTCATACCATGGTTAAATTAGCATTCCCCCTTTTAATTTGGTTTCTTATTCTTTACAAAATTTTCCATAACTTGCATTCTTATTTTCATAATTCAAAAATCATATAAGTACTTAGTTATCTTGACCTTATGTTAAGAATATTCTTCTCGAACATATATTCAATGTCTACCTTTTTACTCTTATGTCTCAAGTGACTGTGACTTGGTGTCCATATAAATGGTATTAGGATTTAACAGAGATTTAAAACACAAGATAGTATTTTACCACAAAACATTCGTCGATCACAGTAAGGTTATTTCCCTACTATAGTTATTCTAATTTAATGACTTGTTAATTCCATTTTTGTTTTATATATGTATTTTGTTTTCTCGAAGGTAGATTATACCTAGAAATTCATATTCTTGAAACAAAAATTATTTTTAATCAAGATATAAGGTTTCCAAGAGAGGCATTTTTCCGAACCTCAAATCTCGTTTTTACTCTTATATGCTTTATTTTCTACGTCATGTTAGGATCTTATTTTTAGCATTTTCTTGTAAAAGGAGCTACGAAGTGTTTGTCTAACCTCTTGAAGACATAAAAGATTAGAATACTTGTAGCTACACATGAACCCAAGTTAACATCTGAATCAACTGAGTTTTTGATTAATTCCAACTTGAGCTAAGGGTCTACGCCTCAACTATATATGTGTTTTAAGAAAGAGGACATATTTATGCTAAACCACCTTCAGAAAGGGCCAAGGTGTTATGTTGAGAGAAACCAAGGTAACACATTAAGCTGAGCGGAGCTAACGAGTTCATTAACAAGAGTTTAAGACCTAGAACAACTAAGTCACAACCTCCATCCATGTCATCTGGATCTAACAGGGTTTTCACTCGATGAAGAACTTTGATTTTTATTGTATTTTCGGATGACAAGGTAGTCTCACTAGGCTACGAAGGAGGAGGTAGCTCTACACACTCCAAGAAAATTTTGACCGTGTTGATCCTAATAGACAAAGTTTAAGACAATGTCACTAAACATACCGACTAAGACTATAAGCCCATTCTCGTGTTCTTGTTTACTCAAACAAGGAAGTTCCATCGAGTTTAGATTTTATGTTCACTCTACGGTAAGGAGTGTGACACATGAAAACAAGTTATGCTCTGATATTGAATAAGGGTATGGTGTTTTGATTAAATATCTTTATTACATTTACAAAGTATGAATACACAAAATGACTCCTTAATCATTTATTGAATATTAAATATGCACTACAAGATATTACTTCAAATTCATTTACCTTATATAAATATCAAACCTTTTTACCAGGTGTACTATAAATCAAAATTGAACTATGATTAAATGCACATTTCCTAGATGTCCTTGAAACTAGCATCTCGTACATATCAACAATTATCCAATATAACCTTCTGTATCATGAGACTACATTATACATTTATTCTTTTAACAATGAACTATATAAATTACAATGATAATTAATGAATTACACATCGTCTTTTCATCGTCATTCTTTCATCTTGTAAAAACAATGTGAGCATGATATAAGCGATAAATCACTAGCATGGCATCCACCCTAATCTAACATAATTATCATTTTTCAGTTTTCCCATTTACATAAAATAATAATTACAATTTGCAAGTGAAATAAAAAGTTTAGAGGCATGTATTTCAAGCGTATCATTTCACTTCATTTTGTAACCCAGAGAGATGAAGAGAAGGGAAGAGAGAGAAAACACCATTTTGTCAAAAATTTAATTTCACACAACAAATTAAACTAGAGAGTTTTACACGCTTATTTACATGTGTCGAATGTTTCCATGGTGGTTTGGCCACCCGACGAGGGTCCCACAACTTTCTATTTTTAACTTTTCTTACTAGCTAGAAAAACGTTCAAAATGAGCTTGGAGGCTAAGAAACCACTTCCAAAGGTTGAATTGTGATGAGAACACATATCATGAGTAAATTTATACCCGTCCACCTATATACCAATAATTCATATCAACTGACGGAATTTGGAAATAGTGAACGGTTTCATTTGGTGGCTAGTTTTCTAAAGCTATTGGTCATAATTGACCATTGTAAATGAACAAAAGTTAGCTCGAGGGCCTAGAAAAACACATCCATAACTAATGTTCAATGGATGAGCACACAATGAGACACTTTCTACAAGTTTCTTGAATTTGAGCCAAAATTTCACACACGAACAACACAAAGAAAAGAGAGGATTTTTTTTTTTACTTGCTTTGACACATAACACGACACAACATGTCGTCACAAAGTTACAACCAACTCCTGGGAACCACTTGTTACGGAGTTGACCACAAGGTCAAGACGGAAACGTTCACACCCAAAAGGATAATACACTTTTTTTTTTTTTTTGACATGTAACAACATAAAAGTCCAACCACATGACACTCTCACAAACTAGGGCAAGCCACAAGTAAGAAATGATTGAAGGTTATTTATTTTGATAAAACACCCTTTAACTCATGACTTATGTTTTCAAAAAGATTCAATATATGATTCGCACAAATTCATCTTACCAATCGAGTTATTTTCTTATACACTTTGTAGAGTAGCTCACTTAAAGTCTTCTCTTTATGACAATTATTTGTTTTATATATTTATTTGATAAAGATGGTAATTTAATTCCACAAGGCCATCTATTCACACTTACGTTACTAGAACTCGTTCAAAACCTTGTTACCACATGGATTCGTGATCAACATAATTAAGAGGAAATTACAAAATACCTTGGGCAAAAATTAAGAGAAGGAGGTCAAGTTGAATTCCTCCTTAAGACATCATTAGTTTTTACTTTAATTGAGGTTTTATACGTAATTATTAACGCTTTTACTTAGGCTTCACCGAAAGAGCTTATCAAAAGGAAACTACTTACTTTTAAATAAATGAGAGATAAATTGAGTGGTTTCTAAATTTTCTTCTCTTACTTGTTAAATCTTATTAGAAACTAACCATTGTTTTCCTTTAAGCTTGTTTTAATCATTCACCAAAAAAATAGTGTTCACTAGTTTAGCTAGGGATATCACGTGATATAATTTCACTTTACAAGGATAGTCTCGACCTTTGATTACTTGAATCTCTTGTTCTCAAGTAAGTCATCTCTACATTAATTTATCTGAATATATATATTTAGTTAACTTCTATAAGGGTTAACCACTCCATTTAATTTTACTTATATCACATCATTACAAGGTGTCAGAGAGTTTTGACTTAACACTTTATTCTCAAAATCAAGGTTTTACAATACTTATGCCAATGTAATGATTGAATATCATTTCTCACCAAGGTAAGTTACTAGTCTAACAACAAAAGGGAAAGAACACTTCACCACATAGTTTTCCGAACATACCAAGACAAGAGATCATCTAAACTCCTTGCAAGCAAAGTTACAAAATTTACAATGCATTGAACTTTCTACAAAGAACTTCATAATTTGAACTGATGAAACTTTTACACTCTTTTCCTTTAATCTACTCACATAATCCATCTACACAAATATTTACTAGAGTCAGTTCACTAGAATTGAGCATGATAAGATATAAACCTCACCTAATAATTTATGCCATCTAGCATATAAATAAATGAAAGTTTGCAATACTCCTTATCAAATAAATTTCTAACATACATTTAAAACTTAACTACACATCTCATGATAATACATTTCATACTCATTAATGTTCACTTCCTTAAGATCTGCTTACATAAGAACACAATTCCAAGTGACTAGATATACAACCTTAACCATGCAATCAATCATACTTAAATTACAGTAATAATAATAACGCTCACCTAATACCCTCGACCTACTTCACATATATAAGTATCCAACAATATTATCTTTCAATTAAATAAAAGCACCAATGACATTAAGTTTATATAATAAATACAAGTATCAATCTTATATTATTCATCGATATTACCCAAGTATCAAACCTTCATAGATAATCAGTGATATGTAAGTATAATTTGGATATTTATCTCACAATTTTAAGAATATACTTATGTTAACAAAGATTCCACCAATCCACAAGTTCATATATTATTTAGGTATCCTTTTGGTTGCTTATTCCATGTCTTTATATGTTTCTATTAGTATAAAGGTCCAACTCATTGGAATGAGTTACGATCAACAATATTGTCATATTTTGCTAATATGTCAAAGATACATTTGACTAACTAGGATATGTAAGCGCGGTCCAAGCCACTATAATTACAAGTATCAACATTATCTCAACTCCCAATTGAGATGCAAGTATCAATTTTTAGCTAACATAATAATCATCGTAAATGCCAGAAAATATTCCACTTGTTAACCAAGTATTGAAATAACATATTTATCCTTACTGGTTACCTGATAACATAATATACCCTATTATATAATTCAACCTCCACTTGCATACCCCAATTTATGGGTATTAATTATTGTTCTATAAAATGAAGTTAAATAATTTCAGGTGGACTTATATCCTTACTGTCATACATGGTATGCACAGTCCCATTATGGTAGCTGTCACCTTTACTTAAGGCTATGCATGACTCCATTTTAGGGTAGTTATCTTAACTTCCCTATTCATCTGTTTTCCTACCAAAAAGTCTTTCGACAAGCTTCAAGGTCAAAGTATAAGATAAATTTATAATTTCATATTTCAAGCATTGCCTGAATTCATATGCATGAGGACATCACATATCAATCAAACTTGAAGAATGTCGACATTCATGAGAGTTCGATGTATCCAATATTACTTTAACCGATTCAAAGATCCAAGTAGTGCCTCAAAATTAAGCCATAGAATTATCCACACAGGATAATGACTTGCGTGCTTAACATATTCGTAAAGGTCATAGAAAACCCATTAACGCATGCTTCAGGAGGGTTCCAATCTAATAATAAGCTCATAGTAATAATAATAGTAGAGGGCCTGGTGAGGGGTTTTCAATAATCCCCAAGGTAAATGATAATCGAATGACTCAGATGGAGCTATCTAGAAAGACCAATTAAACTAGTATGACTCTTCCCAAATAGAAGCCCCCAATCCTAATGGGAGTTTATATTATTATAAATCCATGTAAAAAATCCAAATACAGTCATATCAGAAATTCCCTTTTTCAAGCCATGTTTTACATAATATAAACAATACAAGAAAAACTATAAACCTCATTCACGCTCCATAATATTTTCTACAGAAACCATCATTCAAAGGAAGAATTAAGGCAAAAAGATAAACCAACATTATAAGATCAGTAGGCAAGAATCGATGTAGAGATTTCTTCTACTCAAATAGTAAATAAGATAAACTGTAAAGGAGGAGAGAGATCAGTTCATGCAATTATGATTAAAAGTCATTTGAAACTCGTCTCTTTTTGGGCATCTCTTTCAAGAAAGTTAATATATGTAAATACATGTTATATGATATCTAGAGTCCAAATGCTATTTATTTAGTAAAACAAAAACACATCAACATTCCGAAAGAAACCCACATCTACAGCATTCGAACAAAATTGCAAATAATGATTTATCCAAATGCTAAAGGAAATAAATCATTAAGAGAGAGGGTTAGGGCTTATCATGCCTATTTGGGGCTTCCTCAATGCAGCCATGTCAAACCAAGGCTCTAGCAGCTACAACACATTCCAAAAACATTCCTTTTCCTCAGCACGTAGATCTCTAATGCAAGCTTCATGGCAGCGCCCAGTCTATCGGGGAGAGGGCGGCATTAGCAAACCCTGAATAAGGAAAGCCGGGAGCACCCATATCGACTTTCACCTTCTGTGGAGTAACAAAACCCACACAGATACCAAGGATCAAATGCTGATTTGAATGGAAAGAGCACCCAACTTTTTTTAAAACTATTGGAAATCGACGGCACCCAAGAATACTTGTAAATTTTAAATCCATTCCCTTCCTTTTATCTCCTCAGGTGTAGGTGGTCATATTGAACCCCATTTTGACCATTACCCAGTCTTAGTACCCAAATTTGGGCATTCGTAAGCTTATTTAAGCCTTTAGGCTAATGGCAATCCTCCACTCTAACATTTCCTTTCTTTTAAGAAAAAAAATAAACACAAGACCCAGATATATCAAAGCGACCCGTTTATTCATAAATTTACTCACGCATTCTATCCATCCAAACCCAAATTTTATTTTTTACTTTATCATATGAATAAAGCTTCCAAATACCTAATGATAAACAAAGAATTTCTGTTCAATACTCATTATAATCGAAATGTGAGAAAGACCCTCATCAAGGTAATCCATGCGGGCAGAGAGTGGAAGAAATGAAATAAGCAAGGCAATTTGTGCTTCATGAATATTCTGATATGAAACAGATCCACCTCTATGAGATTCTCTTCCATGAGTTACATCGTAAAACAAGTAAGGTCTCAATAGAGAATCTTAGCAATAAATTTCATCAGGTCTCCTGGTAACACTCTCATTGTCACATAGTCGATTTAGATAAAAATATCTTGAAGGAGAATCCCGAATTTGAGGATGCATTCGATCATCGAGCAGAGATAACAACATAGTTGGACAACCTACTTGTTGGAAGCGCTCAAAAAGGCTTCTACCATACTGCAACATGCCTACCACCAAGGCTAATCAGCATTGCAGCAGTCGTTGTTGTGGATTCCCGACAAGAACACACCTCGCAACACCCAAGAAAGTGGAGGTAACACGCCTACTTCACTAGCTTGAAGCTTCATCTATAACCACCATAACAAACCCAACTGGCGAGGGTAGGATAGCAAGGAAGGGGAAACACAGCCAAGCAAAAATCCCTTCACCACACAACTCATGCGGCCAGGGCAGAAGACAACAGGAAGACCACGAAGGACAGCAAAAAACCATCAAAAAGAGACCTCCATCTGCAATCCCACGCGGCCAGCAACAAAGCCAGAGCAGGTAAAAGATAAACACAGGGAAGGTCAATAATAAAATCTGATTTGAAAGCTAAGCTGCGGCCCAAGCCTCGAGGAACTAATTACAGGTACAGTAGCAAGTAGGCTAAAAAAATAATGAGACAACCACCCAAAATGAATGTTGTCAGCCAGCAATAAGGGAAGAAGGCGATTCCACAACTACAAAACAAGACTCCTACAAAAAAAAAGGATAAAATATAGTCTCCCACTGTCTCATGCCAAACATGAAATTAAAAGTTCATTAAAGAATTGACAAGCAATACCTCCCATCCGCCAACTAACCACATCACAAGGATAATACATTTCATTTTATTTTATTTTTGGTGCCCACGCTTTGGGGACAGGCCACTTGCCAGGAGAAACAAGGCTGGTATATAAAACATTAATTTTAGAAATTAACAAGGGTCCATCAACATTAAAAAAATTAGTCCCCACCTTCAAAGGTGCCACCACAAATCATACTCTTCCTCGTTTGCGCAACGAGGCTCGATCAGCGGGAGCGACAAACAAATTAAAAGGATAGTTTAAAGATATCAAAGGATGATGTCGATAACAATCGACATAAAGAAAATAATAACAAAATACAATCGTTGATCGATAATACAATCATAATGTCATTATTATTATTATTATTATCATTATTACTAGCAACCAACAGTTAAACTCGACAAGGTGAAACACTAACGTTTCAAAGGAAATGCAACAACGTTCAACTCTAAGAAGCACGGTCGTCGCAGAAGCAAAGGAGCAACGATGAACGGGGCATTACATTCTCCTCCCCTTAAGAAAGCATCATCCTCGATGCGACATTACACAAAGGAAAGGAAATGGTTCGCAACCAAGAATAGGTAAAGGAGAAAGTACACCCTATGGTTTAAAATTTTAGTTGATTAAAGCACGGTCACAAGGTAGCCTTAGGAACATTTGGTAGAAATTTTAACTTTCAAGGTTCTGTGAAGATTGGCAGTTCCCTCTTATTTATTATTTCATTAGTTCCTTTCCATTAGCATTATTCTTAGTTTAATTTCTTTTAAAATTTCATCATTGAAGAGTTTTGGTTTATTTCTTATTGTGGGTGCCCAACATGAACTGCTAACACAACACCCTATCAGGTTCAAAAGGACACTACGGATTCACAAGCACACAAGTATATTCTTCATGATTGTATTACACCACAAAAGGTTACTCAAATACGGAATGGATTAGGCACAGTCCACATAACATAGTACACGTCACACATTTATGACCGACGTATAGAATGCTCGAACAAAAGGTACTACAATTTCCACTAGACATTTCCTCAATTCCATTGATGAAAAAATTCACATAACACCAAACAAATATAGGTACATAGTGTCCACAAGGGTATCAATGACATATCCACAACATCACAACACATATCCATCGACATGAGTAACACATACATCAAAAGACCACTACCAAAACATCACAATAACTCAACATATATCCCAAACATCAACCATACACACAAATATCATATGCCTCCCTCAAAATCTTATTCCTCCCTCAAACTCTTATGCCTCCCTCAAACTCTTATGCCTCCCTCAAGTCTCTTATGCCTCCCTCAAACTCTTATGCCTCCCTCAAGTCTCTTATGCCTCCCTCAAGTCTCTTATGCCTCCCTCAAACTCTTATGCCTCCCTCAAACTCTTATGCCTCCCTCAAGGAGGCCGATTGTCCCTATGGCCCAAGACACATAGAGTTCAAACACTCCTAACCCAAGTGACATAATAACGTGTGGTTCAACAACCCGCTAGTTATATGTAACTCCTTGGGGCGTACCCCCATACAACGAAGCGGGTCCATAGGTCCAACCATTCCATGGTGCATCCCATGACCCTATTCCACACATCATGACAATAGAACCAGCACAACAATCCAATCTAAGTGCCAAGTGGAAAAGTACAAGCCTTGGGCAAGGCGGTAAAATCTTAAAATTTAAAAAGAAGATCCAAAATCAAGCAAAATAAATGGCCAAATAGCCATAGTTAGTGTCAAAATCCACATGTTAGTGCCATAAACCAAGGAAATGCCCAAAATTGTAAAGCATGGCAATCAAGAAAAGCTGCTGGTCCTTACAAAATAAAGTAAAAAGCTCAATTTATGAATAAAATCAACTTATAATAATGTCACATTACGATAAATGTGTGGCCTTATCTAGCCACCAAAGGGGTACTCAACGAGTTGCTAGCACTCGGAACATCGAGCCTCACTGTAAAATACATATCAATAATACAACTGTCATCACCTCTATCTGAATCATCCCGCCACCACTTCGACAAGGCTAAACATAGTCATAGTTGCACTTTCAGGTTGCATACATACAACCACATAGGGAGAGAGGAAAGAATCACATGTTGTTATCTACTAAACCAAATTTTGGCTCGAGTTATTGACCCATGGTACACCATTCCTCACTCTCAACATACACTTCTACCGATTTCCCTCAGGGTCGGTTAGCGTAAGGTTCACAACATAACATGTAACTACATTACTAACACAATGGTGGTACATATACAAGGTAGATCACAATCATACATTCACTGAGTGTAACACATCACTTTACCACATTCTACACCCAACGTGCAATCACCATACGATAGGGTTCATACACTCACCGTATGACCCCAAATCACAACATGAAGCATTACATATTTGCACAAATCATACATACGATGAACATAGTACATCTCAACATAACATCCATTGCTACATAACAAGGTGGTACACACATTTCTTCAAAACATGGTAAAAACATCATGATACAACTCATTTCTTTTAACATCAATCTAGTCATACAACACATTGATACACCTACATATCACAATATGTCACAATGCTCCAACACTATGTCATCCACATTATAATTCTTTTCACACATCACAAACAACAATTCACACGTGAACTCTTCATAGAATCCACAAGAAGGAGAGAGAACACTCCCATCCCCAGCACATCAACATGATGAAAAACACGCACTAAGTGACATACACATCACGTGCATTCACAATATCACAATTACGACAATAATCACATCACGCTTATACCACATTACTCTTCCAATATAAATCATCATCATGCAATACCATCATCTCCATGAAACAATATCATGTAACACCATCACCATCATGTAACATCACCATACAACACCAATCCGGCCCATAGGTTTGAGAGCATGAACCTACGCTCTGATACCAAGTGTAACGACCCAAAAATTCACACACGAACAACACAGTGAAAAGACAGATTTTTTTTTTGACTTGCTTCGACACATAACACGACACAACATGTCGTCACAAAGTTACAACCAACTCTGGAACCACTTGTTACGGGGATGACCACAAGGTCAGCATGGAAACGTTCACACCCAAAAGGATAATACACTTTTTTTTTTTTTTTAGAACAACATAGAAGTCCAACCACATGACACTCTCACAGCTAGGGCAAGCCACAATAAGAAATGATTGAAGGTTATTTATTTTGATAAAACACCCTTTAACTCATGACTTATGTTTTCAGAAAGATTCAATATATGATTCACACAAATTCATCTTACCAACTGAGTTAATTTCTTATACACTATAGAGTAGCTCACTTAAAGTCTTCTCCTTTATGACAATTATTTGTTTTATATATTTATTTGATAAAGATGGTAATTTAATTCCACAAGGCCATCTATTCACACTTACATTACTAGAACTCATTCAAAACCTTGTTACCACATGGATTCATGATCAACATAATTAAGAGGAAATTACAAAGTACCTTGGGCAAAATTAAGAGAAGGAGGTCAAGTTGAATTCCTCCTTAAGACGTCATTAGTTTTTACTAAGGTTTTATACGTAATTATTAACGCTTTTACTTAGGCTTCACCGAAAGAGCTTATCAAAAGGAAACTACTTACTTTTAAATAGGCTGAGAGATAAATTGAGTGGTTTCTAAATTTTCTTCTCTTACTTGTTAAATCTTATTAGAAACTAACCATTGTTTTCCTTTAAGCTTGTTTTAAGCGTTCACCAAAAAAAGAGTAGTGTTCACTAGTTTAGCTAGGGATATCACGTGATATAATTTCACTTTGCAAGGATAGTCTCACCTTTGATTACTTCAGGAATCTCTTGTTCTCAAGTAAGTCATCTCTACATTAATTTATCTGAATATATATATTTAGTTAACTTCTATAAGGGTTAACCACTCCATTTAATTTTACTTATATCACATCATTACAAGGTGTCAGAGAGTTTTGACTTAACACTTTATTCTCAAAACAAGGTTTTACAATACTTATGCCAATGTAATGATTGAATATCATTTCTCACCAAGGTAAGTTACTAGTCTAACAACAAAAGGGAAAGAACACTTCACCACATAGTTTTCCGAACATACCAAGACAAGAGATCATCTAAGCTCCTTGCAAGCAAAGTTACAAAATTTACAACGCATTGAACTTTCTATAAAGAACTTCATAATTTGAACTGATGAAACTTTTACACTCTTTTCCTTTAATCTACTCGCATAATCCATCTACACAAATATTTACTAGATTCAGTTCGCTAGAACTGAGCATGATAAGATATAAACCTCACCTAATAATTTATGCCATCTAGCATATAAATAAATGAAAGTTTGCAATACTCCTTATCAAATAAATTTCTAACATACATTTAAAAACTTAACTACACATCTCATGATAATACATTCCATACTCATTAATGTTCACTTCCTTAAGATCTGCTTACATAAGAACACAATTCCAAGTGACTAGATATACAACCTTAACCATGCAATCAATCATACTTAAATTACAGTAATAATAATAACGCTCACCTAATACCCTCGACCTACTTCACATATATAAGTATCCAACAATATTATCTTTCAATTAAATAAAAGCACCAACGACATTAAGTTTATATAATAAATACAAGTATCAATCTTATATTATTCATCGATATTACCCAAGTATCAAACCTTCATAGATAATCAGTGATATGTAAGTATAATTTGGATATTTATCTCACAATTTTAAGAATATACTTATGTTAACAAAGATTCCACCAATCCACAAGTTCATATATTATTTAGGTATCCTTTTGGTTGCTTATTCCATGTCTTTATATGTTTCTATTAGTATAAGGGTCCAACTCATTGGAATGAGTTACGATCAACAATATTGTCATATTTTGCTAATATGTCAAAGATACATTTGACTAACTAGGATATGTAAGCGCGGTCCAAGCCACTATAAATACAAGTATCAACATTATCTCAACTCCCAATTGAGATGCAAGTATCAATTTTTAGCTAACATAATAATCATCGTAAATGCCAGAAAATATTCCACTCGTTAACCAAGTATTGAAATAACATATTTATCCTTACTGGTTACCTGATAACATAATATACCCTGTTATATAATTCAACCTCCACTTGCATACCCCAATTTATGGGTATTAATTATTGTTCTATAAAATGAAGTTAAATAATTTCAGGTGGACTTATATCCTTACTGTCATACATGGTATGCACAGTCCCATTATGGTAGCTGTCACCTTTACTTAAGGCTATGCATGACTCCATTTTAGGGTAGTTATCTTAACTTCCCTATTCATCTGTTTTCCTACCAAAAGTCTTTCAACAAGCTTCAAGGTCAAAGTATAAGATAAATTTATAATTTCATATTTCAAGCATTTCCTGAATTCATATGCATGAGGACATCACATATCAATCAAACTTGAAGAATGTCGACATTCATGAGAGTTCGATGTATCCAATATTACTTTAACCGATTCAAAGATCCAAGTAGTGCCTCAAAATTAAGCCATAGAATTATCCACACAGGATAATGACTTGCGTGCTTAACATATTCATAAAGGTCATAGAAAACCCATTAACGCATGCTTCAGGAGGGTTCCAATCTAATAATAAGCTCATAGTAATAATAATAGCAGAGGGCTTGGTGAGGGGTTTTCAATAATCCCCAAGGTAAATGATAATCGAATGACTCAGATGGAGCTATCTAGAAAGACCAATTAAACTAGTATGACTCTTCCCAAATAGAAGCCCCCAATCCTAATGGGAGTTTATATTATTATAAATCCACAGTAAAATCCAAATACGATCATATTGAAATTCCCTTTTCAAGCCATGTTCTACATAATATAAACAATACAAGAAAAATTATAAACCTCATTCACGCTCCATAATATTTTCTACAAAAACCATCATTCAAAGGAAGAATCAAGGCAAAAAGATAAACCAACATTATAAGATCAGTAGGTAAGAATCGATGTAGAGATTTCTTCTACTCAAATAGTAAATAAGATAAACTGTAAAGGAGGAGAGATCAGTTCATGCAATTATGATTAAAAGTCATTTGAAACCCATCTCTTTCTGGGCATCTCTTTCAAGAAAGAGTCAATATATGTAAATACATGTTATATAATATCCAGAGTCCAAACGCTATTTACTTAGTAAAACAAAAACACATCAACATTCCAAAAGAAACCCACATCTACAGCATTCAAACAAAATTGCAGATATTGATTTATCCAAATGCTAAAGGAAATAAATCATTAAGAGAGAGGGTTAGTCTTATCATGCCTGTTTGGGGCTTCCTCAATGCATATCATGTCAAACTAAGGCTCTAAAGCAAGCTACAACACATTCCAAAACATTCTTTTTCTCAATACTACGTAGATCTCTAATGCAAGCTTCATGGCCTATCATTCCGGGAAAGGGCGGCTTATTGTTTGTAGATCAAACCATCTACCATAAGGAAACCAGGCACACCTGGAGTCGAATGGAAAAGTTGAATTACGAGTAAAAAGACCATTAGATTCCCTACCTTTTGTTTCAAATGCTGATTTGCAATGGATCAACCCAAGTTTTTTTTGTTCTCGACCTCCCACACCATTTGAGTAATAGGCTTGGAACCATTTTATGCACATTAGCTCCTTTCTTTCACCCATATCCTTGAGGTGTGGGTCTAAAAGCCCACCAAGCCATGGACCATTACCCGAGGCATTATATAGCAAAATGGAAAAGTGGCCATTGGCGAAGCCTTTAGGCTAATGTCACTGCATATGCTACTTTCCTCTAACATGCCTCCTTTCTTCTTTTTTTTAAGAAAAAAACACACAAGACCAATCTCATGATCAACATTGCGACCAAAACGTTGGATATTCGATGCGGTGGAATCCTCCGCATCTCAAGCCATTATAACCCAATTTTATTTAATCTCACTTTCTCAGAATAGGGGATCCTCCAAACCCTAATTGATAAACAATTTTTTTCTTCATATACTCATTATAATAAATTTTCGTAACCACGAATCCACCGGAATCGAACACACATGGAGATAGCCCTCATCTACGAATGGATTGAAGAAATGAAACAATGAAGGCAATTTGTGCTTCATGAATATTCTGATATGAAACAGATCCGCCTCTATGAGATACTCTTCCATGAGTTACATTGTAAAACAAGTAAGGTCTCAATAGAGAATCTTAGCAATAAATTTCATCAGGTCTCCTGGTAACACTCTCACTGTCACATAGTCGATTTAGATAAAAATATCTTGAAGGAGAATCCCGAATTTGAGGATGCATTCGATACTGAACAGATAACAACATAGTTGGACAACCTGCTTGTTGGAAGCACTCAAAAAGGCTTCTACCAAATTGCAACATGCCTGCCGCCTAGCTAATCCCTGTTGCAGGTCGTTGTTGGATTCCCGACAAGAACACACCTCGCAGCACCCAATGAAAGTGGAGGTAACACGCCTACTTCACTAGCTTGAAGCTTCATCTATAACCACCATAACAAACCCAACTGGCGAGGGCAGGATAGCAAGGAAGGGGAAACGTAGCCAAGAAAAAATCCCTTCACCACACAACTCACGCGGCTAGGGCAGAAGACAACAGGCAGACCACGAAGGACAGCAAAAAAACCCATCAAAAAGAGACCTCCATCTGCAATCCCACGCGGCCAGCAACAAAGCCAGAGCAGGTAAAAGATAAACACAGGGAAGGTCAATAATAAAATCTGATTTGAAAGCTAAGCGGCCAGCGTCAGAGGAACTAATTGCAGGCTATGTAGCAGGTAGGCTAAAAAAATAATGAGACAACCACCCAAAATGAATGTTGTCAGCCAACGAATAAGGGAAGAAGGTGATTCCACAACTACAAAACAAGACTCCTACAAAAAAAAAGGATAAAATATAGTCTCCCACTGTCTCACGCCAAACATGAAATTAAAAGTTCATTAAAGAATTGACAAGCAATACCTCCCATCCGCCAACTAACCACATCACAAGGATAATACATTTCATTTTATTTTATTTTTGGAGCCCACGCTTTGGGGACAGGCCGCTTGCCAGGAGAAACAAGGCTGGTATATAAAACATTAATTTTAGAAATTAACAAGGGTCCATCAACATTAAAAAAATTAGTCCCCACCTTCAAAGGCGCCACCACAAATCATACTCTTCCTCGTTTGCGCAACGAGGCTCGATCAGCGGGAGCGACAAACAAATTAAAAGGATAGTTTAAAGATATCAAAGGATGATGTCGATAACAATCGACATAAAGAAAATAATAACAAAATACAATCGTTGATCGATAATACAATCATAATGTCATTATTATTATTATTATTATCATTATTACTAGCAACCAACAGTTAAACTCGACAAGGCGAAACACTAACGTTCCAAAGGAAATGTAAAGAAAAGTGTTTTCTCTAAACTGAATGTTCCATGCAATTGTCTAGTATAAACACTAGAGGTTTTGCGAAGACGGAAATAATTTCTCTATCCAGGGTTTCAAATGGCGGTTCAAAACGAAAGCTAGCTTTCTAGATTTAACAGTTTTCTACTACATGCGAGTGTAACAGGGCTCCTCTAAGAGCATAAAAAGGATCTCATATGTTCATTCGGGGTCAATCCAAAGGTCAAGGTGACTCCTCACATGCCAAGGTACACGAATGAAGCTTAACATCTCATTTCTAGAGTTACGGATGGCACTTTATGAGTCTCCAAAAATGCCAAAATTAACTATTTAACCAGGAGAAGGTCAACATTATTATTGGGAAGTCAATCTCGTCTTGTGAATATTCTAATATTGGGCGATCTAGGTCGGTATGAAGTTTTCTAAATCACCACGAGAATGAGGGTAGAAGTTCATGTTTTAATGCAAGCGGGTTATTTTGACTTCGTGAGTTTTGACATGACATATTCATTGTTTTGGAACAAAAATAAATAAAAATTTAACGGTATTAAAATCCTAATATTTTAAAATTCTATTAAGTTAAAACGAAAACTAAAATATGAGAGTTATGAAAGATGAGGGAAGGTGAACCATGCACAGAAATGATGAGAAAAATGGATATAAGGGGCTCCAAGTGGTTTACACTCATGATTTTTTGAGACCACCATTGTTGCCACATGATGTCAGATAGTCACATTCAAACCCAATCCATTCGTTATGTAACCATGTCCCATGAAAAAACCATTTTTGTTTTGGTAGTCACCACTGATCCATTGAGACCGCATTTTCTATGTTGAATAGTTGGCGAGACCATCTGAATGCTTCCCCATTTACATACATGTGTATCGGTGAACTTACAGCTATAACATCGACCAAAAAACCATATTCTATTCCCCCTTCATAAACCTTAGATTGACTACTTTAGAAGCTAAATCTTCTTTGACTATATCCTTAGTAGATGACGAAGATTCCTTATACAAGGAAGAAATATTATCATTTAAAGAAGATGCAGAGGAAGGATTCTCAATTCCATCAAACTCCGGTGCATTATGGGCTGGAGCTACACTTCGAATAATGAAATCACGAGGGCAATGGTCTTCACTTGAGCTGGTTGTAGTAAAACTCACAACATTGAATGATGAATGCTCTACACTGTCTCCGTTTAGTAATCAAATGAACTATGGGGCTCAACAATAACTGTTGATGAACATGAACATTTCTCACTTGCCATGTCTTGTGTAATACATGATCAGTTCACCTTTACCCTTCATGCGATCGATCTTTAGAGGAGATTTGACAAGTGTAAAGACGTCCTCTCCAAAGAAGTAACTAGAAACAAGTAGGAAAAACAAAATAATTTTTCCCATCCATCAAGGAATGAACAACGAACTCTTCACATGGCCAACATTAGGAGAAATAATAGTAGGCTGCATCACGAGCCAGGAGAAAGGAAAACAACGATCCAAAGAAAAAGGGTGGTGCATTAGGAGCCGTGTTTCAGATTGAAAAAAATGAGGTACCAATCTAAAATGTGCACATTCTTCTATGGAATTCCTTCATTAAAAAGCACCATTCAACTAGGAAAGGTGCATATGTAGCCACCAAAAAGGAGATTTGACGTATCAAACAGATTTTCGGTTTCATTAATACCTACCTTGGGAAGATGAAAAATAGTATCTAGCTACCCTACCATCTAGAGCCCAAAATGCAATGCCATGGAGGAGACATGACAAGATGACAGGTGTTCCACCTCCCAATCGCATGTAACCAAAGACCAGGTATTTTTAGTAATAAAAAAATGAATAATTAAAATAGAATAAGGGTATTACGGCGAGTATGGGAAGAAGAAATGGTGGGGTGGTTGGATACCTCCACAAATTTATAAATAAATGTTTTATCAACAAGAGTTGTATTTACGGTTTGCAAACGACACCTCGACAGCTAAAGAGGAACGTTAAACACTAACACAAACACCACACCTAATCAAAGGTGCCACCAACAACAAGCTTCTCCTTTTATGCGACTCGAGGATCGATCGATAGGAAAGATAAAATGAAATAACATAAGGATAAATAATATTAATTTTGATAACATTCGACAATAGAAAAATAATAAAACCAAATCATTAATCGACATATAAAATAATTATAATAATGTTGTTATTATTGTTATTTTTACACGCACACAAATTTATTAATCGTATTAATAATGATCGATTGTCAACAAAAAGTAATATACTAATATGAACAAATTAACAATTTAATATAATAATAATTATTATGCGGTGTTCCCTGTAGTTGGTCACGCCCCAACAACATCTAGTCATTCTTCAAACCACCTATCGAATTTGTGAAAGAGATTTTTCCTTTATAGGGTAATCGAAAAGGTGAAGCCAACAAGGATCAACAGAAGTACAATGACATTAAATGCTTAGCAACACGGTCATTGAATAAGAAAAAGAACAACGTTGAATGGGGCATTACAACCAAACTATCAAGAAGAGTGTTTTTCCCCAAACTGAATATTCCAAGAAAATGTCTAGTATAAATTTTAGAGGTTTACAAAGGTGAACATGAATTTTGTTTCCAGGGTTCAAATGACAAGCCCAATTGAAAACAAACTTTGAGTTTTAACAGATTCCTAAAAGTGCAAAAAGAGGTAAGATTCCTAAAATGATAAAATGAGGTCAAGATAGTGCTTATAATGACTCTCTACACAAAGCAAGGAATAGATGCAATGCTTGACATTTTTTTAAGTCTTTGAAAATAAAAATTTTTGAACTTTGCAATGACGATAAAATGGTTGTTTTAGTTAACTCATATAGCTCTTGCCAATACAAATTGAAAAGAGCACCTATTTTTGATCCCGTGAGTCTATAATGTACAAGGTTTTGGTAACAACATGGTTGACGATCAATTTGTAAACTAGGAGGATATATTACTAGGTAGATTTTTATTTTTTCACACTAACATTATAATTAAAATACTCAATTTTACACTTATCGAACGACTTATTATTTCTATTAAATTTAAAATGCAGCACCAAATTCTACGAAAATTATAAAAGAGAAGGAAAGGAGACCATTCATGACAACTTTAACATTCATAGAGCAAGAGGTCCCCCAGGGAGGTTCACTGCATTCCAACAGCTTTATCCCTCTTATAGTTATTCTACAAGACAATCCACGTGTATCCACATTTCTACTATATGTTTTATAGAAGGATGTTATACCTATCCACAAAGTAATATTTGTACTCTCCACCGTGATCATCCGTTAGACATAGTTTTGTTTGGGTGTCCCGAATAAAATTTACCATTCCATAGCCCGCATTTTTAAATCACCCACATTTTGAATCATCACTTTCATAGAAATATTCTTCATATTCCATTGAGACAGAGACATAGTCATAGCCCAACATTAAATCATATTCATCATCATAAGAGTTATAATATTCTATGTCGTAACAAACTAAATCATGAACAATCATGCCCTATAAGACCCTTAGTTTATGGAAGCACTTAGCAAGGGAATTATACATAGCTACATTCCAACATTCTTAGATATCTAAGTGGTATAAGTACCTACACATGTGTAAAAGGTAAACCATACCTACATTAGTAAGTAAACCATAAGCTAACTCCAACTTCTTCAAGTTAGACATGTTCTTCGTAATAGAAAACACTTCATCGTCCTTTGGGGATTGGTGGTAATTCATTGTGGATGCATATTCCTACTAAAATGCATGAGGATTTTTATTTTTTCCCAGTGAGCCTCCAATGAGGAAGAAGTCATCTTCTCACATAAACTACTATCCGAGATAGGTTATATTTACTAATTTTGGAGCCACTTAGGTGGCAAATGGAATCTGTCACTTCACTCCTAGGCATGTGTAGGGCCCAAAGAATAATGTCACTATATACACATAATCACGAATGTTGGTATCCAAATTAATACTCCTTGGAAGCCAAGAAACATCACATATTTAACAAGATACTAAGAGACGAGATAGATCATATTATGATTCATTTTATAGTGGGAGGGCATTCATATCAATCTTTGTTACTCAAGCATTGGAGAAATGGATAACACCTTCATTAAGGATTTGATCTATCCTCACTACTTTAGGTCGTTCCTTTCAACCAACATGAGAGGACCTATTTTGTAACCTCTGTTGGTGAAGGACAGAAGATATCCTTATTTACATAATTTTCAAGGGAACCTTGAGAAAATAAAATCAATACACCACAATTTAACTCTCACGAGTTGTCACTTCTAAAGAATGGTGATATTTTCTAAGTAGGGTTCAGGTTACTAAAGACACTAAAAACCTACTTGCTTCTGTATATTTTTGTAGTAAAATTTGTTCATTTGTGGATACACAACAAAAATAGGGGTACTTAAGGTAGGATTCATGGTTATTTGAAAATTTTGGTGGGAGATTAAACAAGATGAAGTTGATTTCACTAGATCTTTGAGAACCTTTACAACAATTGGAAAACTAATAGACATAAAGCTTTAGAATAGCACAAATATTCCTTCAACAAGAAGGTGTGCATCAATGGAGCCCTAGATCTACATGGTTTCACACAATCTTTGAGAATTCAACACGAAGCCTTAAGCTAAAGACTCAATTAAAAGTAACAACCCCGGTTCCTCACGCCTAAGATACACTAAAAGGATTACAAACAATCTTTATAAAAAAAAATGACACTAAAGTGGTTTTAAATTGTTTATCTCATTACATGATGAAGGATCCTCTCAAAATGAAATTGCAAATTCTACTAAAATATCACAAGGATGAGATATTTTGTGATTTGGAGGGATTTTAACATAAGATTGCAATAAAACATTAAAACCATTTGAATACATTCTAAAATAAAAGAAAACACAATTTTGTGCAACATCAACACAAATTAATTTGAGATCTATTAGATTTATTAGCGGGGAAAGTTTCATGAACATCTTTAGAGCTTGTCAATGGTTGTACACTCGCAACCATCTTGATGCGATCAAATCTAAAACACAAGATATTAATAGGTTTCTCGAGATGCTCCCTCGGAAGATGGGATTTCTCAAAATTTCTCGTAAGAATTAAACCCCGACCATTTATAAGAGTATCATCATTGCATTTATACAATTCACTCACTCACTCATCCCAAATTTTCCCCCAAAAAGAAAGAATATATGAGGAATCCTTTACTTTTTACCAATTTGTCTCGAGAAAGTGATGTTTAAAAATTTACACCCAAAAGCTTCTAGGTGGAAAAACCATGAAATGATAATGTTTCTCAAAACCTCGACTAATGACTGGGTTGGCATGCCACAAAATTTTGACAAATCCTTCTAATCATTCTTATTTTTCATGTGAGAAATCCCCTTTATAATCATTTTCGGTGGCAATTTATAGCTACATCCGACTAGAAATAATTTTCACCTTCAAGAATACACCTTGAGAAATGAGTTCCCTTACATGGATGCCTGCATTCGTGCCTCTTAGAAATGATTGTTCATGCTAGGATTATTCCACATACCGTGTTGCGAGTCAGATTCGCCAAGTGCAAAGAGGAGTCAATAGAAACATCCATGTGTTTCCTTGGCACAAATTCAAAGGTGAAGTATATAGGCATATTCCCAATGATTGTGGGTCCCACATGTTTGTTTTGTGTAACTTCAAAGATGATGTTTAGGGGTGGGACCTCAAACAAGCGTAGGCTCTCCACGAGCCCTGGGCCCATGAAAATTGCCTTGGCCTTTGAAAAAAGTATTAGTATAGAGAGGAGCTAGCGGAAGCCTCCACTTGTCCCCTTGGCACACTACGATATGGTGCCTAAAAGTGGTGATAATAAACAAGCACGGAATCACCACGTGTCTCATCCTGGAAAAGTTGTTAAAAGAGTTTGAGGACCGGCGGATGGCACCATGTGCCTAGGGTCCGAGAAAACCTTCTCGGTCGTTGAAAATTCTAAGTATGTGAAGATTCAAAGGAAGCCTCCACATGTCCTACGGTGTTCTTTCAAAAGTAAAGTATAGGGTCGGTCAAAAAAAAGAACAAGTCCTCCATGTGTCCCATGCCTTAGAAATTTGTTTAGAATTTTAAGTATAGAGAGGTGCTAGCGGAAGCCTCCACATCTCTACTTGGTGCTAACTACTATGGTAGGACCCAGAGGTGGATCCTAAAATGAGTGTTGGCCCTCCACGTGGACAATATTTTAGTTGAAGTGGGCCTTATAATTTCAAAATGCCTCGGTGAATCACCTCTTCACTTCCAACTTTTGGTGTGGGCCCTAGCAGAGTTGCAGATTATTTCATAACTTTTCTCCCTCATACAAAAAGGCAAAAAACTTCAAAATGTTTTGCTTCCCCACTTTTAACTTGAAAAACTCCCACGTGTCCTTCTTTGAGGTCAAATTAAGTCTTTTTCCCTACCGCTTCATATTTGTTGAATAGCCAATCAGAGACTATCGAGACCGCAGGGCCAATTTAATATTTTTTAAAAATGTGACAAAAGTGGAAAATTTCACCAAAAAGACCCAACTGGCCACATCCAATCAGAAAGGACCATGTTTCCATGGATTTTGGGATAAAAATTAACCGGGAAAACATAACTATGGAAAAATAGAAGGAAGGGGAAAACTCGAATCTACCCTCGAATTAAAAATTCGTTCTCATGGACAGAGAAATGGAAAAAAATATTTGGGCTTAACCTGATCCTCGACCAAAGGAAAGAAATAACCATGAAAACCAAATGAAGGAGAAATATTTCACAAATCCATATAGAGAGACATAAAATACTTCAAACCATGCAAACTAAGATGTAATTTGAACAAATAGGGTGAGATTAAATCGAGCACCAAAATTGGCTCCGACTTGGGTATGAGCACTCCCTGCGAGTGCCACAAGAACAATAGAGCAAACCATGTGCAAAAATCCATTAGGAAATGGAGTCAAGAATAATCTTGTAGATCAGAAAGATAATAAGCAAATCCCCCAAGATAAATTGAGACACCAACAAAAAAATGGTCACCAAGGACCAGGAGAAACCAAAACAGAAAAATACGAAAGTAGAACGAAACCAAAATACTATACACTATACAATGGTGCATGTCTTGATTATGAGAAATCAGTCAAGGAAATGTTTCAAGTGCTTGCCATTAACAGGAAACTCAATTGATTCCCCATCTAAGTCTTTTAGGAAAAAGGTGTGCTCTCTAATCCAAAGGTCAATAGAATAAGGGCCCATCCATAATGCATCAAACTTTCCATGCTTTCCCTTATCCTCATGTCTTCTATCCCATACTAGCACTATCTATCATCACACCGAAAGCCTTTGGATTGACCTTTTTATCAAATAGCTTCTTCAATTTCTCCCTTAACTTTACATGTATTTGGTGGGACTCTCTTCTCTTCTCATTTGTTTCCACAATTTGATTTATATGAGCATCATAGGGACTAATCTCCTGGTCCTCCAATTGTTGAATAAATTGATAAGAAGATAATTGCATATGCAGGGGAAGTAGAGCTTGAGTTCCATACACCAACTCAAATGGGATTTTTCCAATAGCTCTTTTAATAGTGATTCTATCAGCCCAAATAGAAAATTTCAATTGCTCACCCCACTTTCATTTGTTTAACTCCAAGGTTCTCTTGATTATCTTCAACAAATTCTTATTACTTGATTTTTCTTGTCCATTACCTTGGGGATTATAATTTGAATCATATGCTAAATTTATCCCATACTCATGACACATGGCTACCAAAGGTTTAGCTCGAAAACTCATAGCATTGTCAACAACTATCTTAGTAGGCACTCCAAACCCGTAGATTAAATAATTAAAAATAAAGTCCATGATAATTTGGTGAGTTGCTTTCTTGGTGGGGATTGCCTCCACCCACTTGGTGAAGTAATCAGTATCCAATAACATCCACTTATGGCCTACACTCAAATAATCTGAAATATCACCAATGAATTCCATTCCAAACTACTTAAATGGGGCTTCAATTGATACATGATGCAAAGGGAGGGAGCCTGAAGCTTTCAATCTTCTAAAAACGCTGATAACTCTCACACTTTCTTACCAATGTATTTATGTCTTTAAAAAGAGTTGGCCACAAGTAACCATCCCTTAATATTTTATGAGTCAGTGACTCTTCCAACAAAATGCCCCCACAAAATCCTCCATGGAAATCATCAATTATTTTTGGGGCTTCATCTTCAGTGATACATCTCAAAAGAACTCCCTCAGGGTTCTTCCAAGCTAACCCATAATCAATGATGATGTATTTCTAGGAGGCTAACTTAAGTGCTCTTTTTTATTCTTACTTAAATACTCAAGGCACTTGTAGATGTTTGAGATAAAAAATATCCTTGTACCATTTAAAATTTATCAAATTTTCAAGGATATTCAACCTTTCTTATTTAACTTCATTTACCTCAATTGTTTGTAGGTTGCTCTCTGCCATAAGCTTTGTCAAGCCCAGACCTCTAACCAATTTTGTAGTTTGGATATCCATGTCATATTCTTGCAACTTATTTACCCATCGACATATTTTTCTTGAAATTTCCATCTCTGATAGGATATCCTTAACCATGGTATGGGGAACATAAGAAATGAATTTAGAAATCAAAATAGAGGGCCTTAAAATTTTTGTGGCTCTGAGAAAAGAAAATCTTATTTCTCCATGATAGTATAAACCCAGTTCTTCCGTTTATAGTGCTTTACTAAAGAAAGCAATTGGCCTTTCAGCTCCTTCATCATCCTCTTATAACACGACAAATGCAATGGTATTTTAAAGCAAAGGAAAACATTTGGAAAGCCTTCTTATAATCAAGAGATGTTAAAATAGGGCATTCTTCAATGATTCCTTAATCCCAGTAAAAGATTGAATAATTACTTCTTCCCATTTGATACTCTGATCCTTCTTCAACATATTAGTGATTGGGATAGTCAATTCAACAAAGTTGGAAATAAACCTCCTAATAAAATTTATCTTCCCAAAAAAGGATTGAATTCCCTTTTTGGTTCTTGGAATAAGAATGTTTCTTCCACTCTTTCAGGATTGATCAAGATTCCTTCTTTTGACACAATGTGTCCAAAAAAATTTTCCTTTTGAACCCCAAAATGACATTTCTTAGGATTCAGTGAGATACCATATTCCCTGCATCTTATCAACATCTTTTCTAAATGTTGCAGGTGGTCACTTCTCTTCCTAGAGAAAATTGTCACATCATCTTGATACACAACAATGAAGTCATTTATATATCCTGAGAATGCTACATCCATTTCTCTTTGAAAATTATCTCCAACATTCATCAAGACAAATGACATCCTTACATACACATAAGTACCCCATGGGGTAGTGAAATCAGTTTTGATTCTTTCTTATTGCTTCACAACTACCTAGTTATACCCAGAAAAACCATCCAAAGTAGATAACAATTCTGAACCTGTAACTAACTACAACATGTTATCCATATTTGGCAAGGGATATTTATCCTTGATTGATGCCTTATTTAAGTTTCTAAAGTCCACACACAACCTTATATCCCCATTCTTCTTTCTAACAGTACCAGGTTTTCCACCCATGAGGAGTACCTTATAGGCTATATAATTCGATGATCCCTTAAATTTTTCAATTCTTCTTGCATTTTTTAGGAAAGGAGGGGATTAATTGGTATTTGTCTTTTCTTGAATGGCTTGGCATTAGCTTCTAGGGGTATTTCATGTTGAAAAAGGTCTTCCCTATATGCTTTTAGTTCTGAATATGACCAATCCAAGCAGTCTAGTACTTTTTAGCAATTGGACATATGACTACTTTTCTTCTCTATTCAAGTTATTTCCTAGCCATATTCTCCTAGGTTTATCCTTTGTGCCTAGGTCATATTATTCAACATCTCTCAAGGCTAACATGTGTCTGTTGATAATGTAGTCAACATTATCAAAATTTGATTCTAGTGCAACCAACCCTCTGGGAATAGTGTCGAGTCTTCAACTAAATAATGTCCTTACCAAATAAAAATCCTTTCCTTCAGCTACACAAACCATTGGTTCTCAGTCTATACTTTGATTGGAAAATTCTCCTTTATTTTGCAAAAACCTTTGGACCTGAGCATCATCTTCAAATACCTATCCAGTGCTTGATATTGTTAGGGATAGATGGCCTGGTCAATATTTCAACATCATATTCACAATAGGGAGACATTGTATAATTTTCAAACCTTGATCCCAATACTAAAATTTTTCTGCTATAGTATTATATCTCCTATCATGATGTATTATATTGAAAGAATCAAACATTTCAATGAAGTCCCAAACCACATGCTTATACTATTTCATTCTTTGATTCTTTATAGCATACAACTTTCTGACTTGTTTGACTATCAACTCTAAATCTCCTTTAACAACAATGTCTCTAATACCATATTTCCATGCAATCCTTAGACCCAAGAGTAGTGCTTCATACTCAACAATATTATTTGTGCACTCAAAATTGAGTTTAAAAGAAAAATTAAACTCCTCTTGGCTTGGAGATATCAAGACAATACCAGCACCGTTACTAGATCTAGAACATGCTCCATCAAACATTAAAGTCCAAGGAGAACCAACCTTCTCAAGATACTTGCACTTATCAACTTTATGCTTCTTGCAATCGGCATATCCCACAAAGTTGTTAACATTGATGTCTACATACAAAACTTCATAAGAAACATTATTAGGGTCCTCAATGAGATGTAATATTTTCTTCTCACCATACAACTTCAAAAGGATGCCCTCAATTGGTATAGTGTGATAAGACATGTCCATTTGCACACTTCCACCCACACTGTCTACCCACTTTCTGGATAATAACATCCCCAATTTAGTAGGACAATCCACAATGACCACATTCAAGGTTAAGTAATTACCTCGATACGCTACCAATTGTATTACTAAGCCCTTGACACATCAAACTACTAGCACCTCTCTTGAATCCAAGGTAGTACATTTCCCATAATTTTTTCTCACTTTGATATTCAAATCGTTCATGACCTCAAGAGGTATTACATTACATGAAGCTCCTGAGTCAAACATGTAGTTATGTAACAACCTATCTTTAATAATTAGAGTAGTGGAAAATGGATCCACATTTAGCTGAGACTCAACCAGAGAAGTTCCCAAATAAACCTCAGGTGGTTCACCCAATTCCTCTAATGCTTGTGGTTTTTCTAATTCTGTAATGGCAGGAGGAACCTCTACATTGTTTACATTTTTAATTTAAGCCCCAAATACTCAAACACCCTCTTCTTATGCTCAGGGATTCTAAGAAATTCAACAATAGGAATAGTAATCTTGATCTGAATCAAGATTTGGGCTATGTCATAAGGAACATATTTGGGTAAGGTAGTGTTAGGAGGAAGGTTTATAAATTCATCTGATGGCACAAGATTTTTCATAGTTTGAGCATGGGGAGGAACACAAGTTTTATTTGGGGTGACAAAGCCTTTGCCAGATGCATATTTTTTAGGGGTTTCCTTATGGATATTGGTAAGAACTGGAATTTTTGGTTTGACCTAGGCCCTACCCCTTTGGTAACCTTACTCCTGGTATTGTATTCCTTTTCTTGGGAAACTACTGCATTCATTAACAATTATCTTTCGTCTTCTGAAAGAATTCCTCCATCATAATTTTTAATGATTAATTCTATTAAGTACTCAAAATCAATATTAGGAAACTCAAAATCTTGTACCATATCAATTTCAAAAGTATGGGTGGTAGGAAAAGGTAATACCTAGTGAATGCAATCCTAGAAATCAGCAGTACTTCTAGAACTTATTAGCTAAGTTGAGGTTTCTCCCTGCTATAAACTTGTAGAGCAATCCATCATGCATGCATAATCATTTTCTCATCATCATTAGCTTCCTAAAATTATTTATCTTCATCACATGGGGAATGGGGCAAGAAACATCTATCACACTACTCCATATCATGGACCTCTTCCATAGTAGAAACTTTGGTAGCTAAAGGATTAGGCACCAATATTTTTTCTTGGGGTTGGGGATTTGTATTTCCTTATCCCACAGCCCTTTACCCCGTCATTTGATCTATGATAACCTCTCGGATGATTTACAAATATTTCTTGACCTTGTGGCTTGTGCTGACCTTGAGAACCTTATCCAATCCCCTTCTTTGCTCTAGCCAGTTCATAGGATATTTCCTTAACAACTCTGGCCAATGTTTTTACAACCTCTTCTAGATCCACAGACTTACTTGACTGAGGCTTCTCTACATTGATCATCTTTATACGTTCTATCTTAGGAGGCTTACTAACTTCTTTGATATTGTTTTCAATCAGTAAAACCATGGTGAAGGTGTACCTCAATGTTCCTTGGTTGTTGTCCCTTAAATAATAGGCATCCTTTTTGTCAAATGCATCAAAATATTTTATTAGATAGGAAACATCGCTTGGCCTCAGGATTACAGGTAGCCTATTCAGGGTCTTATTGAACCGAGTGTTGAAGTCATGGATAGATTCATTAGGATTCTTCTTAATATTTTCAAATTCAGATAAAAGAAACCTAGGGTCTGTCTTATTCCCATATTGCAATCTAAAAGCATTTTTCATTTCTTCCATGAGTCTATTGAGTTGTTTGGTAAAGAATTATACCAGTCACGTGCATCCTCTTCAAGAGTATGAATAAACAATTTTATATACACATCCTCAAATTCAATCTCAAAGTATTCCATCATATTGAAAAAAAAAATAAATGTTGATCACCGGTGAAAGCATTATTCCTTTTAAATTCAAGCGGTCTCTTTCTAACATCTTGTGGCACTACATTTGGATATCCATCCATACCTCTAAAATCTATAGGACCAAAAGTATTCACAAAAAAATGAGGTTTGGGTGGGGGCTGGGCCATTTATTTTGAGGAGGTGATCTTACAAGAGATATAAAATGAAGAGGGACAAGGGGTCTTTAGAAAACAAGAGTATAATTTTCAAAATTAATGTCCTCTAAAGACTCTGTTTCATTGAATAACCTATCAACTTTGGAAAATATAGGGAGATACTGAGAAGCACACTTATCAGACACAAATGAAGTCCCCTCTCTAGTTGAAGAATTCCGATCTATATGAAAATTACCTGATTCAAAATCACTTAAAGAAGTATGGTAATTCTCAACCAGAGGTTGATCACTTTTCACAGTGAATAACTCCTTTCTTTATTCTTGATCTCCAACTAATTTACAAACTCTTTTTCCTTATGAATTTGTCTTTCCTAGTTTCTGGAAACAACTTTCTGGTAGGGTCTTTAGTGAAGAAAGATATTCTTCCTTCCATATTTGCAAAGATTAGTGAAAAATTTCACTTAATATAGGTTAAGGCGTTGTTATTTATAAAAATTTAAATCAACATATAGTCGCCACTAAGGATTTTCACCTTAGTTGTCCAAGTGCACTATAAATGACTTTTCAAATATCTATCAACACCTAATTCTTACAGAGCTTAGTACATTTGACCTTACTTTACCAAAGATTTATCACGATGATAAAAATTTAGTGTAATAACCACTAAAACTGGAAATATTACACACGAACTTGCAACTTTGTACTATTCTTACAAATCTCAACACAAGATGATCCTTAAAAACGTACTTACATTGATATCATGTAAGAAACATTACCAAGGTTGGAGTTTGTACACCTTTTTTCAAATATTCCCCATAACGGTGTCATTTAGGTTTTTGTATCTAAATTAATTCTCCCTTGGAAGGCGAGTAGCATCAAAAATTTAACAAGATACTCGAGACAAAAATATCATATTATGAGTCATTTTCTAGTTGGGAGGAGATTCATCGACTCTTTGTTACTCGGGCATTAGAGAAATGGATATCACCTTCATTAAGGATTTAATCTATCCTAACTACTTTAGTTTGTGCCTTTCGACCCATTTGAGAGGACCCATTATGTAACATTTGATGGGGAAGGATAGGAAGGAATCCTTCTTTGCACAATTTTCATGGGAACCTTGAGAAAATACGATCAATACAACACAATTTAACTCTCACAAGTTTTCACTTCTAAAGAATGGCGATATTTTATGAGTAGGGTTCAGGTTACTAAAGACACTTAAAACCTTCTTGCTTCTAAATATTTTTGGAGTATAATTTGATCATTTTGGAATACATAGCACAAAAATGAGTACTTCAGGTAGGATTCATGGTTATTTGAAAATTTGGGTGGGGGATTAAGCAAGATGAAGTTAATTTCACCATATCTTTGAGAACCTTTATAACAATTTGAAAACTAACAGACATAAAGCTTTAGAATAGCCAAAATATTCCTTCAACCAGAAGGTGTGCATCAATAGAGCCCTATATTTGCATGGTTTCACACAATATTTGAGAATTAAACATGAAGACTCAAGCTAAAGACTCAATTAAACATTAACTACCCTTAGTTCCTCACGATTGAGATACACTCAAAGGCTTATAGAAAATATTTATCAACAAAATGATAGTAAAGTGATTTTGAATTGCTTATCTCATTACACGATGAAGGATATTCTCATAATGAAATTGTAAATGCCACTAAACTATTACATGGATGAGATCGTATGTGATTCGGAGGGATTTTAACATAAGATTACAACAGAAACATCAAAACCATTTGAAACATTTCAAAATAAATGTAGACAATTTTTTCCCAAGATCAACATAGATTAATTTGAGATCTATTAGATTTATCAATAGGGGAAATTTTCTTGAACGGTCTCGATCCTTTCTTGGCTATACACTCGCAACCATCTCATGTGATCAAATATAAAACACAATATATTAATAGGTTTCTCGGATGGTCCCTCAGGAAGATGGGATTTCTCAAATTTTCTTGTAAGAATTAAACCCCTGACCATTTTCAAGAGTATCCTCATTGTATTTGTACAATTCACTCACTCACTCATCCCAAATTTCCCCCAAAGAGAAGAATATTCAAGGAATCCTTTACTTGTTACCAATTTTTCTCAAAAAGTGATGTTTAACAAATTTATACCTAAAGCTTCTAGGTGGAAAAATCATGAACTGATCATGTTTCTCAAACCCTCGACTAATGAATGGGATGCCATACCACAATTTTTTGATAGTACTTCTAATCATTCTTATTATGTCATGCGATAAATCCCCTTTTAATTATTTTTCAGGTGGCTCTGTATAGCTAGATCTGACAAGTAATCCTTTTCACCCTTGAGAATACACCTTGAGAAATGAGTTCCCTTGCTTAGAGGACTGCATTCATGCCTCTCGAAATGAGTTTCTGCGTACATATTATTCCACATATGTGCGTTGCAAGTCTAAGTCAACTAAGTGCAAAGAGGAGTCAATAAAACCCTCCACATGTTTCCTTTACGCAACTACAAAGCTAAAGTACAGAGAGGTTCCTAAATGAGCATGGGCCATCCATGTGATTGTCCTGCACATTTGAAAGATGAAGTTTAGAGGTGGGACCTCAGATGAGCACATGCTCTCCACATTCCCTGGGTCGAAGAAAATTTCCTTGGCCTTTGAAAAAGTCTTAGTATATAGAGGAGTCAAGTGGAAGCTTCCACATGTATGTTTGGTGTAACTCGATATGGTTCCCAAAATGAAGAGACCACAAACAAGTGTAGGCTCACCACATGTCTCGGGCCGTAAACGTTGTTGAAATATTTTGAGGACCAATAGAAAGGCACCACGTGCCTAGGGTCTGTGAAAGCCTTCTTGACCATTGAAAAGTATAAGTATGCAAAGATCCAGGTAGAAACCTCCACATTTCCCTTTGATGCTCTTTCAAGAGTGAAATACAATGGTAGGTATCAAACAGGCACAGAGCCCTCCATGTGTCCCTAACCTTAAAAGTTCCTTGAGAAGTTTAAGTATAGAGAGGAGCTAGTGGATGCCTCCCTATCTCCTTGGCACAAATGTTAAGGTAGGACGTAGAGGTGGATCCTTAAATGAGTGTCAGCCCTCTATGTGGACAAGATTTGAATTGAAGCAGGACTTAGAGTTTCAAAATTCCCCAGAAACATGCCTCTCCACTTCCAAATTTTTATGTTGGCCCCAACGGATTTTTGGATTATTTCATGAATTTTCTCCCTCGTAGAAAAAGGCAAAAGACTTCAAAATGTTCCGCAGACCCACTTCCCCGCTTGTAACTTAAAATATTGCCACATGTCATTTTTTGAGTTCAAAGTAAGAAATTTTCTCTACCACTTCATATTTTTCTAATATCTAATCATAGACTATTGGGGCCGCGAGGTGAATTTGGTATTTTTACAAATGTGACAAAAGTGGAAAATTTCACCAAAAAAACCTGTCGGGCCGCATCCAATAAAAAAGACGATGTTTCCACGGGAGGTTGGAACAAAAATTTATAGGCAAAACATGATTTAGAAAAATATAAGGAAGGGGAAAACCCGAATCCATGCTTGAATTAAAAATTCTTTCTCATGGAAAGAGAAATAGAAAACAATACCTGGACTCAACATGATCCTCGACCAAAGGTAAGGACTAACCACAATAACCAAATGAAGGAGAAATATTTCATGCATCCATACAGGGAGACATAAAATACTTCAAACCATGTGAACTAAACATATTTTGAACAATTAGGGTGAGATTAAATTGAGCACCAACAACAAACACAAAACAAAACTCATGCAAAAATAAATAAGAAGAGGAATAAACAATCTTTTACTAACTGCTAATTGTCCTATCTCTGAAATATATCTCCCAAAACTAGTTTCACAGACTCGGATAAGGTTCCACATGTTTCATCCATGTCTATTAAAGCATTTTAACTACAACATCTAACAAAATTTCTATATCTTTATACCTTGTTGTATGTCCATACTTTGTTCTAGCACTCACATTTTTGTGCAAATGGATTTACTCCTACAAATAGTATTTGCCTAAAAGTTTTCAAGACCTTTTAAATAACCCCATTTTTTGCATATCCTATATAATTTAAAATCCACGAGGTCATATTTCATTTACGAATTTTGGAACATAATTCACATGGCTTATGCACATCCTCATTATACAGGGATATCTCGTCATAACTTACAACTAAGACATCTCGATCTGTGTCCGATAAAGATTAATGGAGGCCCATGTCCTATCCAGCATACCAACACCAACACCAAAAATTCTTCCATGCAACCTGCCCATGTGATTTCATGTGGAGTAATAAATTTCTTCCACCCACTCCGAGACAATTCCTGCCAACATTTTTTTAAAATTTGATTTGATTTTATTAAGTTTATCTCTCTTTTCTTATGGCACTACATTTCCCTCCCCTTATAAACACATCATCCTTGATGTGACACAATACTAAATATCTAAGGGTAAGTAGGAAATAAATTCAATAATGATATATGTCATCTGAACAAAAAAATATATCGGTATAACACAACAACAAGAAAGGAACCAAATTGGAAATATCTTAAATTTTAATGTTCAAGAAGATTGGAAGTTCTCTTTTACTTTATTACTTAGTTAGTATTTTCCTTCTAAGTATTTATTAATCTCAACTCTTAATATTTCATTCATGAAGATTTTAATTAATTTATTTTTATGGGTGCCCAATAGAACTGATGTCATAATGACACATCAAGGACAAAGAAAACACAAATGGTTCACATAACATATTTATACATACTTCCGTGTTGTATCACATTAGAAGAACTCAACTAACTCATGGAAAAAACATACATACCTCTCACAACATAGTAATTGTAACACATGTGCTTCCAACACAATAGTACCCATAACATAAGTAGACTATCTCAACATGAAATTCCCAATAGGTACATATATAATGGTTTCAAAAACTCAAAACCATAACTAAAGCTATATGGGGTCAAGATGGAAACAACATCATACCAACACTAAGGAAAAGTAATCCTCAATATCATAAAACACAACTAGACTCACAAGACTAAACATAAATAATAACACCAACAACATACGCCTCCCAAAACATCACAAAACAACTCCATAAACTGTCAAAGCATCACTAACATCTACATATGCCTCCAAAAGCATGAAAAAAAAATAAATATGCCTCCCAAGCATCACAAAAGAACTCCATATACCTCTAAAAACATAACAAGACAACAACATATACCTCCCATGCATCACAAAACAATCTCCATATACCTCAAAAACATCATAAAGAAACTATATGTACCTCCCAAAGTGCAGTAAAGTGACTCCATATACCTTCCAAAACATCAATCACACTCACACAAATCTCTTATGCCTCCCTCAAGTCTCTTATGGCTCCCTCAAGCAATAAAAAAAGATAAATTTTCCTTTTCACTCCCCAAAAGAGGTCAGTCACCCTATGGCCTTGGGTGCATAGAGTCCAGATACCTCTAACCCAAGTGACATAATAACTCATGGTTTGACAATCCCACTAGTTATCCGTTAACTCTTTGGGGTGTACCCCATACAATAAAGTGGGTCAATAGGTTACAACACTCAATGGTGAATCCCATGACCCTATTCCAAAACATTACGACATTAGAACCAACATAAAAATCCATTTCAAATGCCAAGTGGCAAAAATCTCAAGCCTTTGGCTAGCCTATAAAACTTTAAAACTTGATATGTAAATTTAAGACTAAGAAAATAAAATGGCTAATTAGCCATAGTTAGTGCAAAAATCCACATGTTAGTGCAACAACCAAAAAATTCCAAAAATATAAGAACATGTCAATCAAGAAAATTGTTGGTTCTTGCAAGAAAAGAGAAAATGTTCAATTTATGAGTAAAATATGTATGAAGAAATAACAACTTACAATAACTATATGGCATTATACATCCAAAAATGGGTAATCAATGAGTTACTAGAACTTTCGTACATCAAGACTAAACTCATAAAATCAAATATCAAATAATAAAACTATCATCATCTATGTCTAAATCATCCTGTCACCACTTTGATAAGGCTCAATAGATTCATAACTGCACTTAGGTTTAATCCATACGATAACCATATAGGGAGAGAGAAAGGATTATAATTCACCATATAATAATCCTAAGGTATCAGTGAAACACAATATGCATGACACCCGTTGATCAAGTGCCATACATACCAAATGAACAAAAGTTGGTTTTTATCCTATGTAAGACTCCACTTCCTATGTCATACTTGGATCAAGTGACTAGTCAATGATACACATTTTCTCACTACAAACATACACCTTTGACCCATTTCCATCAGGGTTTGTTATTGTAGGTTCCACAACATAACACACAACTACATCACAAATACAATGGTGATTCAAACACATTAACCATAACATCTTATGTATAGTATATATACAGGGTATAACACAATCATTACTTTCATGGGTTATGATACATCACATTACCACCTACTGAACCCAAAGTGCAATCATTGTATAGTAAGGATCATGCGTTGACCAAATTCCCCTAAATCATGACATGCACCATCACATATTACATGAATTATATGTATGCGGAACACAATGTGTAACATACATTACAAGATATAGTCAATTTCGATTACAAAATCATGACACACACGATTCATCACAACTTTGGTGGCAACATCATGATATAATCCAATTCAATTTACACCAATTTTGTCATGAAATAAATCAATACACCTTTATATCACATAATGCCAAAATGCTCCAACAATCTGTAATCAACAATAAGATTATTTTCAAACACAACAAGGTAGTACATCACACATTAACTATTCATAGAATCCATAAGAAGGAGAGTGAATAATCTCATCACAAGCACATCAACATGATAGAAAATATGTACTAAGTTAGATGCACAACATGTGCATCCATAATATCACAATTACAATGTTGTTCACATTACACATATTTGACATTACTCTTCCAATATACACCACCATAATTCAAGATCATCATTACTCCTATATATCCCAGGATGTTCAAGATCATGAACCTCTAATTTGATACCAAATGTAATGCCCACATTTTACACACATAATACAACACTAAAAATAAAATATTTTTTTACTTACATTGTAATACCCATGACACTATAGGAGATTATGTATAACTACGCAAAACAAATGATATCTTTACACAACATTAACCCACACAGATTATGTAAAAACATGTGTTGAAATTCAAGGCCAGTCTTTGTTTTGAAAAGGCACAACATAGCGATTCACTAAAGTATACACTTACGTAGATAAGGTCTTCCCATGGCACTATTTTTAGGATTACACATTTATTACAATAAAGTATCAATATTTAACTTAAGTCCTATAAAGGTTCATAATATGTGAATCATACATTCCCTTTTCCTTTTTCTATATTTCCTCTATATTTTTAACATTTAACTTATGGTGTAACTCATTGAATAAGGATCATCCACATTATTTAATTTTTTTTAATTCACTCATTTGTTAAAAGGTTAAATAGTTACACATAAGAATATTTACATACACACCTAAATACTAGGTATTATCCCTAGGATTCACTCCTAACGGCATGCATCTTGATCTTATATCATACCTCTATTACACAACAAAACAAGTGTAAGTCCAAAGGATGAGAAGTTCATTTTTTTTTGTTTAAGGATTTAGGGTCACATTTCTTTCACTCATTTATAAAATGACAATAGATTTAGTACACAATAAGTATTATAAGAAATAGGTTCTTTATCCATAGTGAGAGGTTTAATCACATTATAAGGAAGATCATGTTTCCCTTTACTATGAAATAACATCTCATGATCACACTTCCCAAGGGCAAGCATCAATTATAATTTTACTATAGTTATGCTATAACAATTAATTAAGGATTCAAAGGAGCTTAACATGGCAAACATACTTCCTTTTTTTCTGGATTAGGTTTCCTGAGTATTGTTTTCATCCAACTTAAGAGGTTTTTACCTAACTAGGTTCATATGCCTTTTGTAATGAATTGTGTGACCTATTTGCTAATAGGGACATTTGTAATCCCATGACACTACAAGTCCCTATCTTAGGGATTTTTGGAGTGTCGACATTCCCTTTCCGAATGTTTTTCGAACTTAGTCCTTCCCATGCAACATTTGTGCCCCCTCCTTTTCCTTTGGTGCATCCTTTGGAGTGTCGACACTCCAAATGTTGCGCCTTCCCATGATGTGCCCTTCAAGCACATGTGCCCATCTTGTCGACATTACAAATGTTGTGCCCCTGAATGGTGCGCCAAAGTGATGAAAAGGTAATGTCGACAGTCTCGAATCCGTCCAATGGCACAAAATATTTTCATGTTGTCATCTGTTTTGGTGCACCTTACAAAAAATTTGTGGCACATTTATTACACCTTTTGCTATAAATAGGCATCCGACCTGTCATTTTCACGATTGAAAAAACGTGAAAAAGTTAATTCCTCTACACTTGTCAGTGCTCTATCATCCCCGTGTGTCACTTTACATCACATTCATGGACCCCACATCATTTCTTCCATTATATATATTCCTGGTAAGTGGTCCTTGCTCTTCTTGTGTTGATTGTTTGTGGGATTTTTGTGTTGTTTTTAGAGGTTGTTATTAAAAAAAAAGAAAATGAACATAAGAATAAAACACAACCTCCATCCCATTTTTGCAAATCAACTTCTCCCCAAACTAGTTTTTACCCTCCTTCTAGATCTGTTGAACCTAGAAGGCCTTACCTCAGAATGAATCCCTGACCCTCTTTCTCTATTCCCCTCACTAGCCAAAATCTATGTTGAAAGAGGCCAAAAACCACAAACCTATCAAAAGAGAGAAAATCCTTAAAAGTGATCAAAACCATGGTTTTTCTCTTTGGCACAAATGCCATCATTGTTACACAAAACACAGTCATGCCAAAGGGGCACACTATCCCCACCTGCAACATGCATCTTCCCCATGCCTTATAAAACTCAAAACCCTAACACAGGCAAAACCCTACCTACACCACATTTGAATGTCATGCAGACTCTTCCTGCACCACGCCAAAAAAAACAACTTGCGCACACTTAACTCAATGATGCATCATTTGAACCTGTGCCCCTTTGGCACACCATAATGATTTGCAACATGTACCATCTGCACCAATGGCGCATCCTACAACCTTGCAACACCAAAATAATCTGCACCTTTTCAAAACCCTTCATATGGCGTAAGTGCACATCCTTTGACATCAACATTGAATGTTGTGTGTAGTATTTCTATGCCTGCGCCCCTTTGCACTATTTTCTTCCATGCAACACTCTCCAGTAGTGCCTTGCTTTTCTGACCCTACAGCCTACAATAGAATTGCACCTTGCACCCAGAGGCTTGTAAATTGATAAGTTTTCATTCTGTAAAGCTTTGATGGATGATTTAACAGCTAACATGGCTCTTCTGCGATGGACTTCCCTCCTTCTTCTTGTAGATCAGCAACTGAACTCAGATTCACATATGTCTTCATCAAGTAAGAAGCCAACCAAGTCTAAGGGTAAGGCCAAACTCACAGAGGAAGAAATGAAGTACAAATACCAAAGGGTCAGGATGCCCGAGTCCCTTGCAGAGTGTGACTTGGACATCAGGGATTTGAACTTGGTCACATTGATATGGAGGACTTCTGGGCCAGAACCAAGAAGGTCACAGGCAGTCCATGGATGGAAAAATTGGTTGGCAGTGGTTTACATTTCATTGGGGAATTCCTGTGAGCACGGTAAACAATGAATTTATGATGGTGGTGGCCCGCTGCTATAATAAGGACACAAGATGTGTCGAGAATGAGAAGGGTGAGGTAATAATCAACCTCACTTCTGGCACTTTGAAATCATGTTGGGTATCCCCCACCACCGAACTTTGTGGCAATAAGCCAAGAAGACTACATAAAAGCATGGGATGAGAATGAGGACAAATGCATGCAGCTTATGAATGAAGTGTATCCTGAAGAACAAGAAGGTGATAACTAGGTGGCCACAGTTATTCATCGCAGTGACTTCTCGGAGGAGCTGAGTGACACCATCACCTTCCTGAGTAGGGTGTTTGGGCTTCCTGATGCCCATTATTTTCACAAATGGATGCTCAGATATCTATAGAAACAATGAGAAAAAATGTTCCTGATCAATGCGTTTTGAATGGGCGGAGATCATCAATAGCACTATCTCTCGAGCGCAGCTTCAACAACTCTCAACAACGGGAGGTTCTACATGAACTCCTACGTGGTATACGTTGTTGCCTCTCGAAAGAGACTACCCAGCACTAAGTCGATGTGGGGTGTGGCCCCAAGTAAAAATATATGAATATTATCCAGAGTTGAGACTGGAAAACAACATCGCATAATTCAACAAGATCAACGATGCCTTCTTCTACGGCATCATCTACCTATTGAGGCCCAATATGACTCACGGTCGAGATGACCAAGAGCATGGTGACTACCACAGAGAAGTGGGGGAGTGTTATTTACATAATTCCCCACTTTCACTTATCTCAGAGCCGCCAACTTCTTGGGGAGCCCACCAAGTTACCGAGGTATGCGGGACCAAAGTTGATCCTATTGGAGCTATCCAGACAACTTATCACATACCACGAGAAGTGTCTAAAAAGAAAGAAGGGTGGAACTCCATTCCCCCTCACAGTGGGTAAGGTACACTTGCACTTCTCATACCAAAGCCGGGAAATGTTTGCGGAGCTGGAGTTTCTCAACTTGAAACACAATTTCCCAGCAAGGCCAACCTTTGATCCTCACAATTTCCTTCCAAGGGAAAAGCTCGATCCAATCCACATCCCACAGATCAGAGGATATCTATATCAATCTGTATCATGAGGTCGAGCTCAGAAGAAAGGATCACTCCTGCCTGGCCCTAGCAGAAATCATCCAATATGGTGTGGCCATTGTCCCGAAAGGTTTCCAAATGACTGATCAAGAAGTTGATCAGGTCTATCTAGATACGGATGGGGACAATTGGCCATTTGAGATTGATAGAAAAAAGGCACCTCAAACTATTGAGGAAAGGGTTAAAGGCACTCTGCAGCACACAGAGCATTGGTGCAGGAAAAATGGTCTCATCTACCTTGGGGTAGACTTCACCACGTCTCCTTTGGGTGATGCACCTGCTAGGCCAAAACACTTGCCAAAGGGAAAAGGGAAAGACAAAGAGGAGAATCAAGTGCTGCTCAGGAGCAAGCTCTGAGAGTCCTCCTTCCATGCCCAGGAGCAGGTAGTAAGCTTGGTCTCCCCAAAAAAAGAAGAGGTGGTAAGTGTTCCAATGGGCACATCCACTCAGGATGTTGCCACTATTGTAACCATTGAAGTTCCCACCATCCCATCTTCCTCCTCCTTCCCCTCCTCACATCACTCAAGCAACCACTCCTCTGGTTGTGTCTTCTCCCCATCTTCTACTTGTTCCCCCTTCCTCTTCCTCCATCTTCTCTTCCCTCATGGATCTGTCCCCCAGCATTTCTTCCCTCATCTCTCAGATCCCTTCCACCCCCACGGTTTCCTCTCCTACAGTGACTCCTACCCCTGTGAGCATTGGAGATTTGGCTTCTTTATCAATGCCGCCAAGCGTCTCGACACATTTCCCCTTGTTCACTGTAGCTGCTCCTTCTTCTGCCTCCGTTCCCTCTTCTCCCTCTGGTCCCACTCCCTTAAGTCCAGAATGGATCTCCAAACACCTGAGCCAACATAAGAGGAAAGTCCCCATTGCACCTATGGACTTCTCCATCATCCCAACAAAAGGAGCTAAGAAGAAAAAAAATAATAGAATAGACCAATAACCCACTTCTCTCAGAGTGCTTCAGGTGAAAGGGTTATGGAGATCGCATACCCTAGATCCCACAAAGGATAAAAAGGATCTGTCTCCTACAGATTATATAGTGACACAGGTCACGATGGGAACATCCTCGAAAGCCTACAGGGAGAGGCCTTATCTGCATAGTGGATGCCCTTTGCAAAAAGCTTCAGGAAGCAAAGGAAGAGAAGAGGATATTGAAAGAACAAAATAGACATCTTCTCCAAGCCTTCCAAAAAATGGGCAGTGCACCTCCTACAACTACCACTGAAACTCCTGAGGCCCTTAGTCAGGAAAAGATAAATGAGTACACCAAGATTGGTGAACAAGGTATGGCAGTATCCACTGGAGAGACCAGATCCTCAAGGATAGTGAGGAAGTAATTGTAAAGTTCACAGAGCTATATCAGAATATTGATCAGGCTAACAAGGAACTCCAGGTGATTGCGGGACCTATCTCGAAGAGTTGGACCATGCTAGGTTACAACATGAGACATTCCAAAGATGCTTTCACTACCGATCGGTCGATGACTTAGTAAAATTTGGCATCTTCGATCACCCAAGAGCACCCAACAAAGTCCTTGCTGCTTTGGACTATCGGGTTGACCAGATGGAATTTGTCTTGGAGAAAATTGATAAAATCAAGGAGGAAGCCTTGGATGCGATGCATCAAATGGAGCGAGATCATCTAAGGATGTCTCAGGAGCTTGCTCACCCCATCATACACCTTGAGGAAGGTAGATGACACTATTCGCTCTTTAAGGAGATCGCATGTCGCAAGGGTTAGGGTCAGAAGCCACTTTTGACGCAGAATCTATCAACAACCTTCTGGCCTACCATGATTTTGTTGGATACCTGATGGAGGCAGGTAATGAATACTTCAAGCTCCCAGAGAGACTCAGAGATGAACGGGAGACTTGTGAAGTCATCGGTGATCACACCAAGGTCTGCTCAGGATCAACTTCAAGATGATTAGCAAATTCATGGAGTATCGTGCTCAATTTCATATTTCCTCTCCTGAGTAGAAGCAAGATACTCCTTTCCAGCCATGGGATGACGATGAATAGGCTCCTTCCTCCTAGGATTGTTCCCTTTTTGTAAAGTATTTAAAAGTTTGTTGGCACAAATGATGACATCATCCATGTTGCACCATGAGATGTTGTCATCCACCAAATTGCCCAAAGTCAACAATTGACTTTTAGATATTTTGTAAATATTTTGTAATTAGTTGTTGGTTTCTTTTTGCCTTCTTTCTCCTTCTCCTTCTATATATACTTGGATATTTGTTGTATTCAGGGGGTGACATTTTTAGATGAAAAATAGAAGTGAGAAGGAAAAAGGCTTTGTACTTTTGTAATAGAAAATATTAATACAAAAATTAAGACTTTGTGCTCAATGGATGTGTTATGTGTATTAGATCTTTCTTAAGTTAGATCTATGTTACTTTTCTATCAGATCTATCTCTACTTTTTGTCATTTGTTCATCAGTATTGCTTTGTTCATTTATGCAAGTAGGTTTGGCTCTGTTTACTACCAACCCAAAACATAAACCCTCTGACCTTTCTGCTTTGGAATTCATTTCTTTTCTCCCTTCGGATCTATCCTATCTCCTCTCCTCCCTTCGTTCCTTTCTACTCACAGTCGGAAATACCCCTACTGGGACGAGATCCCAAACCCTGAAGGTAGAATACTATAGGACTTGCATAGATTCCTACTGGTAGAATAGCAATAAACCAGTTTCACTTTGTTGTCTCAAAGAGGGGCTATGCCCTACACACTTTGTTGCTCATCTATCCATAGATCTTCCCTCCCGATAGATTTTTGGACCAACAGTTTTTGGCGACTCTACTGGGGATCGAACCAGATCTATGTGAGTGTTGTGTCAGTTAAAAGACACTAACAACTTTTAAAGGTTGCTAAAGTAACTAAGAAAATAGATAAAATAAAAAATCACTACCTGTTTGCAAATCTTAACTTTTTGCTTAAAATCCAAAATTTTTTGCAAAAGTGATCCAAACTGAAAATTTTCTTCAGAGATCCATAGATCTGGGCTAGTTAGAGATCTTTAGTTCACTGAGTTTTTACAAAAACCCATATATTTCCGTAGATCGAGATTTTGACGTTTTACAAAAAAATTTCAAACCCTTGCAAAAGTCAACTCTAAGATCCAAAATCAGCTTGCTAAGTTAAACCATCATTTTATCCTCGTTGATCTTTGTCATTAAACCATAATCGGTTTTTCAAAAGAGGATAAATTAAATATTTAGAAAAGTACATGCTGCTGATTTTTGTCAGAAAAATCAAAAAATCAGCAAGTACAACCAAAAAGAGTTTTTAAATCTACTCTAAAAACATTGCAGATCTAAAGATACACTGGCGGGTGAACCATTTACCCGTAGCAGGAGAGCTCATGGAGAAGTTGATCCTATTTTTGATCTACTTCAAAGGCACAACTTCAGTATTACACCAGCACACTTCTCATCGCTGAGTTCAGCTGATCGGTCAGCCAGAAGTGTCTCGCCTCCACGAAAGAACCATTTTTCACAAGGAGCCTCCACATCCCTTTGCAGTGCTTTGTTGCTCAGTGGAACCACGCTTCCGGCTCGCATCCTCTTTCCAGCTTTTCAAATGGCAGTACCATGGGGAAATGCTATGGGCCCTCTTGCGTTACCACATCCTGTTCACGCACTCCCTCATGGAAACCAAAAGAATTTCCCAAGATTTGATGGGAGTGGAAACCAAAGCATGGATTCACATATATCTACATTCATCATGTCATGCAGCATCCTGGATGTGACCCATGAAGATGTATCGATGCGCCTCTTTTCTAGAGACCTTGCAAGGACCCACAGACAGTGGTTCCAACATTTGCCGGCCGGATCTATCACTAGTTGGGCCACATTACGAACTACATTTGAAGAAAGGTATAAGCCTTCAGAAGATGCATTTGCATTGTTATTGTCAAAGATCACTCACCTAAAGAAGGAAGTCAATGAAACCATGCATGATTTTATCACTCGTTTCAATTCACTAATTAACCGTGTGCCACCTACCATGCTGCCAACACCAGAAAATCAAAAGTGTTTCTTTGTGAATGCCATGAGCTCAAGAGTAAGTTTCTTACTCTTACAAGAACAAATTACCACCTGGTTCTCACTCAAGCTATTGCCATTCGGATAGAGGACAACCTACTTATATCTGGTGAATTAAAATGAGAGCCATCCAAGCCTAAAGCTTCAACTCCTTCTCAAGCCACTTCATCAGATCCGGCATTCCAGAAGATGGCGAATGACTTGCTCACGTTGAAGAAGCAATTAGCTCAAGCTTCTCCTAACACTTCATACGGGATATCCCATGGAGAAATTTCACTTCCAACAATGCCCCACAAAGGCCACGTTTTCCTGCAACTACTCCGTGGTTGGCACTTGAGGCCCCTCCGGTCAATGCCTTGGTCGAGGTCGAAGAAGAGGAGCAAAATTATGAAGAACCTTCATCCCAAGGTGAAGATGATCAAGATGTCGGTGAACCGACTGGCGACTCTACAATCGGGTATATGGAATTTGAAGATGAGGAATCTGATGAAGAAGAGGGTACCCAAGGGTATGCAAGTGGACAGTCATATGTTGTTTTCACCCGCTCTCAAGGAAAAGAAGCAGAAGTTGCTGCCAGGATACAAAAAGAGAAGGTTGTGTCAAACACGCCTCCAACCATTGCTAAAAGAGGTAATCCTCTTCCTGCTCAACCTCCTATTAAGTCTTTTACAAAAAAATCTTTTCCCCCATCTCTCCTCCAAATCAGCCTTCTTCTATTCCCATAAAGACCAGTAATCCTACCCTCCACCATGAAGTGAGGGACTCATTCCTCATCAATGCAACCCTTGGTCGCATTCGACATAATCGATCATGCTAAAAAGACCAAGATTCAAATGTCTGAGGCTGAATATCTTCAGTCAAACCCTGAGCAACTTGTAAGATTGACCGAATATATCCAAAGCCAAGCTGTCGTAACTTCCCATGTCTCCCCAAAAGGAATCCTTTCCACTCCTCCTGCATCTCGCATAAATGTGGCCTCGACTTCCATGTCAGGAAAAATTGAACCTTTTTATCTCTCCCTCCTAATCAATGGTCACAAGCTAAGCAAATTGCATAATTGATTATGGGGCTTCCGATAATGTCATGCTAGGAAAAGGTCACCCATGCTTTGGGCCTCACTCTTACCAAGCCTTTCGGCAGATGTTACTCCATGGAAACCAAACAGGTTCCATTGATTGGTCAAATCAAAGACACAGTTCACCTTTGCGGCATTCCCAGAGAAAAGAGTAAAGATGACCATCCTCGTTGCTTGATATCCCAGCGGCATATGGAATTCTACTAGGAAGAAGCTTTTGCAGAGAGTTGGTGGAGAGATTTATATGGACTGGTCCAAAGCCAGAATCCCCATCAAGGGTGTAATGCAGACATTGGAGCCTGAATCACAAAAGAAGTACTTGGTCACCAATTCTGACGACCCCAAAGCCCAAATTCTCTTCGAATCATCAGGGATGGGGAACTACTTCTTATCTACTGAGTCTGATAAAATGGATGTTCTCATCCAGAAGAGGACCTTAACAAGGTTTGGACATTGCAGTTTGATGGCAGTTGTGCAACTAGCGGATGCGGTGCTGGAGCTGTGTTAATATCTCCTGAGGAGGAGATTTTTCCTCTCTCTTTCAAGTTGTAGTTTTTCAATACAAATAATACTGCTGAATATGAATCTTTTCTACTTGGCATGCAAGCTGCAAAAAGAAAGGGAATCAAGAACCTAAAAGTACAGGGCGATGCCGAGCTAGTCGTAAATCAAGTGAAAAGAATATACCAAGTAAAGAATGAAAGGCTCAGGCATTACCACAATGTAGTATGGGACAACATTGAGGAATTTGATGCCTTCTCAATAAAATCCATTCCAAGAGCTCAGAATGACATGGCTGATTCACTGGCCATCTCAGCGTCTCTCATGCTCCCTCACCCAGGGTTGAAAATAGACACATATACCATTGAGGTAGTCTTCCACCCAAGCGTGCCAGACAATTCTCAGCACTGGCAGGTATTCAACAATGACAATCAACTTATTGCCTTTCTAGAAAGTAGAAAATTTCAGTGAGCTTCATTTTGAAGGATCTACTTCTGCATGCTTGTGAATCTATTACTTGATCAAGAAAATGAATCAAAAGGAGGTGATGGCATATGTCAGCTCAAAGGAAATAAAATTCCAAAAGGTTTAGTCTCTCTGGAATGATTGTTTGACAAACATGATCATTTTGTCAAAAAAAATGGCAAGATGATCCTAACTCCTCTCCAGAAACCGAATCGGTTAATCTAGGTACTATGGAACATCCGCAGTTTGTGAACATCGGAAAATGTTGCACACCTGAAGAAAAGTGGAAGTTTGTCAAATTTTGAAGAAATATATGGACGTATTGGCATGGTCTTATGCCATCTAAAGTCTTTCAAGCCAAAGGACATTCAACATGACATCCCATTGAAAGAAGATGTCAAACCCTTTCGCCAGAAATAGAGGCACTACAATCCCAAGATCTCGGGTACCATCCAGGTGAAAATATAGAAGATGCTGGATGCAAGGATCATCTTTCCTATCCATCATAGTACCTGGGTCATAAACATCATGTCCGTGCGAAAGAAGAATGGCAAGATACGCATATGCGTAGATTTTTGCAACTGAATCAAGCATCCTTGAAGGACAACTACCCACTTGCCCATAATGGATCAAGTTACTGAGGTGTAACTAGTTCAAAAATGTTGTCCATGCTTGATGGTTTTGGGCTATAATCAGATTGAAGTCTCACTGAAGACCGATTCAAAACAACATTCACTACTCCCAGGGCACATTCACCTATAGCAGGATGCCTTTTGGCTTGACCAATCTTTGGTGCCACCTTTCAGCGAGCAATGGACTTCACATTCAAAGGTATGATGGGAAAGGTCATCATGTTTATTTAGATGACTTAACTGTGTTCTCTAAACAAAGTGAAATGATCATTGTGATCATTTGGAGCAAGTATTGATTAGATGCCGAGAACACGGGATCTCCTAAATCTGAAAAAGTCTATTTTTGGGGTCACTGAAGGAAAGTTGTTGGGACACGTTGTCAGCAAGGAAGGGACAAAGATAGATGTCGAAAGGGTTAAGGCTATTCAGAGCCTTACCTTACCTACAAGAAAAACTGGTGTTCACTCCTTCTTTGGAAAAGTGAATTTTCTCAGACGCTTTGTTCCCGACTTTGCTGAAAAGACTCATCACATATCAAATATGATGAAAGGGTCACAAAATTTCTGGTGGAGCGAAGAAGGAAAGACGTCATTCAGGATATAAAATCCTCCATGCCCATGCACCCATCTGGTATGTCTGACTTCTCCAAGGATTTTATCATGTACAGTTATGCATCTGAGCATCTGTATCGACCATCTTAATGCAAAAGAACTCTGAGGATGTTGAATCTCCAATCGCGTTCATGAGCTCTCCTCTCAAGCCTCATGAATTGAAGATGTCTCAGTTGGAAAAGCATGCCTTCACCATTGTCAAAGCAGTCAAGAACTTCTGGTATTACATCCTAAACTCTCATACAGTAGTGTTGGTTCCTGACATGGCAGTCAAGTCAATCTTAACTCAACAAGAGTTAGGAAGCTTACGAGGGAATTGGATCGCAAAGGTCCAAGAGTATGATCTAGACATAAAACCAACCAAGCTGGTAAGAGGCAAGGGCCTATGTCAGCTTATGGCTGAAAACAAAGATTCAGAGGTCCCTAAAGAAAAAGATGATTGCATCGATGGAGCATGCAAGGCCAACTAGAAAGTTGATTCTCTACTATGGTTCTATTTGTTGCGACTAGCGATGAGTGGTATTCTGATATCACTTTCTTTCTCACTTACGGTGAGTGTCCAGCTCATCTAACTTCAAAGGAGAAGCGTACTGTAAAGCTCAGGGCAGCCAGATATGTCATATGGGATGACGGTTTATACAAACGTGGTATTGATGGCATCTTCTTGCGATGTGTTGACAAGCCAAGTAGTAAATTACTAGAAATATTTCATGATTCAACCTGCGGTGGTCACTTTTCCTCTTCCATCACAACACACAAGATCATCCGGGCCAGGTACTATTGGCCAACTATTTTGGGATACAGCCACCTGGGTAGCAAAATGTGAGCTCTACCAACAGTTTGTTGGCAAACCAAAATTGGCTACTTTTCCCCTCAGGCCGGTCATTATTGATGAACCATTCAGGAAATGGGGAATCAACTTTATCGAGCACTACATCCCCAATCAAGTGTCGGACATAGTTATGTCCTAACAACAACATGATTACTTCACCAAATGGGTGGAAGCCATACCTGTTAAGAATGCCACCTCTGAAATTGTTTGCAACTTCATCAAAGAAAATATCATTGTAAGGTTTGGCATCCCACACAAGATCATTGCTGATAATGCTTCCAACTTCTCCTCATGGGAAGTTATCAGTTTTTGCTATGAATATGGGATAACCTTGGCCCATGCCTCGGATTATTACCCCAGGGAAATGGTCAGGCAGAATCCAATAATAAGAACTTAGTGACCATCATACGGAAAGCTAGTTGATGAGAATCAACGGTCATGGCACAAGTCATTGTATGATGCTTTGTGGGCAAACCATATTACTCCAAAGAGGTCTCTCGGTATGTCACCTTTTCAAGTATTATATGGAATCGACTTGAGCTTCCCATTTCTACGGAACTTCTGCTCTGTGCTTGCACGAGCGATCGAAGATGAGACTTTCCAAAATTCTCTTGAAAAGAGGGTCATGTATCTAATAGAGCTTGAAGAAAAGAGAGTAAGAGTGGTCGAAAGATCACCAAACATCAGAATCAAGTCAAGAGACTATTTGATAAAAAGGCCAAGCAGAGAGATTTTCCAGGTGGGAGATCTCATCCTTTTGTGGGACAAGCGAAGAGAGCCAAAGGGCATGCATGGAAAATTTGATTCTCTATGGAGAGGGCCTTTCAAGATCAAGCAGCTCAATGGAGAGAATAGCTTCTATCTCTCATATCTAGATGGAACTGAGCTCCCACTTCCCTATAGCGGGCAACATCTCAAAATATTCAGGAAGTAGAGCTTGCTCTCTTCTTTGTATAGTTTGCTTTAAGTTGTGTGTTTGTTTTTGTCATGTGTTTTCTTTTGTTGGTTGTGTGTTTTCCTTTTTCGTTGCCCTTGTTTTTGACTCTGTAACCCAATGGATAGGCACATGTTGATCTGGGATTCTCTACCCTTAAGCTTTGCTCAAAGATAGTCCCCAAAAAGAGCCAGTTGTTATCCTGTAAAATTGATGAGGGCAAATTTTGTAGGTAACCATACAAAATTTTTTTGTTTTGGTTCCCCATTAGGTCCCTTAGCATTCGGAATGGCATAAAATCCCTTTTGAGAATCTAGTTTTTCGAACTTAGTCATTTGGTCCTTTTTGGTTGGGCGCATTTTATTCATGCAACATCAAATGAATTTGTGCCCCCTTCTTTCCTTTGGCGCATCCTTTGGAGTGTCGACATTCCAAATGTTGCGCCTTCCCATGATGCACCCTTCTCAAACCTACGCCAAGGTGCATGCGCCACCTTGTCGACATTAAAATGTTGCGCCCCTGAATGGTGTGCACCAAAGCGCTAAAAAGGTAATGTCGATAGTCCCAAATCCGTGCCAATGGCACAAATATTTTCATGTTGTCATCTATTTTGTGTGCCCTTACAAAAAATTTGGTGGCACATTTATTACACCTTTTGCTATAAATAGGCACATCCGACCTGTCATTTTCACGATTGAAAAAATGTGAAAAAGTTAATTCCTCTACACCTGTCAGTGCTCTGTCATCCCCTGTGTCACTTTACATCACGTTCGTGGACCCCACATCATTTCTTCCATTCTATATATTCCTGGTAAGTGGTCCTTGCTCTTCTTGTGTTGTTGTTTGTGGGGTTTTTGTTGTTTTTTGAGAGGTTGTTATTAAAAACAAAGAAAATGAACATAAGAAATAACACAACCTCCACCCATTTTTGCAAATCAACTCTCCCCCCAAACCGGTTTTCTACCCTCCTTCCAGAGATCTCTTTGCTTGAAGGCCTTGTCTCAAAATGAATCCCTGACCCTCTTTGCTCTGTTCCCCTCACTGACCAAATCTATGTTGAAAGAGGCCAAAAAACCACAAACCTATCAAAAGAGGGAAAATCCTTAAAATTATCAAACCCATGGTTTTCCTTTGGCACAAAAATGCCATCACTATTACACAAAACACAGTCACACCAAAGGGGCGCACTTGTCCCCACTTGCAACATGCATCTTCCCCACACCTTATAAAATTCTCAAAACCCTAACACAGGCACGAGCGCAAATCTACCTACACCCACATTTGAATGTCATGCAGACTCTTCTGTGCCACGTGAAAAGCTAAAACATTGCGCACCTTAACTCAATGATGCACCATTTGAACCTGCACCCCTTTGGCACACCATAATGATTTGCAACATGTACCATATCTGTGCCAATGGCACATCCTGTAGCCTTGCAACACCAAAATAATTTGCCTTTTCAAAACCCTTCATATGGCATAGGCGCACATCCTTTGACATCAACATTAAATGTTGTGTGTAGTATTTCTACGCCCTGCACCCCTTTTGCGTTGTTTTCTTCCATGCAACACTCTCCAGTAGTGTGCCTTGCTTTTCTGACCTTGCAACCTGCAATAGAATTGTGCCTTGCACCCAGAGGCTTGTAAATTGATAAGTTTTCATTCTATAAAGCTTTGATGGATGATTTAACAACTAACATGGCTCTTCTACGATGGACTTCCCTCCTTCTTCTTGCAGATCAGCAGCTGAACTCGGATTCACATATGTCTTCATCAAGTAAGAAGCCAACCAAGTCTAAGGGTAAGGCCAAACTCACAGAAGAAGAAATGAAGTACAAATACCAAAGGGTCAGGATGCCCGAGTCCCTTGCAGAGTGTGACTTGGACATCAGGGATTTGAAACTTGGTCACATTGATATGGAGGACTTCTGGGCTAGAACCAAGAAGGTCACAGGTAGTCCATGGATGGAAAAATTGGTCGGGTGGTTTACATTTCACTGGGGGAATTCCCGTGAGCACGGTAAACAATGAATTTATGATGGTGGTGGCCCCTTCTTCTAATAAGGACACAAGATGTGTCGAGAATGAGAAGGGTGAGGTAATAATCAACCTCACTTCCCGACACTTTGAAATCATGTTGGGTATCCCCACCACCAAGAACTTTGTGGCAATAAGCCAAGAAGACTGCATAAAATCATGGGATGAGAATGAGGACAAATGCATGCAGCTTATGAATGAAGTGTATACTTGAAGAACAAGAAGGTGATAACCAGGTGGCCACAAGTTATTCATCACAGTGACTTCTCAGAAGAGTTGAGTGACACCATCACCTTCTTGAGTAGGGTGTTTGGGCTTCCTGATGCCCATTATTTTCACAAATGGATGCTCAAATATCTAGAAACAATGAGCAAAAATGTTCTGATCAACATTTTGAATGGGCGGAGATCATCAGCAGCACTATCTCTCGAGCAGCTTCAACAACTCTCAACAACGGGGAGGTTCTACATGAACTCCTACGTGGTATATGTTTTGCCTCCTCCAAAAGAGACTACCCAGCACTAAGTTGATGCGGGGTGTGGCCCCAAGTAAAAATATATGAATATTATCCAGAGTTGAGACTTGGAAAACAGCATCACACAATTCAGCAAGATCAACGATGATGCCTTCTTCTACGGCATCATCTACCTATTGAGGCCCAATATGACTCATGGTCGGATGACCAAGAGCATGGTGACTACCACAGAGAGTGGGGGGGCATTATTTACATAATTCCCCACTTTCACTTATCTCAGAGCCGCCAACTTCTTGGGGGAGCCCACCAAGTTACCGAGGTATGCGGGACCAAAGTTGATCCTATTGGAGCTGTCCAGAAAACTTATCACATACCATGAGAAGTGTCTAAAAAGAAAGAAGGGTGGAACTCCATTCCCCCTCATAGTGGGTAGGTACACCTGCACTTCTCATACCAAAGCCCGGAAATGTTTGTGGAGCTGGAGTTGCTCAACTTGAAACACAATTTCCCGGCAAGGCCGACCTTTGATCCTCACAATTTCCTTCCAAGGAAAAGCTCGATCCAATCCATGTCCCATAGATCGAGGATATCTATATCGATCTGTATCATGAGGTCGAGCTCAGAAGAAAGGATCACTCCCACTGGCCCTAGCAAAAATCATCCAATATGGTGTGGCCATTGTCCCGAAAGGTTTCCAAATGACTAATCAAGAAGTTGATCAGGTCTATCTAGATACGGACGGGGAAAATTGGCCATTTTCTGAGATTGATAGAACAAAGGCACCTCAGACTATTGAGGAAAGGGTTAAAGGCACTCTGCTAGCTGCATAGAGCATTGGTGTAGGAAAAATGGTCTCATCTACCTTGGGGTAGACTTCACCACATCTCCTTTGGGTGATGCACCTGCTAGAGCCAAAACACTTGCCAAAGGGAAAAGGGAAAGACAAAGAGGGAGAATCAAGCTTCTCTCAGAGAGAAACTCCCAGAGTCCTCCTTCCCACCACCCGGAGCAGTAGTAAGCCTAGTCTCCCCGAGAAAAAAAGAGGCGGTAAGTGTTCCAATGGGCACATCCACTCAGGATGTTGCCACTGACTGTAACTAGTGAAGTTCCCACCATCCCATCTTCCACTCCTCCTTCCCCTCCTCATCACTCAAGCAACCACTCCTCTGGTTGTGTCTTCTCCCCCATCTTCTACTGTTCCCCCTTCCTCTTCCTCCATCTTCTCTTCCCTCATGGATCTGTCCCCCAACATTTCTTCTCTCATCTCTCAGATCCCTTCCACCCCCATGGTTTCCTCTCCTACAGTGACTCCTACCCCTGAGTGTTGGAGATTCATCTTCTTTATCAATGCCATTGTTACCAGCGTCTCGACATTTCCCTTGTTCACTTGTAGCTGCTCCTTCTTCTTCCTCTCCATTCCCTCTTCTCCCTCTGGTCCCACTCCCTTAAGTCTAGAATGGATCTCCAAGCACCTGAGCCAGCATAAGAGGAAAGTCCCCATTACACCTATGGACTTCTCCATCATCCCAACAAAAGGAGCTAAGAAGAAAAATCCAATAACCCACTTCTCTCAGAGTGCTTCAGGTGAAAGGGTTATGGAGATCACATACCCCGATCCCACAAAGGATAAAAAGGATCTATCTCCTACAGATTATACAGTGACACAGGTCATGATGGGAACATCCTCAAAAATCCTACAGGGAGAGGCCTTATCTGTAGTGGATGCCCTTTGTAAAAAGCTTCAGGAAGCAAAGGAAGAGAAGAGGATACTTGAAAGAACAAAATAGACATCTTCTCCAAGCCCTACAGAAAATGGGCAGTGCACCTCCTATAACTACCACCGAAACTCCTGAAACCCTTAGTCAGGAAAAGATAAATGAGTATGCACCAAGATTGGTGAGCAAGGTATGGCAGTATCCTCCTGGAGAGAGACCAGATCCTCAAGGATAGTGAGGAAGTAATTGTAAAGTTCACAGAGCTATATCAGAATATTGATCAGGCTAACAAGGAACTCCAGGTGATTGCGGGACCTATCTCTGAAGAGTTGGACCATGCTAGGTTACAACATGAGACATTCCAGAAGATGCTTGACTACCTAGTCGATGACTTAGTAAAATTTGGCATCTTGATCACCCAAGAGCACCCAACAAAGTCCTTGCTGCTTTGGACTATCGGGTTGACCAGATGGAATTTGTCTTGGAGAAAATTGATAAAATCAAGGAGGAAGCCTTGGATGCGATGCATCAAATGGAGCAAGATATCCTAAGGATGTCTCCAGGCTTACTCACCCCATCATACACCTTGAGGAAGGCAGATGACACTATTCGGCTCTTTAAGGAGATCGCGTCGCAAGGGTTAGGGTCAGAAGCCACTTTTGATGTATAATCTATCAACAACCTTCGGCTCTACCATGATTTTTGTTGGATACACGATGGAGGCGGGTAATGAATACTTCAAGCTCCCAGAGAGACTCGAGATGAATGAGAGACTTGTGAGGTCATCGGCAATCATCACACAAGGGTCTGCTTTCGGGATCAACTTCAACCGATGATTAGAAAATTCATGGAGTATCGTGCTCAATTTCATATTTCCTCTCTTAGTAGAAGTAAGATAAGATACTCCTTTCCAACCGCGGGACAACGATGAATAGGCTCCTTCCTCCTAGGATTGTTCCCTTTTTGTAAAATATTTAAAAGTTTGTTGGCACAAATGATGACATCATCCATGTTGCACCATGAGATGTTGTCATCCACCAATAAATTGCCCAAAAGTCAATACGATTGACTTTTAGATATTTTAAATATTTTGTAATTAGTTGTTGGTTCCTTTTTGCCTTCTTTCTCCTTCTCTTTCTATATATACTTGGATATTTGTTGTATTCAAAGGGTGAACATTTTTAGATGAAAAATAGAAGTGAGAAGGAAAAAGGCTTTGTACTTTTGCAACATAGAAAATATTAATACAAAAATTAAGACTTTGTGCTCAATGGATGTGTTATGTGTATTAGATCTTTCTTAAGTTAGATCTATGTTACTTTTCTATCAAATCTATCTCTACTTTTTGTCATTTGTTCATCAGTATTGCTTTGTTTGTTTATGCAAGTAGGTTTGGCTCTGTTTACTACTAGCCCAAAACATAAACCCTCTGACCTTTCTGCTTTGGAATTCATTTCTTTTCTCCCTTTAGATCTATCCTATCTCCTCTCCTCCCTTCATTCCTTTCTGTTCACAGTTAGAAATACCCCTACTGGGATGAGATCCCAAACCCCTGAAGGTAGAATACTATAGTAGGACTTGCATAGATTCCTGCTGGTAGAATAGCAATAAACCAATTTCACTTTGTTGTCTCAAAGAGGGGCTATGCCCTGCACACTATTGGCTCATCTATCCATAGATCTGCCCTCCCGATAGATTTTCGGACCAACAAAACACGCTAAGAGAATGACCTAAATTTCACCTTTCTCCAAGCACATCATTTTATGCTTACATTTTCACCAATTAGTCATAAATTAAAATGTTTCTCATTCTTCACAATTAACTCTTAGTATTGCACCATAAATACCAATGATAAATGAGATTGGGTATTGAGTTTATTTATGATCCCAAATCTTAAATTTGAATTCCAAGGTTAGTTGGAGATATTCTAAAGCCAAAAGTATGTCAGTCAAAGAGAAATTTACACCTGTTTAATGTTGGTTTACCATGGGGTACTACCCAGGAGAACACATTCTCCTTACTACACACATGATTACAAAACATGATAGGGAACCACATGAAAGTTTAACGACGTAATTCCTAATCATTGGGTTCAAAATTATGGCATTAAGCATATGGGATATGATGAAAACTCAAACTTGGGATCTTATTTACCTAAACTGGAAGGATTCATCAAGTACAAAGTTCATGTTTTCTATTTTTAACCCCTGGTAAAATAGAAAACTCGAGGAGGATGGGTTTGAGAACTGGATAGCAACTCATGGAGAAACATGGAATGATACAACTGATTTTTCAATTTTGGGAATCATTACAAGTGATTTAATGAACTTTCGAGGTCTTATGGCCATCCCTTAGAAGTAGGATTTTGGGACTTACGGAGTTTTCATAATGAAGGAGGACCTAAAATTCAACGGAAGATTTTGATAGATGTGTGAGGAATTATAACTCCAAAAAATTTCCTATGGAAATTCCTTTTTCATGCCCTACATGGTGGAAAAGAGGAGACATCTTAAAGCATCATACACTACCCATGGAAGTTCATTATTTTGGCGTACAACTAGCATCCCGATAAGGAGGGATCCTTTGTGAGGTGATAAATTCAAAATTGAATCTTGAGATCACCTCCATTGGGTTCCATGTCTTGTTTACATGTGAAATCAAATAAAATTTCACCCAAAACCTCATCCGGGAGATCAAGTTATGACATCCGTTGGTCAGAGTTGGTCACCTAGGGTTTTAGGAGGTTGGACCCATCACTCTTGGTCGGTCAAACCGAGGGTTGGGGGCTGGACACCTAGGGTTGGTTTTTCACGTCACATTTTTATGGCAGGATCGTTTTGAGAATGGTTTTTGATGCCCGTCGGACCCATAACACTTAGCACAACACCCATGTAAGATGGTATGCAACCAGGTTGGATGGTTCATGGGGGTTGGACACCCTAGGGTTGGTTGGCTAGGGATGGACACCCTAACATTGGTAGGGTCACATTATATTATGCGAAGGATCGTGTTTTGACACCCGTCACACCCATCACACTTGTAAATGACCAGGTTAGATGATATAGCTAGGTTGGGTGGGTCGGGGGTTAGACACCCTAGGGTGGGTCGGCTAAGGGTTAGGCATATAGGGGTTGGTAGGGTCACATATTTTGATGAGTCGGATAAGTTTTGATGCCCTCGCAAGCATATTTATGCCTATGAGCATTAATGTAATGGTTGTCACCTTATATAGCACGTTTTTGTGTTGTTTTTCAACCCTTTCTCATTTTTTGATGGGTCATGGTGGTTGGACACCCACATTTACGGGTTGGTCATGGCTAGGGTTGGAGACACCCAAGGTTTACTAGGGTCACATATTTCTTGACACGTATGACTATTTTTGACGCCCATTGTTTTACCCCTCGTATTTACACGATGCCCGGAGTTAAACAATACGACCAGTGTTGGACGCACCACATGGTTGGGTGGCTCACTCTAAGTCACAACATGGGTACTATCTCCAAGTTTTTGGGACTTGCTGCTTGAGATAGACCTCCGAAAAGATGGTATTTTAATGTAGTATGGTGCCCATATCTTCATTTGTGAAGTTCCCACTAGTGGTGGTAAGTGAATTTGTATGGGTGCCTATACCTCCTTAATGAGGGTTGCAGTAATGCATTGCTTATATATTGTAAAATCTACCTCATTTTTAAGGGAGACATTCTGGGAGCTAGGGAAACCCTTGCAAAAATATCCCTCAACTCCATTTGAGTTGTAAGCCTTCTCCTATGCCACCTGCAGTGTATTTATGCCTCTCGAGCATTAATGTAATGGTCAATTGCACTCCCAAATGCACCTTATAGAGCAAAAATAAATTCATGTTTTTGTGTTGTTTTTCAACCCTTTCTCATGTTTTGTTGTTTCACCGTGCCTCTCCATTTTGGAATTTGTTTTTTGACTAGCATATGTATTTCACATTTACAAATATAAGATGTTGTGTTTCATGGAGCGTAGATGGAAGATGGAGTTTGGGTCTTCCTCTCCCTTCGGCCGCTTCGGCTGTCACTTTGTCTATTCTAACCTCTCCAGCTCTATTTTTTCTTGTTTTCTCCTCCCAGTCATAAGAGTATATTTCCCTTTTCTTCATTTTATCACCTCGTTAGTGTAGGATTTCCCATTTTGCACATTTTCTCTCTCTTGTTTCCTCCTGCATTGTTAGGATAGTTGTAGCTAGGCTTCGTTTCGCATTAGGAGTAGTTTAACATTAATATTAGGTAGAGGAATTCAGTTTCTTCTCTAGAGGACCATCTCAAGTTCACAAGTCCCAAAAATTGAGAGATGGTCCTATGTTATGTGGATTACACCGGATGCCCTCAAGTTCACAAGTCCCAAAAATTGAGAGATGGTCCTATGTTATGCTTACACCGGATGCCATTAAAACTCGGGCCATTCGGGTGTTGTAATTTTGCATCAACAGGTTCATTCTATGCTAAAGGAACAACACATGAAGGTTAGTTAAGCACAAATTTTGAACTAGGTTTGACTGTTTCACTTAGATTTCTTTATTCCATATTCAAGGTAAGGAGAAAATGACACACCAATTAATTAATCATCTATTACACAATGAAATGCACTCAAGATATTAAATTAAAAATTCATTTTATATATATATATATATATATATATATCAACCTTTTTACGATACGTAAATGTGAATTGAAATGACACCTATGATTAAATGCACATTTCCCAAGCCATCCCTAAAACTAGAATCTCATACATAGAACAAAATTTCAAATATAATTTTTTTGTAACATGACAATACATTATACATATATACATTTTACAATGGCCTATATAAATTACAATAATAACCAACGAATTACATCACACATTTTCACCATATTTCTTGCATCTTGCAAAACCATGTGAGCATGAAATTGATGATAAGTCGCTGAAATTACATAACAATAATAAATTGCATTAGAAAGGAGATGGTTAGAGACATGTATTAATTTCATTTAATTTCTTAACCAATGAGAGAGAAAGAGATAGGGAGAGAGAGAAACACTATTTTTCCAAGAGTTAAATTCACACAAAGCATCACATGATAGAGTTTTAACAGTGATTTACAAATTTTAGTAAGTTTCCACATTGATTTTATAACGTGACTAGTGTCCTATGACTTTCTTTTACATTTTTGGATAATTATGAAAATGCCCAAATTTTGGGTCGAAGGCTAAGAAAGTATGTTTGAAAACTATCTTCTAATAACAAAATTCATGATGGTTGAATTCCTACCTATCTGCTATATACCCAAATTTCAGAGGAACTAAAAAATTTGAAACTTGCAAATGGTTTATGATAGGCAAATTGTAGATGGGGCTACCGGTCATAATAAGGCTAGTTGCAACAACAAGTTTTATATATAGGGATAAGAACCCTCATCTAGAAACTGACATATGATAGTTAAAATCTCTATGGGAAGATTCTTACATGCCCTCCTATATATAGAGGATACATTGGAGTTGATGAACTAAGAACCGAGACATGGGTTGCAAATGGGGATGAGTTTTCTAGAGCCATCGGTCATACTAGAGAAAGTTTGACCTAGTCAAACAACAACCCGAGGCCTATAAAATGTCTCTTTTCAAACTATCAAGAAGAGTACTTTTCCCCAAAATAAAATTTCCAAGAAAATGTGTAGTAAAAATGATAAAGGTTTCGAATTCGAACAAGCCTTTTGTTGCTTAGGGTTCAAATGATAAGCCAAATGAAACTTATCTTTTTCAATTTTAATAGCTTTTTAAAAGTGCAAAAAGAGGTAATAGGACTCCCGAGGAGTGACGAAGAGAGCACAAATGGTAAAATGATGTTGAGCTAATTCTTGACACAAGTCTCTACATAACAGGGGAACACATATGATAGTTGACATTTATTTTATGGGGCTTGGAGGGTTATTTTGCAAGTCTCTGAAAATCAAAATTTTCTAACTTTTTAATGAAAATGAAATGGTTGTTTTAGTTAACTCATATAGGTCTCATAAAAAAAATAGAAACGACACCTATTTTTGATACCGTGATTCTAGCACGTACAAGGTTGATGTAACAACATGGTTGATGATCCATTTGTAAACATGTACCGTAGATGACTAGGTAGATTTTTATCATTTCACACTAACATTATATTTAAAATACTAAATTGTACACTTCTCAAATGATTTATTCTTTTAATTAAATTGCAAATGAAGCACCAAAATGTACCAAAATTATAAAATTAAATGTAAGGAGACCATGCCTGAGAATTTTAACATTCGTAGAGAAAGAGGTCCCACACACAAGTTCACCCACATCCCAACACACTTTATCCCTCTTCCAAATATTCTACCGGATAATCCATGTGTATCCTCGTTTCAACCGTTGCATTTTCTAGAAGGATTTTATACTCGCTCCATAAAGTGATTAGATTACTATCCACCGTGATCATCCTCTAGAACAATTTTGGTTAGGGTATCCCCAATAAAATTTACAACTCCATAGCCCCCATTTTTTTAAAGCAACCACATTTTACGTTATCACTTTTATAGAATTCTTCTTCATATTCCCTTGGACACTAGCCATAGTCAATGTCCAACATTAAATCATATTCATCATCATAAGATTTGTAATATTCTAGGGGATAACAAACTAAATCATGAACAATAGGGCCTATAAGACCCTTAGTTTATGGTAGCACTCAATGAAGGGAATTCTACATAGCTACATTCTAATAACCTTAGATATCTAGTTGTTCCAAGTACCTACTCATGCATAAAAGGAATCCATACATGCATGAGTAAGTAAACCATAAGCTAACTCCCAATTCTTCAAGGGAGATATGTTCTTAGCAGTAACAAATGCTTCATCATTCTTTGGGGATTGGTTGATAGTTCCCTATGGATGCATATTCCTGTTAAAACATGTGAGGAACTTGCAGTGTTTCACCGGATGTTACAATGAGGAATAATTCATATTATTAAAAATTATTATCCACATAGGTTAAATTTACTAATTTGGGAGTCACTTAGGTTGAAATGGAATATGAAACTTCACTCATAGGCATGTGTAGGGGCGGAAAGATTAAGGGCACTATATAAACATAATTGTTTTTTTAACCCCCCGGTAAAATAGACAACTTGGGAGGATGGGTTTGAGATCTGGATAGAAATTCATGGAGAAACGTGGAATGATAAAACTTATTTTTCAAGTATGGGAATCATTACAAGTGATTCAAGGAAGTTTCACGAGTCTTGGGGCAATCTATTAGAAGTAGGCTTTCATGCCTTAGCAAGTCTGCTATGTGAAGGAGGACTTAAGCTTCAACAAAAGATTCTAATATCTACGTAAGAAATTATAAGTCTAAAATATTTCCTATGGAAGACATTTTTAATTCCCTACATGGTGGAAAATATGGTACATCTTGAAGCATCATACACTTCCCAAGGTAGTTCATTCTTTTGACGCACAATCGGAATCCCGAGAAGTAGGGAGCCCTTTTGGGGTGATAAAGTCAAAATGGATCTTTAGACCACCTCCATTGGACTCAATGGGTTGTTTCCAAGTGAAATCATATAGCCTTTCACCCAAAAATTCAACTAGTAGTTCAAGTTATCACCTACGGAAGTTGGTCACCGTGGAGGTTGAGCAGTCGGGCTGGACACCCGTGGAGTTGGTCAGTCACATTTTTCGGTGCATTTGAATGGTTTTTTATGCCCTTCACACTCGTCACACTTACACATGAGACCCGGGTTAGATGGTACGAGATAGGTTGGACTGGTCATGTGGGGTTGGATGCCCAGGGTTCGTCGGTTAGGGGTTGGATGCCTTGGGGTTGGTTGGATCACATTTTTTATGCATAGGATCAGTTTTTGATGCTCGTTGCACCCATGACTCTTGCACGATGCCTAGGTTAGATGGTATGGCTAAATTGGATGGGTCATGGGGGTTGGACGCCCACGGGTTGGTCGAGTCTCCTTGTTTGATGTGTAGGATCAATTTTCGATGTATGTCACACACGCCACACTTACACGATGCCCGGGTTGGATAGTACCGCTAGGTTGGATGGGTCATGGTGTTTGAATTCCCTGGGGTTGGTTGTGTAGGGGTTGGATGCCAAGGGGTTGGTTGGGTAACATTTTGTTTGACGCATACGGAAAATTTTCGATGCCTGTCACAGCCCTCTCATTTGGATGATGCCCAGGTTAGATGGTACAAATAGGTTGGATGCGTCACATGGTTGGGCAGATCATGCATCCAAAAAAATCAATATTTGGGTTTTAATGTTTTATGGTGCCCATACCTTCATCCGGAAGAAGTACTCTTGGGAAGAAAATTTTTATGGGTTCCCATACCTCTTTAATGAGGGTTAGTAAGACATTGCTTATATATTGTAAAATTCACCTCATTTTTTAGGGAGACATTCTAGCAGCTAGGAAAATCATTGCAAAATTTTCCTCAACTCCATTTGAGTTGTAATCCTTCTCCTATGTCTGGTAAGCGTATTTATACCTCTGAGTATTAATGTAATGGTGTGTGCACCTTATAAAGCAATAAATTCATGTTTTTGTGGCATTTTTCAACCCTTTCTCATGTTTTTTTGTTTCTTTGTGCTTCTCTATTTCAGATTTGTTTTCTATCCATGTATTTCACATTTGCAGGTGTAAGATGTTGTGTTTCATGGAGTGTAGATGGAAATTGGAGTTTTGTTCTATGTCACTAATGTTCTAACTTCTCTCAGCCTATATTTTTCTCTTTTTCATCCCTCATCGAGAGTATCTCACCCCTTTTCTTGGTGCTATCATCTCGTTAGTGTAGGATTTCCCATTTTATACACTTTCTCTCTCATTCTATCCTTGACAATGTTAGGATAGTTGTAGTTACGCATTTTTTCTACATTAGGAGTAGTTTAGCATTAAGATTAGGTAGAGGAGGTTGGTCTTCTTTGGAGGACCATCTAAAGTTTGCAAGTCCCATAGCTTGAGAGATGGTCCCATATTATAAAAATTAGACTAGATGCCCCATTCAAACTCGGGCCATTCGAGAGGGTGCTATAATTTTTATCAACTATAATCATGGACAAAAATCGAGACTCAAGCACAAATAAACAAGAAGAGGAATCAACAATCTTATATTCTCTTTTACTTCTCCCTCTCTGGAAAGATATCTCCCAAAACTAGTTTCACCTACCTTGCATAAGGTTCCACATTTTACATCAAAATCTATCAAACCGTTAACAAGCTGGAACATCGACTAAAATTTTGTATCTTTATACCTTGTTGTATGTCCATACTGCTCTAACACTCACATTTTGATGCGGGAAGGATTTGCACTGTGAATATTATTTTCTTGAAATTTTTCAAGCCATTTCAACAAACCCCTTTCATGCATATCCTATAGACATTGCAGTCCATGAGGTCACATTTCATTTAGGAATTTTTGAACACAATTCACATGCCTTACACATGCATCCTCATTTTATAGGAATATCTATCTAGGAAGTAACATCTAAGATATCTCGACAAATTTGTATGAAGATTAATCGAGTCCCATGTCCTGTCGAACACGCTACCACCAATACCAAAAATTATTCCATGTAACTTGCACATGTGCCTTTATGTGGAGTTATAAATTTCTTGCACCACTCCCAAATGATTCCTCCCAACATTTTTTTAATTTGATTTGATTTTATTAAAAAAATTCTTTTTTTTTTTTTTTTGCACTACACATGTGAACAATTGATAAAATCAATTTTTCTAAAAGGCACATAACTATCAAGAATTTTTTTACGGAATGTTTAAAGAATGCTCTAGAATGCATGTGTAAGCCATGTGAATTGTGTTCCAAAATTCCTAAATTAAATGTGGGTGAACCCACATGGAGAACCTCGTACACTATGGACATTAAATTTTTCCAGGTATGGTCTCCTTACCTTAATATTTTATAATTCTTGTAAATATAGTTCTTCATTTGCAATATAATAGAAATATAAAACCATTAGATACTTAAATAATTGGATATGTTAAACATACTATTAGTACAAAACAATAAAACGTAACTTGTGATTTATTTTAAAAATTTATAATTGGACCATAGAAGTATTGCTACCATAACCTTATGCGTTGTTAAAATAGGGTATCGTAATTAGGTTCTCATGTCTACTTTTACAAGTGAGAGTTAGATGAGTCATCAACTAAAACTACCATTTTTATTGCCTTCCAAAGTTAGAAAAAAATATTCGAGACACGAAAAACAACATACTCAAACCCCAAAAAAATATGTTCAGTTTATTTTGTGCCCCATGTTTTGTGTAGAGACACATCAAGAATTAGATCGACCCCGAATGACAATTATTTTTCTCTTCTCTACCCCTCTAGGATCCATTCTACCCCATTTTGTAGTTTTACGGAGTTGTTAAAACCTGGAAACTTTGTTTTCATTTCGTCTCACCATTTCGAGCTTAAGTGAAGGAATTCTTTTCCACATTCACAAACCTCAAGTATTTCTACTATAAAATGTATTACAACATTAAATTTGGGGAAACCACATTTATAGCTAGTTTGGGAAAGGAGAAAACACATTGATCTGGGAAAACACATTTCAAATGGACCAATTACGACCAATGGCTCCAAAAATTTGTCACCATTTGTAACTTCTTTTAAAGTTCTTAGTTACGCCAACTCTGTAAATTATCCATATATAGAGTAATTTATGTGAATTTTCCCGTTGAACGTTCATCCATCGAATGTTAGTTTTTGACACGGTTTTATAAGTCCTCGAGATATAATTTTTGTTGTTTGCAACTAAACCAATTTTGACCGATGGCCCCAAAAAAACTCGCCGCAAATGGTAAACCCTTCACTAGTTCTAATTTCCATCAAATCCTAAAATTCTTGATATATATAAGTACACTAAGGAACTTAAATGTTAAAAATTTTCCCATCGAAATGTTTTTTTAGATCATGGTTCTTTAGACTCAGAGCCAAAATTTTAAGTTTTCGCAACTAGTATAAAAATTTAAAATAAGGCCACAGGACACTAGTCAAGACAATAAACCATCATGAAAACTTATGGAAACTTAGAAAAATTATACACAACTCTCTTTTTGGCTTGTAGTGTGAAATGTTACTACGGAAAAATATTTTCTCTCTCTATTCTCTCTCTTCTCTTTCTCTTACTCTCTCCTCCCTTGTAAACTAAATAAAATGAAATGAAAATAATATGTGTACCTAATCCTCTCTTGTCGCATGTGTCTTATTGTTATTATGTAAATTAAAGGCTTAAAAATGATAATTATAATGGATTTAGGTGGATGCCATGCCATTATTTTTCGTAGACTCATGCTCTCGTGGTTTTGTAGGATACAAATATGATGGAAAAATGACATGGTTGTAATTTATTCATGTATTGTTTTAATTTATATGTGATGATACAAAAACTATTTATTGCTATGTTTATAGTAAATTTTAATCGTTTTATTGCTTTTAAATAAAAAATTGTTCTTGTCATGCATGTAGTTTAAATACAAATGTAATTGTTCTTTCTTATCAATTTTTTTAAGAGTTAGCTAATATTACTTAATGCTCTTCTTGATTTCATTTATAGCTATGTTGTGAAAATTACATCATGAATGGAAGGAAGAAGTATCTCTTTATAAATTAAAATGGAATTGTTCTTTAAACACCTTCAATTCTTCATCTTTCCTCGATTATTGCATGGCTAGTAGGTGAGCTTTAACACTATACAATTGAGAAAAACTTGAGATTTCTTCCATATTAAGTGATCCCCACTCTGACCTCGACCATCCTAAGTATGGGTGCTAGTGTTTACCATCTAATAGTTCTACTCTCAGGTGTCATGCTTCGATAGAACCTCGTGATGATGTGTTGTACCCTTGTGTTTCACTTTGTGAATCTCATACCTAGTATAAACCTCTAAACTTGGTCCTAAAAAGCTGTTAATCTAATGTAAATAAAACTCATGATTTATTCCATGGACTTAACATTAAGCATGTTATGTACCTATGAAATGATAGTTTGAACCACAAGTGGAACCGATGTTGTAGGATACTATACGTACCAAAATTGTAAGGTATTGTACTGCTGATCAACAGTGTAATAAATGCCCCAATGATGATACAGGTCTCCTCGCAAGGTGTTCGGGATCCGGAAAAGTCCCTCGGAGTATGCGTTAACATCCCGCATGCCCCGCTTAGCCCCCGCGCCCTTTGTTTTCCCCTTTTCCCTTTCCTTGGCCTCTTGACCTTCAGTGACGAAACCACCGCCCTGCAGGGTGGCGGTCTCGTGACCGCCGCCCTGAACAGGGCGGCGGTCCTGTAACCGCCGCCCTGCTCAGAGCGGCGGTCCTGTGCGCGTTTTCCAGAACACTCTTTTGATGCGACTCGCGTGAAATATCATGTTTCACCAGCTTTTCTTTGCCGACTTGAGCATGCATTAATGTTTTTGGTCCCCTGGAACAGTGTTTTTCCTTTGTTTATTGTTTAGGAGTTCAATTTGGTTTTGGTTTTTGAGTGTTGGAATTCCTATAAATGCATGGTTTGTGTACATGCAAATGGTCTGATTTTGGTCTGGAGTTTTTGGTCTGAATTTGGGTGAAGAATTTGAGCTGGAGCTTTTGGTCACCATTTTTCCTTGTTAGAGTCTTCTGATTTTTAGTGTTTTGGTTAGCTTGCTTAGGATTGATAGCATAGCTTATTTCATACTTGGTCAGTATTGCTCAGCTGTTAGTAAGCCACAGACCCATCTTGTGCAGGCAGTGTTGTTGTTCCATCCAATCCGGTTAGAAGCTTGCCTCTGAATTCCTCTTTGCTGTAGATTTATTTTTCTTTGTGTCTTGGAGTTCTTAGTTCAATTCATTATATACCTGGTTAGCTTTATTCACTTGTTAGTAAGCCACATATCCAACTTGTGCAAGCAGTGTCTTTATTTTGGAACAAAATAGCTTAGGAAGCCATTAAAGTTGCAGGTTTTGCTCTTCGTATAGGATAGTCAAAGGTTCTGGTCGCTTCACGTTGCATGACTCGCAGTAAAATCCCACTAGGAATCGCATAAGCCAAGCTCTGTACTCTTGCACTATCCTCTCCTACTCGCATTCTCGGTGCTGCATTACAGAGCTGTCCTTGTCCCAAAATCTACTCCTATCGGTGCTAGCATTACACGCTTTTACGGATCCAGTGAACACGAAAGAACGAGAAGATCATACTTGAGGGGGCGAGATCATACACACACCATCGGATTCGCCACTGTTCTGCGGAATCCAGGTTTTACATTTCAAAGTTCTAGTCAGATTCATATCAAATAGAGTAGTTAATCACTTTATTTCATTTCATTCTATTCTCGATATTGCCAGGGAAGCTGTGGGGATTGATAGTTTCTGAGAAACTATGATTCACTCCTCACTTCTGAGGTAGGATCGAGAATCTTGCAGGTAGATTAGACAGATTATTTTAGTCATTTAGAATAATTCTACAAATCACACAGGCAAATAACCACACTCGGTTATCTTGTCTATTTTTAATTATTGTTTAGTTATTATTTCTAGATACGCATAAAATAGTTTTCTTTCCTTAAAATTGTTAGAATATTTCATAGAAAAATAAAAGTTATATGTAGTTAGATTTATTTCACTTAGTTAGAATTTGTTTCATTACAGTTAGATTGCATTTTGTTTCGTATGACAATCACGGGACCTCAAGAGCCCAGGGAATATATATTTGAGCCAATCGTGCCTCAACCAAACCTAGTCACAGCAATAGTTGACATAGACCAAAATCTCAGGATACAAGTATTCCGAACAACCACAGATTTACAACTGATCAGTTCACAGTTAAGAGGATTAAACATAGAAGACGACCAAGCACATGCGTTTTGGTCAAGTCAGCCAAACTACAGATTACCCTAGAAAACATCCACATGACCGTAGAAGGGCTCGAAAGAGAACAAACATTCGGGTGCGATCCTCTAGTTCCACAGCCAGATGCTGGAGACACCCTCATAGATATAGATACCAGCTTAAGAATCCAGGTTGCGAGAACACCTGTAAGGTATTCTGAGAAGATCGCACAACTATTGGTTCTAAACATAGAAGCTGAGAAAGCATATGATTACTGGATACTAGGGATTAGAACTTGATCTCACGTATGACCATAACAGGACCGCAACAACCGAGAGTCTACGGTTGTGATCCACAGACCCCACAGCCCAACGAGTCCACAGGTCAATCCGATATAGACGCTAGCCTACGTACTTTGGTATTCAGGTCCACTCCACTTCCACCTATCATCATCGAACAACTGTCCTTACTAGATATAGCGGCTAACGAAGCTAGGGAATTCTGGACTAGGCCAGAAAATCATCCATAGAATCGATTGTATTCATCATCCACTATATGACCTTATCAGGAGATATACACGAAACAATCCCAGGTCATTTTCCACGTATTCCGCAACCCATAGATCGAATCACGCCAGAGCTCGATATTGATTGGAGCCTTCGAGCAGTCATCCTCGCTGATCGATCTATCACACCAGTCCAAGTTAGAAGGGCCTTCTTTGCCTTAGATTCACAAATTCCACTAGTGCGTGTCGAAGACATTAGACTGCCTAACTAGTTTGTCTGCATATTCTACCCCCACCGGCTGTCTCGGCACGACCTCGGGAGGTCGGGTACGTGGAAGAGTTACTTGTTGATTCTCACGCTCGCCTGTCGCTTTTCCGACGTACAAAATTGGTGAACCCGACGTGAAACAAACAATTGTTTCACCTTCTCTTTGAGAAGTTTCATCTTCTCTCATCCACCTTCGCTCCTTCCCATTATTCTGCGGGTATTCATATACCCCCCGAATATGTCGGGATTCGACGCATATGGCAGACCCCTCCTGGGTCTTGAGGCATACTACGCCCAACAGAATAGGGAATCATCACCCTCGCTCTCAGTATGGGGTGACAACTATTCAACTAATCAGTTGTCAACACAAACCCCAAGAATCAGATATAGTTCGTCTTTTCAAACTGAGGAGTTAGATCAACCCCCTCGAACCCAACAAACAGAACCTTCAGGTTCCAACAATATGACGTTTACAGGAGAATCTGGTTCATCTCCTCAAATGTTACTCAGACCACAAATTAGTAGGCAATCAGATCCATACCTGGTCTTAGATGATGGACAGTCAACACGTTATCCTAGGAGTGAACAACGCTCCCGGGGAATGTATCCATCTATAGGAGGATTACAAATACAACCCGAAATCTCTTTTCAAGAAAATACCTCTATGCCACTGCATACAGGAAATATTCTGGGAGAAACTTGGCAAAATAGCGATCAATTTATGACAGGATATCACGTACCTTTACAACACCAAGGTATACAACAAACGCCGCTCAGGAAAAGTACCGTGGCTTCACCAAATGAAGTCATTTCAACGTTAGTAGAAAGAGTGAGAGGGTTAGAACTGGCTCAAGCAAGTCAAAATTCTCCGTTCATACAAACAGGAAGTTCCAATCCTCCATACCACTCTGGTCAGGTAGATCTCCTTACGGGAGTAGGCACGTTAGGCATGCCTCCTCAATATCCACAGCAAACTGCCAACAAGGCCTATCATCTCTAACACTATTCCTCCCGGTCTAGTGTCGAACAGTCCATTCCTCGATAATACCCCGTCCTATTTAAACATGTACTCTAAATCACCACAAGGAGATATGTTCTCCTCTCCCGGCATGTTTGCTCAAATGCAGGGACCTCCCTATGCCCCTGCCAATGCGTACGCTGCACCGTATCAACAACCTATCCCACCACCACTCCCTCACCAAACACCATCAATGGTCGAAAGCTATGCAATAGGGACGTATTCAGAATATCTAAAGGAACCCTTAGATTTCACCATACGAAGCGTCATGCTTCCAAGACCTCTCCCTGATTTGCCTAAGTTCAAGGGTGAGGGAGATCCGAATGCGCATATCAAAGCTTACGCTACAGCCATACGAGAATTACTCCCTTGGGATGGAGTTGTTGCTAAAATATTTCCCAAAACCTTGGAAGGCATCGCTCTCGATTGGTATTATAGAATACCTGAAGCTTCCATACATTCATTCAAACAACTTGTGTCTGAGTTCATCAAGGCCTTCGACATGAACAAACTATTAAGAACAGGAATCAGAGAATTCTTGCATATCAAACAAGAACACAATGAATCTGTCGCCCACTTCATCCAAAGGTGGCGTACCATCCTTTATTCATCAGCAAGTGCTCCAAATATGGATCAGATGGAACTATGTGATTTATTCCTTCATTCTCTCAGTAGAGAAGTGAAGGAAGAAGTCCAGAAGTTCCCACTAAGGACTTATGATGAAGTACTTGAGAGCGCTCTGCGAATTGATCAAGCAGCGATAGATAGTGGTCGTAAGACATACGGAGCAAACGGGAGGTTAATCACCTCCACTCAAAATACTACAACTACCACAAATGTCAATCAAGGACCCAAAATCCTTAACAAAAATCGTGGGGTAACAACGGATGGGGTAACCGACCAGCCCAAGAGGGTAAATGTTGTTAATACTCCGTCACAAACAAACAACCAGCGAAACAACAATTTTACCCCGACCGTCAATACAGTGGATTTTAACCATCCACAACAACAACAACAACAACAACAACGGCGAAATCCCATACAAGGGCCAAGCCAAAACTCATTTGGTTACCAAAACCAAAGTCAAAACCAAAAACAACAATTCCAAAACTTTGGTCCTAATAGGCAACAGTTTGATCGGAATTTTAGGCCACAATACACACCAAACCAACAAAACGGGAACTATAATCCCAATTCTTATTGTGGTTTCCATAAAATTCATGGTCACGACACTAGAACATGTCGTGACTACAATAAATTTATGCAACGTTTGCCAGAAGAACAAAGACAGTTCTTCATAGACCTGTTCTTGGCAGATCCCGTCTCATCATCACCAAATACTCTCGCAGGGGCAGTTTCCCCCCAGAATGCTCCCCTTAAGATCTTTAATGATCCACTCCCAAATCATGACAGCAATAGGCTGAATCCAACTGGAACAAACAAAGGTGCAATAATGGGAAACAATGATCATGAAGCTTCGACTTCATTAAATCCATCAGTTGCTCCACAGTTGGGAGCTCAACCAAGACCTAAGATAGTTAGTTTGGTAGAATTAGACGCTGAACTACCTATCGAAGCTATAACAAGAACACGAGAGTATTTCTCTCAACCGAGCCCAAGTCATCTGCCAGAGATAGATAGGAGTCAGCAAAAAATGGAAAAACCCATCGGTGCCTATGATTTAATTAGTGACCTAACAAAGACCTTCTCACACATTTCATTTTTGGACTTACTAAAGAACTCTCCCCCTCACAGAGCTGCTCTTTTAGAAGCATTAGGTCTAGGCCATCTAATTAACATCACTCCACCTCCCGAAACACAAGTAAATCATGTAGATTTTGATATCCACCCTCCGGGGCAGCCGGACAAGGATGTCGAATTCATCTTTGAAATAAGTAAAATGCCCACAGATGCTGAGATCGCACGCCGAGGTGACCCAGCCTTGCACTTACAAGTATGGGTTTATAATAACTATGTAAAACGTGCAATGGTTGACGACGGGGCTGCAGTTAACATAGTCCCTTTCTCTTTCCTCCAAAAACTTGGATATGGAGAAACAAATTGTTCCACTACACGAAATACCTTGAGAGGCTATGATAGCCTTAAAGCCACTTCAATAGGAACTATAATACTGTCGGTCACCTTAGGGCCCAAAACCATCTTGACCGAGTTTTATATTATAGATCGGGAAACTAACTATAATATGATCCTCGGCCGACCTTGGATACATCGAATGAAGGCAATCCCTTCCACGCTATTTCAAGAAGTAAGATTCTTGCATCTGGGAAAGGTATTTGTAGCCAAAGGCGATCCAAAACCTTTCGATTTGCACCTAGCTGATTTAAAGAAAAGACCAGGGGTGCACTCAGAATTTGAGCTGCCAACAAACCAACTTAATAAACCCTCTGACCCAAAGCCAGAGGAAAATTTGATACCTACAACGGATCTTGAAACTACCAGCATAGCCAAAACAACTCCAACCCCTAAAGGTAAAACTAAAGAAACAGTATCATTAGGGACTACTGCGAAAATCGTTGAATTGATAGAACAAGATTCACCAATGTTCTTACCATTCGATTCAGTAGGCATAGGATTTTCCCTAGGTGTTGGTTCCTTACCGGCAGAGGATCTCTGTATGATAGAAGTAGAGTGTGCAAACGTGGCAGATGCCCCAACATCTACACTCCCGGCTAAGTATTGGACTCTCCATTTCGATGGAGCTAAATGTCGTTATGGAGCGGGGGCAGGTATAATTCTTACTTCACCCGAGGAGAAGGTCCTCCCATTCTCATTTAAGTTAAACTTTGAATGCACAAACAATGGCGCTGAGTACGAAGCCCTCCTTCTTGGCCTCACCTTAGCCAGAAGGATTGGTATTGATAACATCAGAGTCTTGGGAGACTCGCAATTAGTAACAAACCAAGTTGCTGAAGTATATGAAACTAAAGCCGAACATTTACAACTCTACAAAAACGTTGTATTAGATTTAAGCAAAGCGTTTAACTTCATATCCATTGAAGCGATCCCGCGAGAGAAAAATCTTCTCGCCGATTCAATAGCAACCTCAGCATCACGTTTTACTCCAAGCAATGAGCTAGAAGATACTCACTTCACAGTATCCATTCGTGACGAACCATTAATAAAAACAATGACAAATCCTCTTTTAAGCGGAAGCGAATCTACCGTCCTAGACCATGTTGGAAATGATGCGGCTACTTTGGATTATTTAAATGCCTATGCAGCATTACATCTCTCCTATCACATGCTAGATTTATCCCTGATCCCACATTCGTCCTCCTACTTTGGAAATCCCGTAACGGATCTTCCGTCACAAAGGGAACCTAACATATACGCAATAGAAAATGGGGATGATTTAGATTTACCTCCAGCACCACCTGAGTTCGAAGAGGGTAACGCCTCTTTAATCGAAGAAACAATCGATGTCAACATTGGGACAGAAGATGAACCAAGAATATTGAAACTAGGTTCTTCGTTGACACCAGAAGAAGTGGAAATACATACTCAGGTTCTCAAAGAACATCAGAAGGCATTTGCATTTAATTACAAGGAGATGACGGGAGTCGCACCCCACATTGCGGTACACAACCTCGTCACTAGATCGGATGCAAAGCCAATTAAACAAAAATCAAGGCCCATGAAACCCAAAGTAGCTCTCATGGTAAAAGAGGAAGTAATAAAACTCCTTCAGGTAGGATTTATCAAGCCAGTTGACTACTCCCAATGGGTATCTAATATCGTTCCCGTTCTCAAGAAGAACGGAAAGATACGCATTTGCATAGATTTCCGAGACATCAACAAAGCGTGTCCTAAAGACGATTTCCCATTACCATCCATAGACGTTATTGTTGATGCAACAGCTGGTTTTGAACTTTTGTCTCTCATGGATGGATTCTCGGGATACAATCAAATCAGAATATCCGAGCAAGATCAAGCTAAAACCACGTTTATAACTCCTTGGGGAACCTATTGCTATGCTGTCATGCCTTTCGGTCTCAAAAACGCTGGTGCTACGTACCAGCGGGCTATGACTTATATATTTCACGATTTAATTCATAAAATCATGGAATCCTACGTAGACGACTTATTGGCTAAGGCCAAAAAGCGCTGTGACCATCCCGAAGTACTCCGCATCATTCTTTCACGCCTAATAGAATACGGAGTCACGCTAAACCCAGAGAAATGCGTCTTTGGTGTAACAGGAGGAAAGCTCCTAGGTTACATCATATCGTCACGAGGGATCGACGTTGATCCAACCAAAATTCGGGCTGTCCTCGAAATGGTCCCACCTTCGAGTGAATCTGGAATCAGATCATTTCTCGGGAAGCTGGGTGCAATCCGGAGATTCATCCCGGACTTAAGCTTCGCTATTCATCCAATCAACAATTTACTCAAGAAAGACTATAGCATTGATTGGACCGAAGACTGCAACGAAGCTTTCAACGCAGTTAAACGTTTCTTGCTGTCACCACCTACGCTAATGCCACCTAAGCTGGATCGCCCGTTAATCCTATATTCACGAGCTACCAATGTCTCGCTGGCCTGTATGTTGGCCCAAGAAGACGATGACAAGAGAGAACGTGCGATTTATTTCATTAGCCGAACACTGCTCGACTATGAAACACGCTATACACAAGCAGAACGAGAATGCCTCGCCATAGTCTTCGCAACCAAACGCCTAAGACACTATATGCTAAATCAAGAAACGAGGGTCATGGTGAAAACGGACCACTTACGAACTTTCCTCACACAGGGGTCCTTGTCTAAAAAGGCGGGACGTTTTATAACCTTAATGGGAGAGTTCGAATTAACATTTGTAAATCAGAAGTCAGTTAAAGGACAAATCATCGCGGATTGGTTAGCTGACAACCCATTAGACGGAGGCGATCTAGTAGATTTGGATTTTCCAGATGAATGCGTATACTACATCGAAACTCGACCTGCTATTTCTGAGTGCCCTTGGTACACTGATATCATTAATTATATCATAGACCATACGTACCCGGATGCAGTGACACCGCAACAAAGAAGGTGATTACGCATAATCGTAGCCAAATATGTCATTATAGAGCAGGTGCTCTATCGAAAAGCATTCGATGGAATGCTCTTAAGGTGTGTCGACACAGAAGAGTCCAAGAGGATTCTCCATGAATCCCACAGCGGTATATGTGGAGGCCACTTCGGTGGCCATGCCACTGCTCGAAAAATACATCGAATGGGCTATTTCTGGCCCACTCTAGAACATGACGCGATAGAGTTTGCACGCAGGTGTCATAAGTGCCAGGAATTCTCCCACGAGATCCACATGCCAGCACAAGCTCTACAACCAATCGCTACTCCATGGCCCTTTTCTACATGGGGTCTGGACTTAATAGGGAAATTCTCTCCCTCATCCACAGACGGCCACAATTTTATAATTACGGCCACTGAATATTTTACCAAATGGGTGGAGGCCATGCCTCTTACTACCGTACCTGGTTCTGTAATCGCTAAGTTCATTTTAAATCAAATCATTTGCAGGTACGGTATCCCACAAATCATTATCTCAGATAATGGAACTTCTTTCAAGAATGAAGAAGTTCGTGAACTATGCAACAAATTTAAAATAAGCCATCATACGGCTTCCTTGTATTATCCCCAAGCCAATGGGCAGGCTGAAGCAACAAACAAAACGCTGAAAGCCATTCTCCTTAAAACGGTGAAAGAAAACAAGCGAGATTGGCATTTGAAGTTATATCCGGCCTTGTGGGCCCACCGAACCTCAATAAGGACACCAACGGGAGCAACCCCTTTCTCGCTAGTATTTGGGGCAGAAGCAGTTCTCCCACTTGAGGTCGAAATACCCAGTCTCCGCATTTCACTACAAGGGATTCTGGATGAAGACACTTACAGAGAAGCACGTCTTTCCCAACTAGAAAGCCTAGATGAAACTAGGTTAGATCTTTGAACAATAGCATAGAGCTTATGCTTTGACCGAATGTGCCAGTAGATAACAAGAAGGTTTATGAACGCGATATATACGAAGGTGATCTAGTTCTAAGACTAGACAGCCGGATCGACAAGAAGACCGGCGAAGGAAGGAAATTCCGGCCCAAATGGTTGGGCCCATACCGAGTCACGAAGGACTATGGAAATGGTGCATACCTCTTATGCACGCTAGAAGGTGAGGAGTTTGGCGAAACAGTCAATTCCCTCCACCTCAAACGTTTCTATGCGTAAGCAGCTAACGCTACTTATATAACTATCTACATTGCATTTTCATATAGATTTAGATCATTTTGTCCACTTGTTCTTACACAAATTGTGATCAAGGAATCTATTCTCAAAGTAATCCATTACAAACTCATGATGTTGTTGGCACAAAACTTTCTAATCATATCTCTCCATTTTCGTGATATCATCAATCACTTCAGAATCTTTTATCAAATAAAATCAAACATGACGAAGTCTTAACGGTAACCATACCAAGATCTGCAAGTTTGTTCTCACTTTGATTTCTTCTTAGGATTGGTGTCTTGCCTATGGTCTGTTCTAGAAGCTTCATGGTGTCACATCTATCCCATATATACATCTCTTTGGAAACAAGCATATACTGACATTTTACTCAAAAAGACAAGTCAAAAAGTGGTTAAACAGAAAATTTTATTTTACACATTTCCTTGCCCTACCAACCTTCGGTGATGAGCTTGCGTCTCTTACTAGTGACGTAGGGTTGGGAAAGGATGGAAATGCCCTTACTCGCCTATGCCTTGCCCACGGTGATAAACCCACGCTTCTTACTAGTAGCATGGGGCAAAGTGTAGGGGGTCCTCTAGACAATGCAAACATTAAAAGGTCATAAACAAACTATTCAAACTTTGAGTCAAAAACAAATGAATCAGATGCTCAAAATTCCAAGAGAGTTAAAAATCCTAAAAACCAGATTTTGTCTACTATGTGGCCATCTACGGGTCTAAGTCTGGATAAACCGCAAAGCAAGTTGCACCCAAAACTATGAAGTCATTCGGGTGGAGTAAGCTTGTAGTTTTCAATTTGGTTCCACCAAAGCTTCGTCTATCTTTCATCACTATCGTTTCACCATATTTCATAACTTGCGCCCTTCTTGGCTCTTGGTGATGAGCCCTCGCATCCTACTGGTTGCGTGGAGTTAGGAGTGGGGCAAGTTAATCTATTCATCATACTGGTTATTTTCATCACTTTGCCAAAACAAACATGAGGTATCCAAATTGCTCACAGAAGCTAAGATTTAAGATCACAGTATATCTACAATATCATGCATCAGCATCATGAAACACAAAAAGAAAGCAAGCATTTGCATCATCTGTTCTCCATTGCATACATTCTAGAAAGCATATAAAACATACATCGTAGTATACACAAAGCAGTTGGAAATAGAAAGGACACACATGAGTGACAAGCTTTTGATCCAAAAATCGATGCATATATATAAATAATCAATGTTTATATACAATGCCATCATGCTCTAGGCATGGTCAAAACGCTCAAAGAGCCCGTGATATACAAAAGAATCTATAGTACAAAATATACAAGGGCCAAGTCGCCTCTCAACCCCTACGCGACCCCTCCGAGGGTGCGCGCCCTCGCCTAGGACTCCGGCTACGCCGGCGCTCTGAATGCACGGAGGGCTCAGGGTCTCGAGGAGCAGCCGCGGTCTCACCACGAGAATGGCTCCTCATAAGATGCTCGGCTGTCCTATAGCCTACCAACTCTGTACGGAGAGTCGACACCATCCTAGCCACGTGCCAAATGGGAGCAAAGACGTCAGTATGCCTACCGGCTGCTGAAGGCTCCCCGGCATCTACAGATAGCTCCGCACGGGTCCTATCCATCGGGATCATCAGAGAATCAGTACATACCCTACGGATTAGATCCCGCCACTCGTCGACAGTCTCTGCAAAAAAAGAAGAACAAATTAGAAACTAGGCAAGAGGCTAAAATATACAAGATACAAATATAAGGAGAGATAGCAGTTAAAACAAGTCCTAAATCAAACTAACACTGAAAGAGGAGAGGATGACTTACTCGGATCACCGGGCCTCCAAGATGGGTCACTAGGGCCAGCACCCGCTGCAGATGCCGCTGCCGACTGTGGAGCTGCTCCTGTAGTAGGGGCAACATGACGTCCCAACAGACTCGTCCTCTCCACCACGGCCCTGAGAGAGTGGCTCCTCTGAAACTAGAGTCTCTCTCTCTGCACTCTGCTCCTCCCTCTCTGCCTGCATAATATCCTGAGTGTCATGCCACTCAGGATCGCTGTCATCCGTCTGCTCCTCTGACCCTCCCTCTGTGGACTCCTCAGAATCGAGTCAATATCTATAGGGTCATCGCTGCTATGAGCAGGACCCGCAGTAATCCGAAGTAAAGGTGCCCGAGGCGCACCAGCTCTCCCTCTGGCCCGAACAATCCCCCTGGCTGCAATAGGAATACCAGGAGTGACCACTGTCCAACCACGGCCTCTAGGCCCCCCTCTAGCCTCCCGGACTGATCTATAGACTGGTGCCACTGGAGGAAGCATGCCCACATATGGGAGGCCGAACTGCTGAGGGACCCTGCCGAAAGGATGTACCTCCACCCGTCCCACACGGTCAATAAGCTGCCCTGTGGTGGAGCAAGAGATCAATGTGAGAGCCTCCTCTCCCCAAATGCCGGCCATGAGCTGGTACGGTATGGCCTCCATATCTGCTGTGGTGAGGGAAGCTACTGGCTGGTGAGGTGCTCTAAGCACCGACATATCTGACCATCTAGCTGCCCTCACAGCCCCGGGATCTGCCACCTCCACGCCTCTGCCATAGGGAATGAAGCGCTCATACACCCAACTCATAACTAGAGTAGGGTGGCTCAAAGACTGTCCCTGTAAACGGACCACCCTGTATAAGTCGTGATAAGTGGTCCCCAAAATATCTGCGCCCCAGGCGTATATCCGACCATGCCCCTCTATCTGTGCAATGATGGGGGCCCAGCAGTATAATAAGGTATCCCCTCCCTTGTCCCCGATCAGTCTCGAGGCAAGGATCCCCATGATGGCCTGTCGAAATACGGGGATGGGCAAAGAAGGAATGGATCTAACTCTCACTCCCTTCTTCGGCCCCGTGGAAATAGCTGCATCCCCCATATAACCTGCCCACTGTGCAATCTGTGCTCTGGACCCAGCTGTCTCCAGTGTGAGCCTCCTCCCGATGATCGGGACCCCCAGGATACGGTAAACATCCTCCGAGTAATAGTCCACTCACCGCGGACACCTGGCAGTCGGAAAGTGTTCCGATCTGCATCCCAATAAGAAAATAAGTCACAAAGGATGTGACTCGATGGCGTAACATGGGGCACACGCGATATACGCAATATGCCGGCCCTCTGCAACGTGTCCTCCTCGTCTGGCGAAAGGGCATCCAATACCCCGGGCAACCAATCACACTCTCTCTCCCGGCTCCATCTAATGTACTCCTCCCTCGCCTGCATACACCCAAAAACACACAAAACAGAGCAAGTTAGTATCTAATCAATGCCGGGAGAGTCATAAAAACGTACAGAAATGCAAGAAAATATAAGTATAAGTCTCCAAAACAAGCTCTTTTGCATTCTGTGCAAAACCGCCGCCCTGAGCAGGGAGGCGGTTTTGTAACCGCCGCCTTAAAGGTGGCGGTCTCGTAACCGCCACCCTGATCAGGGCGGCGGTCGTGTAACCGCCGCCCTGGCCAGGGCGGCGGTCGCGGTCCGAAAACCCGCGGGTTTTTAACCCTAAAAAGTCCAAAAAACAAAAATAGACCATTTTAGCTAAAAAAAGAGCCTACCCAGTAGGCGCCCCCCCTAGATGGACCTTTTGAACCAAACATTTTCAAAAATAACCCCCCCATTACAAATAATTTGCCATTTCAAATTTGAAGGGGGAAAAATGCAAAATTAAAGAAAACCAACCTGTGATCTCGCGGGGTGGCGTTCCGCACGTGGGGGCATGATCGCTATCTCACTCCGGACGTTTCGACTCTATTCACGCAAGAAACCGTCACCGTGGGTCCCAGAGCTCAAAATCTATCAAATCGACTCGCGCAAATGAATAGGAAAATGGGCCCACTTTCATATATATATCGTTCTGTTTCGTTTTAAAATGGCTTTTTCGCAGGTTCGGAGCGCCGACGGAGGTAAGTTCCTATCCCCGCACAAATGGTACGTCCTCTTTCCCTGTTATTTTAGTGTTTGTTTTCCAAATTATTGTATCTATCTGCACTTGAGTTCTCTTTTCATTTTGCAGGTAGCGGGAATTTTGGATGGCGTCATTTCGACACACGGACGTGTAAGGTATAACTTCTAACTCCCCATTTCGGGACTGCCATACTCGGACCCACCGTTTTATGCCTCTTCATGGCTAAAACACTTCTCCGAGGGGGCAATATGTACGTACCCAAAATTGTAAGGTACTGTACTATGCGAACAGTGTAATAAATGCCCCAATGATGATACAGGTCTCCTCGCAAGGTGTTCGGGATCCGGAAAAGCCCTCGGAGTATGCGTTAACATCCCGCATGCCCCGCTTAGCCCCCGCGCCCTTTGTTTTCCCCTTTTTCCCTCTTTCCTTGGCCTCTTGACCTTCGGTGGCGAAACCGCCGCCTGCGGCGGGCGGTCGTGCCGCCACCACTGAGCGGGGCGGCGGTCTGTAACCACCACCTGCTCGCGGCGGCGGTCTGTGCGCGTTTTCCAGAACGCTCTTTTGACGCGACTCGCGTGAAATATCACGTTTCACCAGCTTTTCTTTGCCGACTTGAGCATGCATTAATGTTTTTGGTCCCCTGGAACAGTGTTTTTCCTTTGTTTATTGTTTAGGAGTTCAATTTGGTTTTGGTTTTTGAGTGTTGGAATTCCTATAAATGCATGGTTTGTGTACATGCAAATGGTCTGATTTTGGTCTGGAGTTTTGGTCTGAATTTGGGTGAAGAATTTGAGCTGGAGCTTTTGGTCACCATTTTTCCTTGTTAGAGTCTTCTGATTTTTAGTGTTTTGGTTAGCTTGCTTAGGATTGATAGCATAGCTTATTTCATACTTGGTCAGTATTGCTCAGCTGTTAGTAAGCCACAGACCCATCTTGTGCAGGCAGTGCTGTTGTTCCATCCAATCCGGTTAGAAGCTTGCCTTTGAATTCCTCTTTGCTGTAGATTTATTTTTACTGTGTCTTGGAGTTCTTAGTTCAATTCATTATATACCTGGTTAGCTTTATTCAGTTGTTGTAAGCCACATATCCAACTTGTGCAAGCAGTGTCTTTATTTTGGAACAAAATAGCTTAGGAAGCCATTAAAGTTGCAGGTTTTGCTCTTCGTATAGGATAGTCAAAGGTTCTGGTCGCTTCACGTTGCATGACTCACAGTAAAATCCCGCTAGGAATCGCATAAGCCAAGCTCTGTACTCTTGCGCTATCCCTCTCCTACTCGCATTCTCGGTCTGCATTCTGAGCTGTCCTTGTCCCAAAATCTACTCCTATCGGTGCTAGCATTACACGCTTTTCTGGATCCACGTGAACACGAAAGAACGAGAAGATCATACTGAGGGGACGAGATCATACACACACCATCGGATTCGCCACTGTTCTGCGGAATCCAGGTTTTACATTTCAAAGTTCTAGTCAGATTCATATCAAATAGAGTAGTTAATCGCTTTATTTCATTTCATTCATTCTATTCTCGATATTGCCGGGAAGTGTGTGGGATTGATAGTTTCCGAGAAACTATGATTCACTCCTCACTTCTGAGGTAGGATCGAGAATCTTGCAGGTAGATTAGACAGATTATTTTAGTCATTTAGAATAATTCTACAAATCACACAGGCAAATAACCACACTCGGTTATCTTGTCTGTTTTTAATTATTGTTTAGTTATTATTTCTAGATACGCATAAAATAGTTTGCTTTCCTTAAAATTGTTAGAATATTTCATAGAAAAATAAAAGTTATATGTAGTTAGATTTATTTCACTTAGTTAGAATTTGTTTCATTACAGTTAGATTGCATTTTGTTTCGTATGACAATCACGGGACCTCAAGAGCCCAGAGAATATATATTTGAGCCAATCGTGCCTCAACCAAACCTAGTCACAGCAATAGTTGACATAGACCAAAATCTCAGGATACAAGTATTCCGAACAACCACAGATTTACAACTGATCAGTTCACAGTTAAGAGGATTAAACATAGAAGATGACCAAGCACATGCGTTTTGGTCAAGTCAGCCAAACTACAGATTACCCTAGAAAACATCCACATGACCGTAGAAGGGCTCGAAAGAGAACAAACATTCGGGTGCGATCCTCTAGTTCCACAGCCAGATGCTGGAGACACCCTCATAGATATAGATACCAGCTTAAGAATCCAGGTTGCGAGAACACCTGTAAGGTATTCTGAGAAGATCGCACAACTATTGGTTCTAAACATAGAAGCTGAGAAAGCATACGATTACTGGATACTAGGGATTAGAACTTGATCTCACGTATGACCATAACAGGACCGCAACAACCGAGAGTCTACGGTTGTGATCCACAGACCCCACAGCCCAACGAGTCCACAGGTCAATCCGATATAGACGCTAGCCTACGTACTTTGGTATTCAGGTCCACCCCACTTCCACCTATCATCATCGAACAACTGTCCTTACTAGATATAGCGGCTAACGAAGCTAGGGAATTCTGGACTAGGCCAGAAAATCGTCCATAGAATCGATTGTATTCATCATCCACTATATGACCTTATCAGGGGATATACACGAAACAATCCCAGGTCACTTTCCACGTATTCCGCAACCCATAGATCGAATCACGCTAGAGCTCGATATTGATTGGAGCCTTCGAGCAGTCATCCTCGCTGATCGATCTATCACACCAGTCCAAGTTAGAAGGGCCTTCTTTGCCTTAGATTCACAAATTCCACTAGTGCGTGTCAAAGACATTAGATTGCCTAATTAGTTTGTCTGCATATTCTACCCCCACCGGCTGTCTCGGCACGACCTCGGGAGGTCGGGTACGCGGAAGAGTTACTTGTTGATTCTCATCTAGATTTTCCTATTGGTATGGTGTAATCCCTTTTAGGTGATAACAAAAATTAGTCAAAAGTGGACCTCTTTTGAGAATTAGGTTGAATTACACATTAGTATATTTTTCCACCAACAGGGTAGTCTCTAGAATATCATAGGGAGTATAAAAGTATAATTACATTTCACCTTGTAATACACATCTAATACTTAAACTTTCCTAGTAATAATACAAGCTTGGTTAAGTGTGAAATCATACCCCTTTGGAGCCCTCGTGACTCGGTAAAGGAAAACATATTATATGCACCTTTTTTTTTTTGCAAGAAGTAACTATGAAGTAAACACAATCATGTAAGGGTTAAAAGAACATGAGAGGATAGTTTACAAATTATTTTTCAATTTATTTTACACTTTTATGAAGTCAACATTCTAAGATGACTAAGATGACTTTATAACAAATAAATGTAAAGTATTGTCTCCTAAGTGAACTTTTAACCTAGTAAATGGGGAAACTTATGATATGTAAGGGACGAACATAATCATCACACCCCTCAACGTGGTTTTAAACAATATTATTAATTGATTAACATTAAGATAAATAAATAAATTTGAGGATTGACCCTTTTGACTCGAGGAAAATCCTTTACTGTGTATCGTGATCAATGTAAACTATGTATCTAAGGGAAGTATCTAGAATATACAATTAGTTGTAATAACTTAAAGAAAAATAGTGTAACTCTAATGATTAAATTCTATTATAGAAAGGCACACGTAATCTATTTACTCTTGAACTAATAAATTTCCTTTGTTTAATGTGAACCTTCCTCGTTGGAACTGATATAAATTGTAAAACCAAACAACACTCAACATAGAAAAAAAAATTATTAAAACAAACACCAGTAGCCTCATATGGGCACATATGTTCTTATCAACAATCAAGCTAGATCATTCTATTGAGATAAGGGAAACAAGAAAAATTAGAGGGAATTATTACAAGTGAAATGTCGAGTAAAATAAAGATAATGCAGTCTATTTTAAATATGAATGAAGGATTGCATGATAAGTGATTTTCTAATAATTGAGGTTAATAATGAAATATGAAGGTAATAAATATGTAAACCGGGAAATTTTTGTGTCATCGATGGTTCCTATATGAGAGTTATAGTGTAGTTGAAATATAGTGTAGTCTAAACTTTGTCCTAAAAAAGTGGTGAATCTAATTTAAATTAAACTCATGATTTATTCCATGGAATTAACATTAAGCATGTTATGTACCTATGAAATGAGGGTTTGAACCATGAGTGGAACCCATGTTGTAAGATACCTATGCATGAAACCTTTGATTTTGAAGCCCTATCTCTTCACAAATAGGGGTGTTATCTTGGCAGGAGTCCCTCTAGTTGTGCATAAGTTGCGAGGTAGGAATAATTATTTTATCTAGTTTTTCCTATTGGTATGGTGTAAGCCCTTTTAGGTGATAATGGAAATTAGTCAAAAGTGGACCTCTTTTGAGAATTAGGTTGAATTACACATTAGTATATTTTTTCCAGTGAGAAGGGTAGTCGCTAGAAGATCATAGGGTGTATAAAAGTATAATTACATATCACCTTGTAATACACATCTAATACTTAAACTTTCCTAGTAATAATCCAAGCTTGGTTAAGTGTGAAATCATACCCCTTAGGAGCCCTCGTGACTCAAGAAAGGAAAACATATTATATGCACCTTTTTTTTTGCAAGAAGTAACTATGAAGTAAACACAATCATGTAAGGGTTAAAAGAACATGAGAGGATAGTTTACAAATTATTTTTCAATTTATTTTACACTTTTATGAAGTCAACATTCTAATATGACTAAGATGACTTTATAACAAATAAATGTAAAGTATTGTCTCCTTAGTGAACTTTTAACCTATTAAATGGGGAAACTTATGATATGTAAGGGACGAACATAATCATCACACCCTCAACGTGGTTTTAAACAATATTATCAATTGATTAACATTAAGATAAATAAATAAATTTGAGGATTGACCCTTTTGACTCAGTATAATCCTTTAATGTGTATCGTGATCAATGTAAGCTATGTATCTAAGGGAAGTATCTAGAATATACAATTAGTTGTAATAACTAAAAGAAAAATAGTGTAACTCTAATGATTAAATTCTATTATAGAAAGGCACACGTAATCTATTTACTCTTGAACTAATAAATTTCCTTTGTTTAATCCTCGAACCTTCCTCGTTGGAACTGATATAAATTGTAAAACCAAACAACATTCAACATAGAAAAAAATTTATTAAAACAAACACCAGTAGCCTCATGTGGGAACATATGTTCCTATCAACAATCAGGCTAGATCATTCTATTGCGATAAGGGAAACAAGAAAAATTAGAGGGAATTATTACAAGTGAAATGTCGAGTAAAATAAAGATAATGTGAGTCTAGTTTAAAGATGAATGAAGGAATGCATGATAAGTGATTTTCAAATAATTAAGGTCAATAACGAAATATGAAGGTAATAAATATGTAAACCGGGAAATTTTTGTGTCATAGATGGTGCCTATATGAGAGTTATAGTGTAGTTGAAATATAGTGTAGTCTAAACTTTGTCCTAAAAAAGTGGTTAATCTAATTTAAATTAAACTCATGATTTATTCCATGGAATTATCGTTAAGCATGTTATGTACCTATGAAATGATAGTTTGAACCACAAGTGGAACCGATGTTGTAGGATACCTATGCATGAAACCTTTGATTTTGTATCCTGTCTCTTCACAAATACGGGTGTTATCTTGGTAGGAGTCCCTTTAGTTGTGCATAAGATGCAAGATAGGAATAATTATTTTATCTAGATTTTCCTATTGGTATGGTGTAATTCCTTTTAGGTGATAATAGAAATTAGTCAAAAGTGGACCTCTTTTGAGAATTAGGTTGAATTACACATTAGTATATTTTTTCCATCCAACAGGGTAGTCTCTAGAATATCATAGGGAGTATAAAAGTATAATTACATTTCACCTTGTAATACACATCTAATACTTAAACTTTCCCAGTAATAATACAAGCTTGGTTAAGTGTGAAATCATACCCCTTTGGAGCCCTCGTGACTCAAGAAAGGAAAACATATTATATGCACCTTTTTTTTGCAAGAAGTAACTATGAAGTAAACACAATCATGTAAGGGTTAAAAGAACATGAGAGGATAGTTTACAAATTATTTTTCAATTTATTTTACACTTGTATGATGTCAACATTCTAAGATGACTAAGATGACTTTATAGAAAATAAAAGTAAAGTAATGTCTCCTTAGTGAACTTTTAACCTAGTAAATGGGGAAACTTGTGATATGTAAGGGACGAACATAATCACCACACCCCTCAACGTGGTTTTAAACAATATTATTAAATGATTAAAATTAAGAAAAATAAATAAATTTGAGGATTGACCCTTTTGACTCGAGGAAAATCCTCTACTGTGTATCATGATCAATGCAAACTAAGTATCTAAGGAAGTATCTAGAATATACAGTTAGTTGTAATAACTTAAAGCAAAATAGTGTAACTCTAGTGCTTAAATGCTATTATGAAAGGAACACGTAATCTATTTACTCTTGAACTAATAAACTTCCTTTGTTTCATGTGAACCTTCCTTGTTGCAACTGAGATAAATTGTAAAACCAAACAACATGCAACTTAGAAAAAAATTCTTAAAACAAACACCAAGTAGCCTCATGTGGGCACATATGTTCCTATCAACAATCAAGCTACATCATTCTATTGCGATAAGGGAAACAAGAAAAATTAGAGGGAATTATTACAAGTGAAATGTCAAGTAAAATAAAGATAATGTAGTCTAGTTTAAATATGAATGAAGGATTGCATGATAAGTGATTTTCAAATAATTAAGGTCAATAATGAAATATGAAGGTAATAAATATGTAAACCGGGAAATTTTTGTGTCATGGATGGTGCCTATATGAGAGTTATATTGTAGTTGAAATTTTATGTTGTGCCTTGTCATTTGGGGAAAGGTGTCCTAGATGTGCATCATGTATTTTTCATATTATCTATCGGGATAATGTCGTGTGTAAGCATCTCATGTGATATATGTTGTCCTAATCAATTCTAGTGTTGTCATGTATCAAACAATGTAAGTCAAAAAAAATTATCCCAATTTTTTACTATTGTGTTTGTGTGTGAAATTTGTGGGCACTACACTAGCCCAAGGTATTGGAACCATTTACAAAATCACATGAGCTCTCAACATATAAAACTGATTACATTGTCAATAAATAAATGAGAAAGTTACAAAACAATCACATATAGATCAAAAGGTGAACACTCCAACTTAATTTATATTATTAACTACTTCACCATTCATAATGCCTAAATTATGTCTAAGGCGTTCAAAATTCTCCTTTTTACTACTCTATGAATATATCTGCCAACTAATCTTCAGATCTATAAAAAATGAAATTGATTTATCAATTATTCACTAACTTTATGATTAAAAGGTGCCTAATAAGAAAATGTAATTTCTATTATTAGATTTTTTTACAATTTTCTAAGTTTTTACACATAGTGCATAATTTTTAATGTCAGATTAGTTGTAGTTTATTTTAGAGTATTCTAATTTATTGTATGGAGTGCTAATTATAACCATTTTTCTAAATAAAAATTATTTCTCGAGACATTTATATATGAGAGGCCAATTCAGTGTGTTTGATTATAAAACAATAGCAACTGAATAAAGCTAAAGCTTTCTTTGTTTGTCTCTCAAATCAGGAAAGAGTCTTAATTCACCTCGTACTTCAACATAGGGGTATTTAGAGATATAAATTGGAGACAAAATTACAGTGTTTGTCTCTAAATTCACTCCCCTAATATTTTATATTAAATTTACAATTTTCACTTTTTATCGGCAACCTAATATTGAAGAGGTTAAAATAAAATTTATGTAGACAAATGGAGTTGGTATGTTGAGCATGCTTGAGATAAGGCTCTTTCACTGTGACCTTAGCACCTTGCAGTTGCGGATAAATCCTAGGTACTTATTTATGTCCTTTTATAGTAGAGGAGACGCCATAGATAGAGAGTCGAATGCCATCTCCAAACTGATCTTCCAACAAGGTCCTAACTCCAATGATTATGTGTGCTTTTGCATATAATGTTCCAAACACGACACTACCTCAATGTTGAATGTCGATTTGAATTTCCTTTGCTCGAATGGGTATCAGGCCTCTCATTGGGCCAGTAAGGATCCCATCCTTAAGCGGTGACCTCCACGCCACCATAAACTTAAAGGTGGATACTATACATTGGATAGAATTAAATCTTATTCTTTGCGCCTCAAGATGGCGTTTTTTTATAAAATCCTTCTGATACAAGAAGCGCGCGTGACGCTCATGGGTGAAAATACAATGGATATATCTAAATCTCACCGTGGCCCTGAGTGTTTATAAAGCTTCCTGTTATTTGCAGGTGTAGGAAAATTGTTCGAAACCCCATGCTACTGGTTATCTTGAGGGAAGAGGAAAACATATTTGATGTAGGTAAAATCGCTATGTATCTTTTTGGTCTGCTGCGTTCTTCTCATGTAGATGGAAACACTATTTTTTTTTGATTGTCTATGATTTCGTTATTTTTAACATTTCTGTGGTTTTTAGAAACGAGATCAGGGTTCCATTTATGATTTGATATTAGCTTTTTCTTCTATATTTCATGTCCATGAATATTTAATAAGGAGTGGTTGAATCTGCTTTATGAAATGGATATTTTTTTGTTATGAGAAATCGTTGGCATTCATATACATGTGAATATTCCTCTTCTAATACTTTAATACACATGCAAGGGAAATCATCCGCTAAATGATTTTGGGTTTTTTAAAATAGCTTGGTATATTTCAGGAAAATGCACCAAATAGGTGTAAAGAAGCCAGCATGCAAAACCTCTTCAAGCATCCTCTCTGCCCCTTTCTAAATGGGATATTTGGAAAATAGAATTTCTCATTAAGATACAACATGTGAATGCTTTTTTACGGTGGTAGAAGAGGGTTGTTTTATTCTGCTTGTCTATGTTTTTGTGTCATCCCAAACTGTCTTCTGAAAACCCACAAAAATGAAAAATAAAAATATTAGTGGAAAGACATATTGTCTCCAAAATGTGGAAGCATGTAAACTATTTGAAAAAATGCCTAATAAATATATAGTATCAGTCCTAACATGATAATGCAAACCTTTTAAACAAATAATGCTTCTCATTTGATTAAAGTATGTACAACCATTAACATCCTCTAAACTTGCATAGCTGCATGTACATAAAACACAAACAAAGGTTGTTTAATTTGGCTTGAAACCTAATAGTTGTATTTTTATTTGAAATTTATAAATCCTTTTCAAAAAATTCATTATGAGTATATCATCCTATCCTAAAACTCCATGAGAACACATCTCTTTGAGGAATTTCACATGTCTTGTCTATGCTTCCACATTTTGCATACATATATCCTAGCACAATTGTAACTACATCGACACATTTCCTTAAAGATGTGCAAACCGTGTTCCAAAACCCCATTTTAGCACACATAGGTGCGATAATAGAAAACATTGTGGAATTTGGATTTGAACCTACTGATTACATTTTATTGAAAGTTTCTAAGTCCATTTCGAAAAATCCATCTTGTACACAACCTATAATCATTGTTGTCTATGAAAACACATATATATGAGGCATTCTATCAAACACTTTGTGTTCCTAGTATACATTTCCACAATTTTCATACATTTCTACTAGCACAATTGTAAATACAAGATATGACAGAAATACTCTTATCCTTAATGATTTTATTGATGTCTATACCCTATTCCAAAGATACCATTTTGGCACGGGCTTGGAGTATGATTGTAAATGTAAATTGATCGGGTAGGAGGATTGTTTGTTACATATGGTATCACTCATGTTATAGGTACCATGTCTTTCTCACTCACTTCTCGGTGCCCATATATCGCTAAATCCCTACAAGGATTATCACATCCATGATTTCATTGCAAATTTACTTGCAATTTGTTAGTGACCTACCCTATGGTTATGGTTGTATTTTTTATTGAAATATAGATTATCAAAAATGGATATTGGCACCATGCTAAAAGAACAACTCAGCAAGTGAACCTCTCAAACATTTCTATGCCATGTGTTGACTTATTCTCAATAAATGAATTTTTATTCCCTTTTGACAGATCATATAGACCATAAAGGATACAAAGTTAACAATAATAATTCCCTTGCATAAATAGGAAAATGGGAAAAAATGTGGTTAATCAAATGATATAACCTTTCATCATATAATAAAGAAAAAATATTAGACCACAAAGGATGAAATTTATAGTTTAAACAACATATGTCCAAAATAGGTCTACATAGTTTTATCACAAAACTTTCATTCCAAGTGTGTTCTAGAAGTGTTCTCTTTCCATAGCACTGAGAACACGAATCGAATACACATAAAACAAGTTAAACAAGGCAATAATATTCACTAAACAAGTTTGACATATTTAACAAATGATTCAAGACATTCTTTAGAGATCTAATGTCAAGTAAAATAAATTCCATGTAAAGCATCTAGTTCCAAACTAATGAAATAATTTAGCAAAATTTTTTTCTTAAAAAAAAAGAACTTGAGGGCTTTGACTAGAACTTATCATTGGAAATTTCGTATGAGATTTAATATTGTTAATAAGCTTTGAAGGATCAAGAGTGATGAAAAGGAATTCCTTTGGTTGACTTACTATTTAGGGTATTTTTTGTTTATCGTCATGGATACTTTATTCTTCGCTCAATTTGAAGGTAAGGGAATAAGTGATGCAATTGGTGGTTGGGAAGCCTACCTTCTTTTCCTTTGACACTAGGTGTCAAGCCTACAAATTGATTTATTTAAATCTAAAATATAATTACAAGATTTTTTCCTTTAGAAGAGGCCACTCTTCCCTCCTTTTGTTTGAGAAAGGAATAAACATATTTCATGACTTGTATATATTTGGGAAGTGGATCAAATGGAAAGACCTTAAATATTTCTATAAGCTTCTTCAATTTGGTTCAAAATGTATACAATTCTAAGAAATTCTTTCACAACTCCTTCTACTAGTCTAATTATGGAGGATGAGAATGAATTTCGGGATACTATTAGGTGGCTCAAAGGGTCCCCTCTCTAAGAGGCTACCTCCAAATAACTCTATGAAAATATTCAGTTCCTATCTTCTCTTCCATTACAATAGGTGCCACACCTACAAATCAATTTTGAAAAAATTGAAATATAATGACAAGATCCTTGGATTTATAGGAGGTTGGCCTTCCCTCTTTTTTGTTTGAGAAAGGAATTAAAACATTTCATTACTTGTATAGATTTGGGAAGTAGATGGAATAGACAAATCTTAAAGCTTTCAATAATATTCCTCTAATCTCGGTTCGAATGTATACAATGCTAAAACATTCTTCCATGGCTCCCTTTACTAGACTAATGATGGAGGATGAAAATGACTTCTCGGATACTATTAGGTGTCTTAAAGGTCCCCCTCTCCTAGAGGCTACCTCAAAAAAATCTATGAAAAATTTCTTTCAACCCAAACCTTTCCCGTGACCCTTAACAATAAGTGGAATGTTTGTGAGTCCATTAGTAGATGGACTCATAGATTTAATGTTTTGTGGTTTTATTGTATTTAGTAAAATAAATCATGATTTAGATGGATTCTTATTCATAATAATTTTTTTGTTGGGTTGTAATATTGTAGAGGTTGCGAGACTATACGATTGTTGTTTTCTTTAAATATTTATATATTTACTTTTATAAATATATATATTTACTTTTAAAAATATATTGTGCGAATGTACCCACATCTTATTATACCTTAATTTTAAAAAATTTACCATTTTAGAGTACGTACCCTGCACCCATTCCGAAACAATCTAGGTCGGATGAGATAAAAACCTAAATCCAACATAAATAATAATAATGTGATTCATTACATTGTTAAAAAAATTCTCTTTTACACTTTAATTATCTAATTTTGGTGAAGAAACCATAATGGAATACCTTTACAAATTGATGAAAATTCCTTTGAAATTATGTGAGTGAATAACAATAAATATTCCAACACACTCGAGAACATGGTCCTACAAAGATGTTGGGTTTCCAATGTACGTATCTCACTTTATAATTTTCATTTCCAAAACATTTAGCAAAATATTTTGCCTTCATTGACTATGAAAGTTCTATTGGTTTCCCATCAAGATCTACTAGCAAGTTTGGGTATAAATATACATCCTTAAAGAAATTAAAAATTCTATAATCTATCTCACCTTGAATATCCCCACAATATCCAATTGCAAAGCAGATCCACGGGAATAATTTTTTATCCATGCATTTCCTAATAATTTCATCAAATAGTTTATATACATTATATGGTCTCCCACAATTAAAATACGATATATTAGATCATATACTTCTAAAACATGCAACAATAATCATATTTCCATAGTGCATTGGTATATGTTCATCCACATTCAAAATATTTCATGTTTTATTATTTATATTTGAACACAATAATAAATACCTAAATTTAAAAATGATGTGTCCATACCATGTTACTAAGTCATTATTTTGGAACTTGTTGGAGGTAGTGTGGTGAGCAAGAGAACAAGGAGTTAGGGGTTTGTTCATATTTTGTTATTCTAGATCTCATCTCCATTTTAAAATTCAAACTCTACTTTATGCAGCGTTAACCCATTAGATTTGGTAGGTTCTCTAAGAAGTATGGAAAAATAAATATCTTAGTGTGTTAAGTAAACTTGGAAAGTATCAAAGAATGGGGAGAATGTTTCAATTTTCCTCTATAATAAGAGGTTTAGAACTTGAAATCCATCAAAAACTGTAGACCCTAGCCCCTTCAATAAAGCCCAATCCTTTTGTATTCCTATCCATATTTACTAACAAAATGAGCCGTTAAAACTATCTGTACCAAAATACTAGTCCTCCTTCCACGCCTCTTCAAATTAGTAAATGAGGGCAAAACCTGAAAAAGAGATTCCATCTTGTAGTGCCCCATTTTGAAACACCAAAACCATACACAAATATTAAAGAAACCCGATAAAAAAATTAATATATTATTTATGTAATGTCTAAGTATGGATTGCTACTATAGCCAGCAGTTTTTTTAATATTGTTTTGCTTCCAAAAGTTATTACCTGGTTAACAACCCCTAGGTTCATAATTAATTTAATTCAATTTCATAAAGGGGTCCCATTAGAGGCCAACCATACTAAATACTAGTCAAATGCTTATTTAATTAATTATCCTCTTATTTCCAACTTAATATTGGCCCCTCACCATGATCCTTAGATAAACCAAATGGACTCATGCCCAAATATTTCTTTATTCGATCTTTTCCATTAATAATTTATACCTACCATGGCCATTTCTATAACAAAACACCCTTAGGCTCCCACTTATGTAATTTTTGTATACCAATTTAAAATATCTATTCCCATAAAATTAAAAGGTGGAGGGTCAAATATGAGCACTTGGATTCTTTTATTTTCTACCCTTGATCTTAGGTATTTCTTAAAACCCTAATCCATCCTTATGATTTCCTAATAACTTCTATTTTATTTTATTTTCCTCTATTTGCAAAGGTTTCTTTTATATGGAGGAGATGGATGAAGAAGGATACCATCGAGGCCATTTTTGAGCTCATCCATAAAACCCACAGATCTTTACTTTCCCTCCATGAGATCCATTTCATTCTATTTGCAAATAAGGGGAAAATATTTCTCAAATTTTCTGGTTTTTTATTTCCTAGGGTTTTAAGATTCACTTAATTCATTATTCTTTTTTTCTTTTTTCTTTTAGAAACCATTTTTCTAGTTTGTGAATGCACGCACACATGGGCGCGCACACACACACACACACTGCGTGGTGAGTACACCCTATGCGTAGGTTTTTAATTGAGGTCATGACACCATTTTGGAGGCATAGTGTATGGATTTTGGGGTGTTTTCTTGCCACGGCCATACCACACAATTAATACATAGAAGAGATGTGGGAAGGCCACCACCCCCAAATATTATATATATTTTTATTACTTCAGTAGCTTAAACCAAAAATGATTTCTTTTAAGATTAAAAACTTTTATTTGGCTAGATAAAATCACATTTTCTCACAAATACACACACACACACACACACACACACACACACACACACACACACACACACACACACACACACACACACAAACAAGGATTAAAATAAGGAAATCACCATGGAAATAATTTCCTTAAATATGTATATATATCTGCATATATAAAATTGACATATAGTTAATCAAATTTAACTTATTATACCAAAATAATATGGATGGAGAGTCGATAATTTTTTTTTGTATTGAGAACAACTCATTTCAAAGAATTTCTAGTAATAATAGATTTTTTTTCTTATTCACCCAAAACACATACTTTGTAAATTCCAACTCAATAACATTCTCCTACCTAAAATAATGGATCAAATTTATTGTAGGTAAGAGGGATAAATGAAGTACAACATCCCTAAGAAGTTAACTTTCTCCTAACTTTATTATTTATCTATTTTTTCAGATTTGCATTCATATATACTAGCATAAGATTTGTAACCATAACAAACTTATTTCTCCTATTTTACACATGCCCAAATATAACTAATATTACTTGGTCTAAAAGGAATATAAATGAAGTTATTTCCATTGCCTTAGAATACAAAAGATGTTACTTTTACAACTAAGAATAAGGATTTAAATATGCTTCAAGACAAGCTTATCTTTACATTTCCTCTTCTTTTGAGATCATAACTAAAAACACATTACAACTTCAAAAATGTTATCTTTAGTAGTTTTTTCATAATCCAAAAATGCAGAGTAAACTTAGACAAACTATACAAAAATAAGAGAAATTATATTCCAAGACAAAAGCATATCATAATGCTTCATCTATAATCATCGATTAAAAATTTAAAAATCTTTCCAACACCCTTTATAACAAGATGTAAATGTATGCCAAGTTTTTCCATCAAAACAAAAATACAAAAAGCAAAATACAAGTATATGGGCCTTCCACAAAACATTAGAACATGTTTACAATATCCCAATCCTCCTTCCTAAGAGATCATATAAATGACTAAATATTTAAAATTCAAGGTTCCAAATCTTCTTCTCAAGGTAGAAGAAAAGATAAAAAATATTACAAAACCCTTACAAAATTATTCTAAAAATGGAAGTGGGAAAGTCTCCCAAACATGGGGAGCAACATTCCAAATGTTAAAATTTCTCTTCCATGCTCCAAGAACTATTTTCCAAGTTTCAGAGACAATATGAAATTCTTCTATGTATAAGAGAAAAGGGGCGGGTTTCCTCCCAACCAAATGGCATCATCACATACCATCTCCACCAAATGGAGGACATGGTAGCTTCCATCCAATCCAATGGGGGAGAGATAATGCATGCCTCAATGTTTTCAAAAGTAAGTGAAGATAAAGGGTGATAAAACACACACAAAATTGCAATAAAAAAACACCATAAGAACACCAAAATCATAAGAGTATAATTTTCATTTTAACTAGTTCCAAAGGAGGTATCTCGCGAGGGACATAAATGGAGGTGCAGATGGGGAGGGGGTGCATATTGTAGTTAAGTTTACAAAGAAGATTTTTGCATCTGCTGAAGAAAAAGAGAGATCCTGGGCAGCAAGGTTGTTTGGCTCATCCATTAACGAGTCTGCCAAGCTAGTTCCGATCTAGAAAGAGGACGTTCCTCTACTGGAGATCCCTAGAAATGTGATTGACAAAGCAAGGGATAGATTAAAATTTTTGATTTTAGGCAGATTTTCTAGAATAAGACCCATTATATATTTTTTCTGGGACTGGTGCACCCGAAAATGGAGATGTAAAGTTGAGGTAAAAGCTCTGGGTGGAGATGCTTTTTTATCCATCTTTCCAAATGGGCAGGATATGTAAAATACCCTTATGGGTGTTCCACTCAATCTTGTGTTTAAAGACCTCTAGATATGGATTTGGCTCCCTGCTCTTCCTCTGGAATTCTGGGATTCTGAAATCTTTCTTGGTGTGGCTAGAGCAATGGGAGCCCTGCTTAGTGTTGACCCAACTACTAAGGCTAGATCAAGGTTAGTTTATGCTAGGCTCTATGTTTCTATCCTGGATGGTACCAAAATACCCAAAAAGATCACCCTGAAATATCCCCTTGGAGAGTGGGAGCAAAAAATCAAGGTGGAAGGTTCCAAACTTTATTGTGCAAATTGTGGCAAAGTCAAAAATATACGATCCCCTGCTTTGCTTGATTTTGGGTATGGATCTTGTGTATCTTTGGTGTGCGGGAGGATGTTGACAGCTCACTATTATTGTTTCTCCCATTTCTATGCTCTCTCCTCTGACTGGAACTGTCACTTTGGTGACCGACCCAAGTGGTGTTGTGGATGGGCTATACCCGGTGTTTGGGAGGGAAAGTATTTTGAATCCTGGAGCAGTTATTGTGAAAGGCGGCGGGGTGGATGGAAGTTTCAAGGATAGGAAGGTTGTTGGGGTCAATGTGTTGGGAGGTTGGCTAGGTGAGTGCCTCATGGAGGATCGGAGCAGGGGCCCCTCTTTTTCCATTTTCTCACCCGAGGGTCCATCGCTTCCCATTTCGGATCTTTTGGTGGACCTTGGTAGCAGTCCCTCCTTGCACAAAGATGTTTTATCTTTGGAGACTTATGGTTTTAAGGATGGTTGGACATTTGTATCTAATAGGAAAAGCAAAAAAAATATTCCTCCACCTTCTCGTTTATCCCGATGTTCTCATTGGGGAAATATTATGGAGGAAAGGATCCTTATGTGGTCAAGCCTCCTTGACTGGTGATGCCTCTTCTTCTCTCCTTATCTCCCTTCTTTTGGTGCTTCGTCGATCTCTTTCTCTTTGGTCTTTGGACCTTTTTCTCCATATGTTTGTCTTCTTGTTATCTCTTCGCTCTATCTTTCAGGTTGTACACAATTTTCTGATCACTTCTAAAACCATTTTTTACCTAATCTAATAAAAAACAAGAGTATAACTCCATATTTTCCTCAAAGAGGAAGAGTGGAAAGGAGCCCAAAATAAGCCATATTGTGAACCAACCATGGGAACACTATAAGAATATTCATAATCATCATACATCTCGCCTTATCACTCCATCCCAAACTCCAAACCTCCTTGAGTAAGGATTTTCAAAAAATTTAAACCATGAGATGCTTTCCATGATAATGATAGAAGATGAAGTTCAAACCATATGAATAGTCATCTTCCACATCAAACCATATGAGGGGAGGAAATAATAAAAATGGATCATCATGGATTTCACATCAAGCCATGTGGTGTAGATGGAACATTTTTCCCTCCTCCCCTACAATTTCAAAATGCATACGAAAAGGATGGATGGAGAAAATGCAAGAAAACAAGATTTACAAAGACACCTAGATCAAACATGCATGCATACAATATTAAAAACCCATTTTTCTTATACACAACATGCTAAACAAGTAAAAAATGAGAGTCAGAAGGCCTACCTAAAAAAATCTATCCCTCTAAAAAAATTGAATCTCCTATTATCTCTTAAGAGTGCACACTACAAGGGTTCTAAGATTTCTTTCATCTCTCAATTTTGTAGATACAATGGAAAAACATAAGGTCTCTGGGTATACCTATTGTTGAGTTGAGTCTTTGATATCAAGGCTACTTCATTATTGATGTATCCTAAACTAATTTTCTTGGATTTTGAGGGTAAAAAGATGACTGTAAGTGAAATTGAAAAGGGTGAAACACCAAAATTATTGAGGGATTTTAGTAAGAATATACACAATAAAATTAAGAAAGAATTTTGTATGGACAAACAAATGGTTTTAAGCGAGAATATTAAGGAAAAACACTTATGTATTGAGCGATAAATCACAACAACAAAACAAGATAAACATGCACACTAAGATTATGCAGAAATGCCAAATTTGTAGTAAGGTACGATGATTAATTAGGTTACTGACATTCACAATAACAACTAATAAAAAGATACACTCCACCGAATATAATTGGAAAGGAAAAAATCAGTTCTAATTCAAGGAAAAGCTCGTAGAAAATTGCAAGAGCACTCCTATGTCCAAAATGTCCTATTTTGTGCTCTACCAATGTACACAATATATAGTAAAATTATTCACCCAACCCATCCTAAAAATAGGCTAAATTTTTACTCGCTCATGCATGCTAATTTTAACCCTTTATCATGAACATATAAAGGAATAAAAATAGACATGTTGATTACAATGAGGAATTAATAACCTTACTTACATAAATAAAAATCATGTCAAATTGTAGTTCACTAGTCTATTTTTAATAAAACCTAGGTGAATACTTTTACTAAAATTAAATAACTAATTGTTGTCTAAGTATTCTCCAATGTGCGAAAATATTTTTCTTCTTCTACTTGATGTGATACTTGCAACTTGATCCACTTGCAATGGTAAATTTGGAGCATTTAAAATTTTGCCCCTTAGATGCACATACAAAAATAAAATCCTGTGTGAGCAAAAATAATTATTTTTTTCTTAAATACTTGGAAAAAAATTCACCCTCCAATGTGTGGATCACTTGTATGCACGTGCGATCAAATAATACCATTATTTTGTTAAAAATAAGGTAATTAGCAAAAGTGGTCTTAATGATCTATGATGCTGACATTTGTGCACGTGGATAACTTTTGTCTTTTTTTATATGTTGTATCTTCTAGTGAATGATATACAAAATTACTTCTCTGCAAGTAAAATTTATTCAATTACAATTTTCTCACTATGGGGACCCACCTGTAGGTATGTGCATACTTTTTATTTCTAGGTACAAAAATGCATTTTGTAAAAAATAAGGTAATAGCTTACCTTTTTTGGTATACCATCGTGACCACCTTTAATTCGCTTGATGACCATTACTTGTATGGTTACCTTTATAAACACACAAAAGTGGACCTCCTCATTTTGACTTGATATTGGTGTGCTTGGAATCATAATATACACATTTGAAAAATAAATTTGGGCACCTTTTGAATAATTTATATAGACTATAGTTTTATCTTTTGATGTGGTGAGCACATATACTATGGTTTTTGGCTTTTGAATAATTATTTGCTTGATCATTGTGATCGGTATTTAATTTTGTTAAACTAAGGTTTAGAACTTAATCTAGTCAATACAATGAATTTAACATTTTGATGTTGGTCCCCTCACGATGATGACTCACCCCTTCACATGCTTTGTTGGTGGTAATACTTAACTTGAGTGAAGTTCTGAACCGTGGATGAGTTACTTGCTTTTGATGAGGACCATCGATATTGTTATGTTTTATTCATAACTATCAATATTCGACCTAAGCTCGAACATTTTAGATAGGAGTAGTTAGACTTGATTGAATTCATTTTTGGTTTGGTACCATTGATCATGGCACTTCGATGATTCACAACCATTGATCTTTATCTTGATAATTAGTTTGTGACTTGCAACATATACCATTTAATCTTTTCACGATTTGATCTTGATCATCGATCTTTAACCCTTCTCTGACTAGGTGGATGGATTAGGTTTTTGATGTATGCCATTCAATATTTATATTGTGCATTGGGATGATTTGATTAACTCTTCCATTAGGTTAACGTACCAACAATTAACTTTTGACTTATCATTTTGTCATTTTACATATCGAGCCCATGGGATGGCGAAGCCATGGTAATTTTTTTACTCGGCCGCCATTGATACATGCTTTCAGTCTCAATCTTAGTCTCATGTAGTGATGTTTGTGATGTTTTTGACCTCTTCATCTCATTATGCTTGTTTTGTGGCCGTAATGAAAGGGTTTTAAGATATTTGAGATCTCTTTGTGTATGAATTCCTTTGTCATTTGGGTTTAACGATGGCCTCCATTAGTTGTGAAGGTGAGCTTTGTCATTTTGTAATGTAAAATATCAATTTTGTGTTTATTGATCTCAGTTGTACTAAATTCTTTGAAGAATAAAACCCTATTTGGTTTTCTTGTTTTAGTAGCTCTGTCCATGTAATATCGAGCTCAAACTAACTTCTTGGTCTTCGATTTTGACTTTGGTTACACCAAAATGGTGATTTTTCTTATATCTTTTCGAGCTCTTCTTGTAAATTCATGGAAAAAACCCATATATGGGATTAATTATTCTTGCTTGACACTCATAGATTTGGAACTCTATTTGATCTTTGTTTGTAACCATTTAATTTAATTTAAAAGGTATTCCAGCTTCTATCTTGAATCTTCATGCAACATGTTGAATACTTTGAATGATAATGAAAATTTGGGTCATTTCATTACTTTGTTCCTTTTTCATTGCAAAAATTCAATAGGTCCTTTATGGTCATGGTATAAAATAACCTATCCTTATTCTATATTTCCTTCTTCTGTAGAACTTCATGAGGGTTTTTGTTTCATATATTTTCCTGTGACTTGAACGTTATTTCTTAAACTACTTTTGAAAGCTTTGTTTGTGTTTCTCTATTTCTAAATCTTTTTTCATGAATGTATTGTGTCGATTCCTCATCTCCAAACTATGGCTTTTACTTGATATACTCAATCTTTATGCTTAAACCAAATCTATGTTTCTATAGTTTGAAATGATAAATTTGCAGCTTTTGACTTGAAATAGGTAGCTGATTTTTTTTTCGCATTACGAACCTTGTTGTTTGAGATCTAAAATACTTATGTATTTCTTTCTAAACTTAATTTAGCTTGAGGTTTTCAATGCATAAAAAATATTTAGGTAACTGAATCGGAGCTATATTTATGAAATTGTGGTTGCAAATCGTTGAGTGGAAGTTGTTTTGTGTATGTAAAAAATAGGAAGTTTCTTTCTAAGATGAGTTTGTCTATTACATTACTTACAATGTACTTTAATGAGAAAATAAAAAAATCCTTGAGGATTTATAGCTTCTATTTTGTGGTATTTTTCCTTTTCGGACATTACACATTCGTTTGAGTTTATATTTTTGTTTCTATGTGATTTACTCTAAAATTTGTATCTATTATGGATTCTTCAGAACTTTTCCTTATGAACAATTGCAGTTGAATTATTCTGTGCACCTTGACTTGAGTTGTACTTGATCTTTGATGATCTTTCCATTCATTCCTTACCATGAGAGAGGAACTAAGAGTTTTTGCTTTTATTTCACATATTTCTTGATGGATGACTGTTAGATGTTGGACATACATTGTATTGTTACTATGATAAGTGTTTTCTTTTATAATGCCAATGTTGAATTTAACTTCACTTTATTTGATTTTAATTTCTTGTACCCTGCATTGAAATAGATCATCTGTGTGGCTCAATGTGAATATATTTATTGTTTATTACCTCCATGTTTGAACTTTGCTTTCCTCAAATGGGTTTTTCAGCTTTCAAAACTCTATACATATGTTCATTCTTTGATGCAAACTATATTATTCTTTATTTGAAAAATCAGGCCAACATGGTCATTTTTAATTGAATATGTTTATATAAACTCTATACCTTCAAGAGCTAAAAAGAGAGTCTCAATTTTTATGATGTGTCCCACTTTGCCATTGATTATTGTAAACTCCCTTCACTTGTATTATCTCTTTTAGATGTTTGGAAACTTGGAAATTTGCTTCCTTCTCACACATTGAAACTATATATTTGAATTTATACATTGTTTATCTTCCCCTTTCAGATGATTATCATTTCTCAAAAATATGCTTTTACATTACTTGAATTTAGGAGAATGAAGCACTTTGAAATCTTGTAAGTTGATTTAAGATGCTAGTTTCTCCAAGTCATACTACAAAATTAGTGGTTTTGCTATATTTTAATTCCTTTAAGAGTGAGATGATTGTACTTGGATTGTTTCAAATACTACGACTAAGATGAAAACTCAGTACTTTATATGGGATCTTATTCAAGATGTAGCTTGTCTCATTTTCCCTAAGGAATGCAAATCAGATATTTCAATGAGATTGCACTTATTTTGCAATTTTAGCACATCTCGATCCATTTGTAACTTTGTGGTAACTTGTTCTAATGAGCACTAACTTTGAAAACTAGAAATGTTTTCTTCAACAATGATGATCATGATTTCGAATCATACATTTTTCATGTACTTCTGTATATGATCATTTTAGTTTTAAGTTATAATCATGTTATTTTTCATTTATGTTCATGGACTCATGACATGATTTCCTTTGATAGATACACTAATGAGTCATATTCAGAAAATTTACTCTATTTTACTTCTCATAGTTGTACCCCATTGGTACTATAACATTGTTATAGTAGTTATTTGTCGATTCTAATACATTGTAAGAGTTTGCACTGTAATTTATCTTGCTTCTCTTGGATTCATACTTATAAGTTCTGAAACTGATTCATTTGAGTGCAAGCTCTGAAATTTGTAATTTATGACTACTTACATGAACTTATAAGTATATAATCTATTTGAAAAAAATTATATATGAACTCTGTACAAGACTATTTGATATTTTATAGAATATTATTGTATACTTTCACTATAAAACGTTCCTTTCCTAAATGCATTTCTATAATTCCTTTATGGATTATTTTTGCATGGCTAAGTTGGCTCTTCGAACTAAGCTATGTTGAAAATCATTCATCTAATTGGATTATAGTCTTCTTCTTTTGAATATTGATCCTTGTGCAATTAATTCCACTATTCATTGTCTTATCTGATATGAGCATTTCATCTTACTAAAGGAGCTATTATGTATCATGCAACCAACATCTTCCTTTTGTACTTATAGTAGCTCACTTTATCTTGAGTAGATAACTTGAACATCTCGTATTGGTGACTTGATCATTGTAAAAAGGCATAAATTTTATTTTAAGTAATGATGCAATCTATACCTATACTTTTCCTTTTGGAAACCATAAGTTGCAAGTAGATTATTTATTGAGTTGTTTCATTCAATTGAAACTTTGATTGTTGGAATTATGATGAATATTGTATCTTAGAAGATGAACCTCGGTCTTATCTTGATGATTCTTTATTTCAGCACCTGATTCATGTTCTGGAAAACCTTATAAATTTCCTTCATTAAATGTTTTAATGAACTCTTTTAATGTAATTTGTTTAATTGCTATGAGCACAGGTGCTCCATTTGATCTTCATTGATGCCTCATAATCTGAAAGTAACCAAGTAGATATCAATTTCATTATCTTGAAATCATTGTACTATTGATTCCATTGTACTTGATTATCTATTTGAATCCTTTTGATAGTTGATCTTGAATATGCTTAATCATTTCTTACAATCTATACTTGATAGTACATAATTTTAAAACATGTATTGATATTTTTTTCTCAACCTTTACTGGACACTTAAGAAAATAGTTAGAAAATAATTAGGATTTTTTTCCTCTCTTATGTTCCATAGTATTTTTCTTTTCTCTTTCTTCTTCCATAATGATTTTGGGAATCATATGTGTTATTGTAAGATATTTCTTTCTAAAAATGGCATATGTTCTGATGTACCTAATGCTTCTAATATTAATAAATTCATTTGCACACAATCGAGAAAATACATGAGTACATATAAAACCCCGAGTTCTTGAATGATGTATTTTTTTTTTCCTTTTATTTTGAGGTACACTTGTAGCTGTTTGTAACATGGATGAAAGATGCATTTGGAACTTGAAATAAGAAGACTAGAAGAAAACCCAAGGCAATGATGGGTTTCTTTTATACTCTTTTACTTTTAACTTTATCCACATGTAATTATTTCTTTAGTAGTTATGAGTTACATCCCATGGCTTGTGTTGGAAACATTGAATTTCTTCATGAATAGATAACATTAATTTTTATAAGTGAGTTATATATTTATTTTAGAATTCATCTTTTGTGCTGAATATTGATTATATAATGAAATAAACAACTCAATCACATAATTAAATGTATTTAAGCATGCATAAATAATGAGTTTTTAGGTACATGTAACTTTAATAATGAACTCTCTTTCATGTAAATTACAACTATGTTTGTTGTTCTTTAATTTAAAATTTCACCTAAATGGTGATTCTCGCCTTCATCAAGGAAATACATTAGTCCTTCAGGGCTCTTGTGTTTCCTTGCTAAAGATGAACATGGAATGGCAGTTTATGCGAGGTGTTACATTTTGTAACAACACACATAGCTATATATTATATGTAGTTAATCCATTGTTGCAACTAAAAACACAATAAAACTTTAATATTCTTTCTAAGCTTCTTTTCATGTTGGTTTCGATGAAACCTGCAACTTAGAAAACTCATGAGCAAGTAACTCTTGTTTCCTAGAATACTTAGAGCATCTCATAATGAAATATTGATATTATTCTTTTTCTTTACCCGTAAATATTAAAATAAGTGATAGTCTTTGAAACTAACTTCTACAGGTTTTAGCATAAGCTCAAGCAAAAATTGACTTTTCTTCAACGACTTTTGAAATCTGAGGTATGAATAATCTTCTAGGATCAGAGTTGAATTGTTTTTTTAATCTTTAGGAGCTGAATTGATTATTGTTTTTAAAGGAACAATAGAGTTTTTTTGTTTTTGACCTATAATTGTTGTTTTATTAGTGAATTTAGGCAAAAAGGTTGGTTTCATTATTTATCTTTATCCCGAGAATTTTCTTGAGACCTAGTTATGACTCGTAATAAAATATTCCTCTCCAAAGATGACGATATTTTTCCTATTGTTTCTAACTATGATATTCTTCCTTCCCACCCTCCATTGGAGACATGAATAATGATTTAGACTGAGGTTTTGCAATAAGGCTTATATTAATGAATACATTTGGACAATTGGTAACTGAATGAGGCTTATTAAATGGTTGAAACCATTCTTTTGAAACCATATTAAATGGAACAATAGCAATATATTATTTAGGATCCTTTGGATCAAATTTACTTGCATGATATGGTGTTCTATAGTTCTTATTTTGATGGTAAGGATTCATATTCTACTGATTTTGCTAATAAGAAGCTTGATAAGGTAGGTTGAGCTAGTTTTATCTCAACTCAAGTTAACTTATTTCCCATACTCTACAATTTTTAAATAAATCATGTGATGGAGATATAAAAATAGATTTTATAACATTAATAGACTATGGAATAGGTGATAAATCTACTATAAGAGGCATTAAAATCCTTATTGCTAATTTTATAGCTTGAATAAGGCTTTTTCATACCTAATGACATTATCATAAGTTGTTGGGAGTGTATTTCCTCCCTTAGACTGAATCATGGTTAAAATATCACTATTTAAAGCTCTAAGATAGTATAGAAATGCATGATCAGCTTGAGGCTTAACACTAGTTGGAATTCTTTCCCAAGTTCTAGCAAATATGATGTTAAAACTAGCCATAAAATCATAAGGGGCTATTTTAATTGTATATAGTTGTTGTATGAGAGATAAATTATTAGAATGATCTTGAATTTTATTAAATAATTTCTCTCCTAACTCATCCCAAGTCCTTATACTCCCTATTTCTAAGGTTCTATATCATTGCAAAGGTTTTCCTTTAAATGATACAACTAAGAGTCTTAATGCTACATCTTCATGAGTTATATTATCGAAAACAAAAAGGGTTTCCGACATATTTAATGTTCTCTGTAGGGGTAATATTTTTTCACCAATGAATGAAGGTAAACATTATAGGTCAGCAACAATTATATCATGGTAAAATTTAATTAGGAAAGGGTTTCCATTAGTAAAGGTTAAAAATTTCTAGGTGAAGGAAGATTAGCAGAAGGGTTTCCAAAAATAGACCTATTATAAGGTAGGTATTGCCAAATCTTGTTATTCTTACAAAATTAAAATGTAAAGAAAGAAAATTAGTAGGAATTCCTCTTAGTGATGATCTTGTATTGACTTTAGACATGGAACATGTTGTAAAACTTGTCCGAAATCATCCTTGTGGAGTCACCAAATACATATTTTGATATTTAGAATAAATTGTTTTAGCTTTCTTCTTCAAAAGTGACTTTCTTTCACTATAAATCTGATGTAAATTATTGTAATCCACTATAGATATGATCCGTTCCCACCAGCAATGCCAAAAACATTTATCCCTCCAAAGTGCACCCTTGTTGAGAGATGACATCAAGGGTTCTAAGCTTGCTTTGATCTCTCACTTTCATAGATATAAAGGAAACACCTTTGGTTGGTGGGTATACTTATTGTTGAGGTTAGTCTCTGGTATATAGGTCAGTTCCTTATTGATAAATCCTAAACTAATTTTATGGGATTTTGAGGGTAAAAATATGAATGTAATGAAATTGAAAAGTTTCATACACCAAACTTATTTATGTCTTTGACTCGAGTATATGCAAAATAAAATTGAGAATGAATTTTTTATGCCCAAACCAATGATTTTCAACATAATATTAAGCCGAAAAATCTATGTATTGAGGAATAAATCACAACAACACAACAAGATAAACATGCACACTAAGATTATGCAAAATATGCGATTTGTAACAATAAGGAAAGATGATTAATCAAGGAATTGAAATTCACAAGAATTAATAAAAAGATATAGACTACTGCAAATAATTAGAAAGGAAAAAATCAATTCTCATTCAAAGCAAACTTGGCAAAAAACTACTTTTTGTTGCTTTTCTAATGCACACAATATATATTAAAATTATTCACCCTAATCATCCTAAAAATAGGCAAAAGTTTTCACTCGCTCATGCATGTTAATTTTACCCCTTTATCATGAATAAATAAAGGAATAAAAATAGACATGCTGATTATAATGAGGCATTAATAGCCTTAGGCACAAAAATAAAACTCAAGTCAAATTGAAGTTGATTGATCTATTTTTAATAAAATTGGGTGAATGCTTTTGCTAAAATAAAATATTGTGCAAGTCTTCCCCAATGTGCATTGAATCCTTGTCTTCTTATGCTTTATGTTATAATTGTAACTTGATCCACTTGCAATGGTAAATTTGAAACCTTTACAATTCTTTCCCCTTGAATGCACATGAAAAAAGAATATCACTTTGTGAGAAAAACTAATTATTTTTCTTTAATACTTGGAAAAACATTCACCCTCTAATGTGGGGATAACTCGTAGGCATGTGCAAGAAAATAATACCATTATTTTGTAAAAAATAAGGTAATTAGAAAAAGTGGTCTTCATGATCTCTGATGTTGACATCTATGCACATGCTCAACTTTTGTGTTCTTATATGTTCTATCTTTTAGTGAACGACATGCAAAATTACTTCTTTGCAAGTAAAATTATTCAATTCCCAATTTGCTCACTTTGTGGGGACCACTTGTAGGTATGTGCATACTTTGTCTTTTCAGGTACAAAAAGGCATTTTGTAACAACTAAGGAAATAAATTACCTTTTTTGGTATACCATCATGACCACCTTTAATTGGATGATAACAATTACTAGGGCCAATAACATATATTATTGTTTGTATGGTTACCTTTATGGCATAAAAAAGTGGCTCTCCTTATTTTGGCTTGATAAAGGTGTTTTTGGCATCATAAAATACACCTTTGACAAATAAACTTGGGCACCTTTTGAATAATTGACATAGATCATAATTTTATCTTTTGATGTGTTCAAGGTACATATAAAATGGATTTTGAATTTTGAATAATCGCTTTTTTTTATCATTGTTGTCATTATTTGATTTTGTTAAAACAAGATTTAGACCTTAATCTAGTCAATACTATTATTTTAACCTTTTGAGGCTAGGTTCCCTCATGACGATGACTCACCCTTCACATGCTTTTTCGGTGGTTATACTTAACTTGAGTGAAGTTATGAAACATGGTTTAGTTACTTGATTTTTATGAGGACCATAAATCTTGTTATGTTTGATTTAAACCATCGTTCTTCGAACCTCGGCTTGAACCTCGCGAGATGGGGGTAGTTGGAATACATTGAATTCATTGTTGATTTGGTACCATTCATCATGGTACTTTGACGATTCATAGCCATCGATCTTTATCTTGGTAATTAATCTGTGACTTCCAACATATACCATTTCATCTTTTCACAATTTGATCTTTATCATCGATATTTAACCTCGCTTTCTGATTGGGTGGTAGGATTAGGTTTCGATGTACACCATTTGATCTTTGTAATGTGCATCTAGATGAGTTTGATAAACTCCGCTCTCAAATTAAGTTAGAAAAATAAAACTTTTAACCTATCATTTGGTCATTTCCATGTCAAGCCCATGGGTTAGCGAAAAGCCATGGCCATTTTTTTACTCGACCGCCATTGATTCATGCTTTCGATCTCAATTTTAGGCTCTTGGCGAAGTTTGTGAGGTTTTTACTCTTCTAAGCTCACTCTTCTTTCTTTATGGCTGATATGAAAGTGTTTTAAGATATTTGAAAGCTCTGTGTGTTTGAATTCCTATGTATTTTTTTTAACAATGGCTAGCATTGGTTATGAAGGTGAGCTTTATGGTTTGTAACTCTAAAATATCCATTTTGTGATTATTGAGCTTAGTTGTATTCCATTCTTTGAATAATAAAACCATGTTGGTTTTCTTATTTTTCTTGCTCTTTCCATGTAATATTAAGCTGAAAGAAACTCTTGGGTCTTTAGATTTTGACTTTTGTTCACCAAAATGGTGAGTTTTCTTTTATCATTTTGAGATCTTCTTGTCAATTGATGGAAAAAACATATATATGGGTTTACTTGTTTTGTCTCAACACTCATATATTTAGAAATCTATTTTATATTTATTTATAACCAACTAATTTAATTTAAAAGATATTATTGTTCTATCTTGAATCTACCCGCAACATGTTGAATACTTTGAACGGGCATGAACATTTTAAAAATTTCATTAGTTTGTTCATGTTTCCTTGTAAAACTTTAATAGGTCCTTCATGGCCATGATATAAAATAACCTATCCCTATTCTATTAGTCCTTCTTTTGTAAAAAGTCATGAGGGTTTGTTGTTTCATGCATTTTCTTATGACTTGAAATGATATGCCTTGAACTTGTTTTGAATCTTTGTTTTGTTTCTCTATCTCTAAAAATTTTATCATGAGTCCACTTTGTCGATTCCTTCTCTCCAAACTATGGATTTTACTTGATATACTTGAAATTTATGCACAAACTAGATCTTTTTCTTGCAGTTTGAATTGATAAATATGCATTTTCATCTTAAAATAGGTAGCTGAATTTTTTTGTGCAACTCAACCTTGTCGTTCGAGCTCTAAAATACCTATGTATTTCCTTTTAAAATGTATTTAGCTTGAGGTCTTCAATGCATCAAAAATATTCAAGTAACCGAATCTGTGCTATATTCATGAAATTTTTGTTGCAAATATTTGACTAGAAGTGGGTTTGTTTATGTAAAAAACTAGAACTTACTTTCTAAGCAGAGTTTGTCAGTTACATGACATAAAATGGACTTAAATGAAAAAATCAAGCACTTCCTGAAGGATTTATAGATTCTATTTTTTGGTTTTTTATTTTTTTAAATTATTCATCCTTTTGAGTTTGGACTTTGTGTTTCCTTTTTTTAACTCGAAATTGTATCTATTATCGATTCTTTACGCACTTTTCCCTATGAACAACTTCAATTGAAATACTCTGCACACCTTCACTTGAGCTGTAATTTTCTTTCATGATCTTTCATTCATTCCTTACCATGACAGAGGAACTAATATTCTTTTGAATCTTTTATTTCATATATTTCTTGATGGATGATATTTAGATGTTTTACATACATTTTATTGTGAGTATGATAAGTTTTTTCTTTCACAATGCCAATGCTGAAATTAACTTAATTGTATTTGATTTTACTATGTTGTATCGTGCATTATAATAGATCATCTTCTAGCTCAATGTCAATATATTTACTATTTATTACCTACATGTTAAAATTTTCTTTTCTCAAATGGGTTTTCAAGCTTTCAGAACTCTCTACATATTTTCATTATCTGATGCAAACTATATTCTTCTTTGTTTGGAAACTTAGGCCAACATGGTCATTTTTTATTGAATCCGTTTCCATAAACTCTATACCTTTAGGAGCTAACAAGAGAGTCTTAATTTTTATGATGTGGCTCACTGTCGTTGATTGTTGTAATCTCCCTTCACTTGTATTAGCTCTTTTAGATGCTTGGGACCTTGGAAAGTTGCTTCCTTCTCATGCATTGAAACTATATATTTGACCTTATAGTTTTCTTGTCTTCCCTTTTCGAATGCTTATCATTGCTTGAAAAATATTCTTATACATTACTTGATTTCAGGACAATGAAGCACTTTGAAATCTTGTAAGATGAGTTAATATGCTAGTTTCATGAGTAACATATTGCAGTCTTAGTGGTTTAGTTATATTTTAATTCCATTAAGAATGACATGACTGTACTTGGATTTTTCAAATACTAGGACTGAAAGATGAAAATTTGTATTTTTATGTGATATTATTCAAGATGTACCTTGTCTCATTTTCCTTGTGTCATGAAAATATGTATATTTAAATGATATTGCATTGATTTTGTAATTTTAGCACATGTGATCCATCTGTAACTCTGTGGTAACTTGTCCTGATGAACACTAACTTTGAAAAGTTGAATTTTTTTCTTGAACAATGATGAACATGATTTCTGAATCATACATTTATCATTTTCTTCCTTAAATGATCTCCATAGTTTTAAGTTATAATTGTAAGTTTTCATTCATGTTCTAGGACTCATAATATAAAAACACAAGATAATATAACTTCCATCATCAAATTTCTTTGTATACACGTAATGGTTAGAATGAAATCTAATATAACCTTACTCCATCTTGAAGCTATCAAACTTCTTATACCATTTACATGGAGCTTGTTTCAAGCCATACAAAATCTTATTCAGTTCGCACACCATATCCTCTTTACCTTTGACTTAATATTCTTTTGGCTCTGCATATATCTCCTCCTCAAATTACCATGGAGAAATGCAGTCTTTACATCTAAGCTGTTCTAAGTGCAAGTCTTTTGTTGCCACTATTCCAAGAACAATTTTGATAGAAATCATTTTTACTACAGGAGAAAAAATCTCATCAAAATCTATACCTTGTTTCTGTGCAAACCCCTTGACCACCAACCGGGCCTTATATATTTTCTTTCCTCCTTCATCTTTAACTCTATACACCCACTTGTTCTGCGCAATGCTCTTTTTCCTTCAAGTAGCTTCACCAAATCCCAAGTCCGTTTCTCCATGAGGGATGTATGCTCCTCATCCATGGCTTACTCCCACTTCCTACTGGCATCTACCTACATTGCTTCATCAAAGCTCTCGGCTCTCCACTATCACCGAGTAATAAATAATAAAGAGAAGGAGAAAAATGTTCGAGTTCTTTTCTTACCATAGAAGACCTCCTCACTTTGTAGGATTTTGGGTTCTTGTTGAGTAGGTTCCTGAATTGATTCATGGGTCACTGTCCCATCTGGAATATCCTTTACCACAACATATTCTTTCTTGCATTCTTCCTTGTTTTCCTGCAACTGTTGCTTATACATGACTTTATCATTAAATACCACATCCCTAGATCGAATTATTTTCTTGTCCTTAATACTCCAACATTTAAATCCAAAGTCATCACCACCATAACCAATAAAAGTGCATTTTTCTGATTTAGCCTCTAGCTTGGTCCTATCATCCTTGTCAATATGAAAAAACACCTCACATCCAAAGACTCTAAGAAATGAGTAATCAACTTTCTTACCATACCAAGCCTCCTCAGGTATGCCTCCATCCAAGGCACTTGAGGGTCCTCTATTTATCAAGTACACAACTGTGCTCACCACTTCTACCCGAAATAAAGAGGCAATCCTACATGTATCCTCATGCTCCTAGCACATTCCATTATTGTTTTGTTCATCCTTTCTGACACCCCATTTTGCTACGGGGTTCCTGGAACTATCTTTTGCCTGTGGATTCCATTCTTAGAACAATAATCATCAAATTCATTACTGCAATACTCCCCTCCATTATCTCGACTCTGAGACATTTTAACTTAAGACCTGTTTCATTCCCTACCAAGGCTTTTGATTTAACAAAAGTATCAAATACATCAGATTTGTTTCTAATAAAATAACCCAAACTTTCCTTGTTGCATCATCAATAAAAGTAACATAATAACTTGAACCCCCAAGAGATGATACTTGAGCCGCCCCCACACATCAAAATGTACCAGCTCTAACTTACTCTCTTTCTTCATCGGTCCAACCTTGAGAAACCTTACTCACTTCTTTTCCCATATATGCAGTTCTCACAAAAATCCAAACCTATTTATGTATATCCAATAAAATTATTCTTTATGATGTCCATGCCCTTATGGATCATATGACCAAGCCTATAGTTCCATAATGTTGTATCTACATCTAAAGCCACAAGATTAAAATCATTAGTACTATCGGTGGTTAAATACAAGGTTCCAACCTTCTTATCTCTTACCACCATAAGAGAACCCTTGCTAACCTTTCAAGAGTCAGTGTAAATATCACAAGAAAACCATCACTTCCTAATTTCCCCACCAATATCAAATTTCTCCTTAATGTAGGCACATGTCTGACATCCTTCAATAGCCATGTATTCCCATTCTACATCTTAACCTGAATAGAACCTTTTCCAACTATATTACAAGGCTCATCATCACCAAGAAAAACATGCCCAAAATCCCCTTGAACTTATTCAACAAAATAATTCCTATCTGAGAGTAGCATGAAAAGAAGCCCGTGAATCTAAAACTCAAGATTCAATAATATTATGCAAAGAAAGAATCAAAGCATCCTAACATACATTACTTGATGCCACATTTGCCTCCTTGTTTTCTTCCTGTTGTTTCTTCTTATCCCGAAGCTCCCAACAATCCTTCTTTGCATGCCCAAACTTTCCACAATTCCAGCATACAATCTTGCTCTTGGATTTTGACCTTGCCCGATCTTTTGATTTTCCACGGTTTCCTCTATTCTTCTATCTCCCTCTAGTTTCCACTATCAAATCATTCCTCTGAAGTAGAAGATTCCCTGGAGCTTTTTCTTCACATTTCCTCACTTAGAATCACCCCTACAACATCCTCAAACTTCAACTTCGAGTTAGCTAGAACCGAGTTGCTTACCGCCATTACCAGGCTCTTCAACTCTCGGGTAAAGAGCACAGAATTAATAAAGCCCTAACTTCTTCATCAAATTTTATTGTAATCTGAAGCTATCATATTCACAACCGTATTGAAACCATTTAAATGATATGCTATTGAACTATTCTCAAACATCTTCATATTAAAAAATATCATTAAAAATATCTTGTTAGAGGCAGAGGGTTTTTCATACAACTTCCCTAATGCATCTATTAGATTTTTTGTAGTCTTTTCCTTTGAAACATTAAATAATACAATATGCAAGACACAACCGGATTGTTCTAAGTGCATTCGATCCAAAAATCCTCATTCGCATATCTGTAATACTCGAGGGTTTGTTCACCTTCTCGATAACGGAGTATAAAGATCCTTCTGATAAAGGTAATCTTCCATCTGCATCTTCCAAAGACTAAAATTTTTCCCATTGAATTTATCAACCCTTGATCTTCCATCATTTTCCATAGCTCCCACTCAAGCTAAAAACTTTCCCTATGATTCAACACTTCAAGAAACCAAACTAGGCTCTGATACCAATTGTTAGGAATTAATAGAATCTAATGCATATAATTCCTTAGAATTGCAATATTAAAAAGTATGAATAGAAATTACATAAATGAAATATGTAAAACACAAAACAATATTTAACATGGTTAACCCAATGTGGGCTACATCCACCAAGAACACTTGCTCATATTTTATTACAAGCCAACAGTCTTCACAATTACAATAACCAGATCTTATTTGGAGCTGCACTCAACAAACCCTCCCGAATTCACACTTAAACTCGCATGTAGACACCCATAATTACGCCCAAGAATTTAAATACTTAAATTGCATTAATTATTGTCTTTCTCATAAATCGATGACATATCATCAAAATCACTCATTTTCCCTCATATCATCATTAATTAATTACACTAAGCTAATTAATTAAGTTGCCTATCTAAAGCAAATACCCTAATTAACGACCTTTCGTTTATAAATCACCCTTCTACCTAGAATAATTAATTATCATCAATTAATTAGCTTTCCCTTCCATTTAACCAATAAATCAATATTTAATTGATTTAATCCCCTTCTAATAGCCTAAATCATACTAATATTCCTCTAATTATCTTCTATAAGCTTACATCTACCTATTAGTTAATCACCTTTGATTAATTAAAATACCCCCCAACTCCCATGACTTGCTAAACATGTAATAAACCCTTCTAAAGTAAGGTTACCTTTAATAAAGCAACCTTATCCATTCCTAATCATGTTTTACCTTTATCCCACATACATGAGAATGTGTTGAATCCTTTATCCTTTGGGCTATATACAGAGCCCTCCACCTACCTTTTTACTTACACCTAAACTTTCTAAGAGAGTGAATGCAAAGCATATAGCAAAGAATAAGAGCTTGGCTTTTACTCTTTTGAGAGTTCATCATCTTGAAGAGTTAATCCTCTTTCTTAATTGCTTAGGTCATATGGGAGGTGTCAAAGGGGTCTTGTAGCCCAACTTTGATAGGCCCTCATTCTAGGCTACTTAGCATACTAAGGACAAATATTTTGATAGCTATGGAGCTTACTTAGGTCCATTCATTTATTTATTGTTAGAGAATAGAGGAGTTTAGATATTTAACATTGTTAGTTTCAAAGTTTGTACTTATGAATGCTAGCATTTAACCCTTGTTTAATTCTTATCTTGATGGTGTTTAGTTTGTTGTTCAATTCTTGCTAAGTTAAGGCTATTTAGGTGTTAGTCTTTACTCATATTAGCATTATTTTGAAAACAACACTTGCACACATTTGGCACACCTGGTAGGACTTACTCCATTGTCCTTTGCACTTAATTTCAAGTTTTTGTAGTTAAGTTTCATTTTTGGTTACTAACCCTCTTTTGCACATGTTGATCTAACTTGTTTTTCTTAACTTGTTTTGTTGAGTTTGCATGTGTTGAGTCTTCCTTATAGATATAAAGGAGGTGAAGTGCTGTAAAATTGGAATTGATGGGAAAATTTCAAGATTTCTCCATGTTTTCAGTTTTAGAGCTTTTTTTTCAACATTTTACATGCTAGTTTTGTCAATTTCTTGAAAATTTTCAATTCTTGAGCATGTAGGTTAGTGTTTGATATTGCTTAGTCTTCTATTTACATATTAATGTGGTGGGTTGCTGTCAAAATTTAATCTTGGTTAGAAAATTTCAATATTTCATCATGTTTTCATTTTTAGAGCTTACTTTTTCATCATTCTACATGCTAGTTTTGTGAATTTCTTGAAAATATTAAATTCTTGAGCATGTATGTTAATGTTTGATAGCATTGAGTCTTCTATTAATATATTAATGTGATGCTTTATTGTCAAAATTGAATCTTGGTTGGAAAAAATTGCCCATTTTGCAGATTAAGGGACATTTTTTTGACATTTTTTGAGTGCATGTCAAGTGCATACCCGTGAGCATAAGAGCATATGTGTAACCCATCTTATGAAGGCCATAAATTTTTATCCCAAATTAGAAATGACTCCATTTTTTTGTGTTGGAAAGGTATTGAAGTTAACTATGCAATGAAAACATAAATTAGGGATTTATACTTACGAAATTGTAAGTTTTTGTTATTTTAAAATTGGTCATTTTCTAACATGTCTAATGTTTTGATGAATGTTGTATTTCCATGCTTTACGTGATTTAGAAAAAGTGTGTGTATGCTCTTCTCTTGCACCTTTTGGTGATCTTGAGAATCAAAAACAACTTTGATCTATATATTTTTAACATTGGGATTAAACTTGGAAATTTGATTATTCATTTTTCTTAAGGGAATGAACCTTTTACAAAGCATTTTTCAATGGTCCTTTGATTTGAAGTTTTCCATTTCTATATAGTTGGGATAAATTTTTGTATGCTCTTATCTTGCACCTTAGGGTGATCTTGAGAATCAAAAGAAACTTTAGTTTTCATTTTATAACATTTGGAAAATTGGAAACTTCATCTTTCACTTTTGGTTTAAGGGAATAAACCTTTACAAAGCATTTTTCAATGGTCCTTTGATTTGAAGTTTTCCATTTCCATATAGTTGGGATGAGTTTTTGTATGCTCTTCTCTTGCACCTTAGGGTGATCTTGAGAATCAAAAGCAACTTTAGTCTCCATTTTATAACATTTGGTAAATTGGAAACTTCATCTTTCACTTTTGGTTTAAGGGAATGAACAATTATCAAGATTTTTATATGGTTCATTGATTGAAAATATTTTATTTACTTTTTAGTTAGATTATTTGTTGTGTATGCTCTTCTCTTGCATCCTTGGATGATCTTGAGAATCAAAATCAACTCTTAATCCTCTTTTAAATAATGTGATTTTCTTGGAGAACTACTAACGCTTGAGTGTAGGACCTAAAAACACTTGTCAAAGAAAGGAGGAATCAAAACAAAATAAAAACTACTAATACAGTTGTTATACAGGTTGCCAAATGGTGTTTGAGCAAACCACATCTAATTAAACAAGATAAAAAGAACAACATATTCAAAACACTATATTGCAGGTTTCAGAAAAGGGTACATCCCTCTCCACTCAATTGGAACATAACCCCTTTGGCATAACACCTTAAGCTACAACAATGGGGGTGGTTCTAGGAACCCCAAAGTAGTCCACGCAAGAGGGAACCTTGTGGATGAAACGAGAAGTTCTCCGCACTACCTACTTGACTAGTGATTCCTTTGTGAGATAGTGTTACAGGTTGTCCATTGTGGTACCCCTAATGATGGTACATGTAGATGCACTAGTTGCCTACTTGTTCTTGAAAGGGTAAAGTAAAGCCAGATACTCCCAAACTAGTCGGTGTGACTTTTTGGGTAAATCACGCTCGCTCATGGCAACTTTGTAACACCTAGGAAAAGAACCACCTAGTAGAATATACTTTGGCTAGGAGTCCACTTTGACCATTTTAAAATAGTGTTGAGTTGTGAACCTTCTTTTTGAGAAATGTGTGACGTATTATTTTCGCCTAGTTTTTACTTGCCTTAGGGCGAGGTGAAACTCTGCTGAAGTGAGGCTAGCATTTTTCATCATTTTTCTTGATTTATTTCCTTCATATTCTTTTGACACTTTTTGATCAAAAGAGGTGTGATTACCTTTGTGTTGCTATTCACTGTTTCTCTCACTTTTATGTCCGTTTACGCCCATCCATGTTGGCGGCTGGGTTAGTTAAACATCTAAAGTGAGCAGAGGCATTTTCACGTCATTTGGTAGCCATTGTGATCTTGATACCCACGTCAAGATCGTCATTGTAGTTAGGCATGGTTCATCACCACGGACTTCCTTAGAAGAGTTAGCTTGTTTGTATCATATCACTACAATTTCGATATTTATGTCTTGTTTCTTGTAAACTCGACATAAATACCTATATTGTACGGTTACGTTGCACACATTTTTAACTATTCCTAGCTATACTTTGAGATTTTTAGTTTGGTTCTATTATTACCTCAATTTCAAAGAGTGCTAGGTGTTACCATTTGTGCATGTTATATCAATACACCTTGATATTAATACTTCACTTTCTCACAAAGTGGGTTAACATATCTTGGTGATATTTTTGTGTCATTCATGAATTGTAATTGGAACTTTTTGAGATATAGGTCTTAATTGAGTTTGAGCTCACTCATCATATATCTTGATTGGGAGATCACATTGACTTCTTGTTTTTACTTACGTTTTGTTCATTTCCTTGAACTTGGCATAAGTGAAAACATCTTGTTGATTATCTTTGCATCGCATTTTCATATGGTGTATTTCCTTGTTGATTGGCTTTGTGTTTCACACTTGCATGATTGTTCCTTGTGATTATTCATTTAGAAAACTTATTTTCTAGGACAATCCCTCTCAATCTCATCGATATTACATCATCACGATGTCTATTTTCCTTAGACCTTCTTTAGAAAATCACACACGCATATCAATACTTACGAAATGTCTAGTTGGTTGTCCTTATGCTACCCAAATCAACATGTCACTTCCTTCCCTTTGAAGGAGTTCCATCACACTATCTAGATCTAGACATTTGTGCTTAAAACAGTGCCAAAAATGACTGACTATCACATGGTTCCCCATACTTACAAAAATATGGAACCTAGGTTTAACAATTCAAATCAAAAGATTCCCATTACAACTAAACCTCATTTGGTTCTTCGTGTTAGAGAGCCCATACGGGTAACTCATTCCCCACCTTCATCTCATAGTCGGTGGTATGATTTGGATACTTCTGATCCAAATTATTATTCGAGTTCCCCCCACTCTTCTTCTAATTCTAATCCAAACATTTCCTCTTCTTCTAAGGATTCCAATCCAAATATTTCCTCTAACTCTTCTGAGGATTTAGATCCAAACTACTATTCAGATTCATCTAATTCAACTCCTAAGTCATCTAATGTGACTCCTAAGTCATGGTCCTCCCTTTCTTTGCAAGATCCTCTTCATCAATCATCTAATGTGACTCTTATGTCGTGGTCCTCCCTTTCTTCGCAGGACCCCTTTTATCAGTCGCCCCAATGACATCTTCTTCCTTTGAAGATACACGTGACTCTAAATCCCTCCAATCAGAAGTATAATACAATTCTTGAATCATGGTCCTCTCTTTCTTCGTAGGACCCTTGTCATCATTCATCTAATGCGATGCTTAATCACAGTCCTCCCCTTCTTTGCAGGACCTTCTTCATCAATCACCCCCATGGAATCTTCCTTCTGTGAAGATTCGTGTGACTCAAATTCCTTCGAGACAAACATCTGAATCGACCCATGTGTCGCAATCTATAGACTTTGGACTTAATCCTACTATTTTACATATGACATACCATTGTATAGGTAGGTCCACACCACCTTCTTCTACTCCTGAGACATCTAGCTACACATATTCTTCATCCCCCACATCATCTTCTTCTATCAATAATCATCAAACATATTCTAAGTCTTCCACACCAAGTGAACCTATTTCTTCCAATAAACCCCTAGGGATCGATCAACAACTCATACCAATTGATCTCTTTCAGAATGAAGAAACAATCAGGGAATTTATAGGGGCATACGAAGATATTGCTTTAGTAGATTACAAAAAAGGATTCTCTTTAGACTTTTATGTCTGCATATTGTGAGGAAAAGGTTGATTCCTTTGATCAAGAAATGGAGGAAGAGCCTCAGATCATGCAACTTGATCCTCCTCTTATTCTTTCATCTTCACATTCTTCATTATGTGATGAAACTCCTTGGTCTCTCATAGATCCATGCCTATCCTCTCATCACCCAATAACTCTTAGTCTATCATAATTACTCAATCACAATCTCTTGTGGGGTTAGCACCAAGTAGCCCTTCATCTTCATCTAGGTGTGGGTCACCTTCTAGTAGCCCTCCCTCTTCTATTTGTGGGAAATTTTTGAGTAGCCCACTATCTTCGATTATTGGGGCACGTCCAACTAGCCCCTTATCTTCTATGTATGGATCACCCCCGGGTAGTCCATCATCTTCTATTCTTGGGCCACATCCTTGTAGTCCATCATCTTACATCTATGGGTCACGTCCTAGTAGCCCTTCTTCTTCTATTCTTGGGCCACATCCTAGTAGCCCTTCATCTTCTATTTATGGGTCACATCCTAGTAGCCCTTCTTCTTCTATTCTTGGGCCACATCCTAGTAGCCTTTCACCTTCTATCTCGTGGCTCACCTCCTGTAGCCCATCCTCTTCAATTCTTGGACCGTATCCTTTTCATCTATCACATATTTCTTCTATCAATGGTTGTGGCAAGCCCACTACCATTTCTATCATTCCTATCATCAATCATAAATGTTCACATTCTTCTCCTTCTTGAGGTCATAAAATTCAAGCATCAGCTTATAAGAAACCCAAACAAGTTCATTATCAAGCTCAGGTCAAAACTTCCAAGAGCTCAAAATCCCCCAACAACTGGAACAATCTCAAAGTTGTAAATCAAGCGCGATTCAAGAACACACATCAACATAACCATCAAGTATGGTGCAAAGTGCATAAACCTCTGGATAGGGAACTCAAGCTCCCACATACAAAATCCATGTTTCAAGGATAAATCACAGTCCTTCATTAGTGTGAACTCACCACGATCATTAAGATTGGGGAAAACATGACTCTTGATAAACAAACATGCTTAGTCTCCCTTATCAAGGAAGTCACAAACATCGTTGTTGGATCCTATCACACAAAGTGACTTTGTTAGTAACAATGGTTCAAAATATATATATATATATCAAAAATCTAAAAATAAAAAAAACAAGGAAAATACAAAAATACAAAAAAACAACAAAAATCAAAGGTACAAAGATCAAACATTGCAATCAGGTGTTGCGTACACATGGATATTTCTTTCTTCCCTTCCTTGCTATTCTTCTACAAGTCTTCCTACCATTTTCATCCCTTCGGTGATATTTTGGTTAGCTTATTCACACGCATTTTTGTGACATTTATCTCTATGGTATCTATTTGCCCCTAGTCTTTTATCACCTTGGTAAATTAAAGAATGACTGACCTCATGGAGATCCTATCACATTCAAACATCTAATAAACTTGTTGCAAAGAAATTTTGGACATATTTTTTGACACTAGCCAATGTCCTCATCACAATCACTTCCACCTCCTTCCATTCACCAGCCATCGGTGGTTCCTAACCCCTTGTCAAGAAAGAGAGCTGAAATAAGTTTTCGAAAAGCAAAAGAATCAAAATCAATCAAAACTCAAAATCTAAAAGCTACAAAGCAAAATAAAATTAATATATAAATCTCTCTTGGAGTATTTCCAATAATCTCTATCGGGCTATGGATGCCTAACTGACAGTAGAGAAATGTTGTGATTAGAATTAAATACATCTCCGTCGGGGCTATGAATGCCTGGCTGGCAGTCGAAGCAATGTACGGCTATCCTTTCACCATCCATTCACAAAATCACCTTTCATAATAAATCATTCCTACACATTGGCTAGGGTGTCGTCATCTTGTTGTCTTTTAAATCTTCCCTTCAAGAGGTAATAAATTCCACGTGCACACACCGGATCTCTATGAGTAAACAGGATTAGTATGTTACCAAGTGTCTTTTTGGACCTTGTTCAGACTCTTACTCTAGTCCATATCTTGTCTCACGATTTGTGCCTTTGGCTAATCAAATTTTCCTCGTGAGGCTTCTAAGCTACATTCATATCATTCACATCATTCTTCTACTTCATTTAGAACATCCATGTGTATAAGATTAATTTTTTTGCCATGTTTTCGGACACCTTTGTCCCCTTTCACAAAAACAATCTTCTCCTTCCTTTTATCATGTGCTTGTAGGCCAACTTACGCTGGGGGCATCCTTGCTTCTTCCCAGCACTTCATTGGTTTACATTCACCATCATGTTGAACCTATCCATAATGGCCTTGGGTCCCACTTCTACCTGTGAAGAGTTTACCTTTGAATACTCCCACCTAATCATTGAGGAATTTTTTTTGCATATTCACCTTCTCTGGTATGCACATGGCCTTATGCTCTTATACATCCCATCTATCACTGGGGGCATCCACGCTTTCTCTTCTTCCTATACATAGTTTCATAAAAAAATTTTAAAATCAACCAAAACATTCAAATATGTTTCAAAAACTTCTAAAAATTGAAAATCATCTAAAAAATCCCTCTTTGGTTCTCACTTGTTCATGTGTGTGACTTGTGGATCATCTTGATCTACCACCATCAACAAAAGCTAGCCTACTTACTTCTTCCATACTATGGGGACCAATGAGTTGCCTAGTACTGTTCATAGTGCACATTGCTTTTCCATCGGACCCGAGTGTCCTCCATTATTCCCCTCGCATTTATCCTTGCTTGGGGCACCATCATCAACCCTTATCATTAATTTACATAGGTCATAACTAATGCTTGATAATAAAAACATTATATTATGTTTCTCTGTTAATTTAGCTTGTTTACTTTTCGTATTGCATTACATTTTATGTTGTATGGAGTTAGGCATCTTTCACTTTCTTGTATTGCATTGCATTTTGTATGTTGCATGGAGTTGGTGTTTTTAGCAATGGACAATCATTCATAGTATGGCTTTTCATGTCATTCTACCTTTGTCGTATGCTTATATTTTTCATAAGGACCGATGACGTAGCTCTTATGGCAATATGATGACACCAAAATTGTTCCAATACATAGCGGCTAGAGGCTAAGCTCTTCTCTCCTCTCCTCCATATTCATTCTACATCACTTTCCTCTCACCCCTATTCTTCCATCTTATTGGGGCATCTTGCATTTGCCCATTCTTCTTTCTATCTCTCACCTTTTTCAATCGTTGATCATCTCCTTTCATCACCCCATCGACACTCAGGGGAATCTCTCACTTCTACTAATTTTTCTTCTACCTCTTCAAAATTCCACCTATCTACTATCTTTGAAGTGGCATCACTTACGCCACCCCAAAGAGGGGCAAATGTAGACACCCATAATTATGCCCAAATAATTTAAATACTTAAATTGCGTTAATTATCATTTTCTTGTAAATCGACGACATATTGTCAAAAACACTCAATCTCCCTCATATCATCATTAATTAATTACACTAAGCTAATTAATTAAGTTTCCTATCCAACAAATACCCTAATTAACGACCTTTTGTTAATAAATCACCCCTTCTACCTAGACTAATTAATTATTATTAATTAATTATCTTTCCCTTCCATTTAACCAATAAATCAATATTTAATTGATTTAATCCCCTTCTAATAGCCTAAATCATACTAATATTCCTCTAATTATCTTCTATAAGCTTACATCTACCTATTAGTTAATCACCTTTGATTAATTAAAATACCCCCCAACTCCCATGACTTGCTAAACATGTATTAAACCCTTCTAAAGTAAGGTTACCTTTAATAAAGCAACCTTATCCATTCCTAATCATGTTTTACCTTTATCCCACATTCATGAGAATGTGTTGAATCCTTTAGCCTTTGGGCTATATAAAGAGCCCTCCACCAACATTTTTACTTACACCTAAGATTTCTAAGAGAGTGAATGAAAAGCATATAGCAAAGACTAAGAACCTACCTTTTACCCTTTTGAGAGTTCATCATATTGAAGAGTTAAGCCTCTTTCTTAAGTGCTTAGGTCATATGGGAGGTGTCAAAGACATCTTGTAGCCCACCTTTAATAGGCCCTGATTCCTAGGTTACTTGGCATACTAAGGACAACTATTTTGATAGCCATGGAGCTTACTTAGGTCCATTCATTTAGTTTTTGTTAGAGAATAGAGGAATTTAGATATTTAGGATTGTTAGTTTTAAAGTTTGTACTTATGAATGCTAACATATAACCCTTGTTTAATTCTTATCTTGATGGTGTTTAGTTTGTTGTTCAATTCTTGCTAAGTTAAGGCTATTTTGGTGTTAGTCTTTACTCATATTAGCATTATTTTGAAAACAACACTTACACACATTGGATACACTATTCACCTTCACAAAAACACTCATATCAATCCTATTGTATGTCCATCTATATATAAGTACATCAATAGGTAGCCAAAGAGGTAGTTTTACAAAACAATGGGTACCGAAAAGTCATGGGCCCAAAACCAGCCCATAATGGTTACCCATTACCCATGGTTTAATAAACCACCAATGAAAATTTGCTTCGGGATTCACCCCAAATCCCCTTGACTCGCTCACCAGTGAATGGGACCACCATAAAAATATCCAAGTGTAACAAGTGTAACACATGGAAGGTGTACCAAACTCTAACATGAAAATATTCTCCAAAAACATAACAGACACTCCGCTCACTTTGCATTTTACTTAGAATTTTCAACAAACAAAAGGATACTTGCCTTGGATCTTGACACGTGGTGTCCTCTATAGAGCTTCAAGGCTTTAAACAAAATTTTCTTGAATAGGACACGTGGCCACTCACACTCCTTCAAGGTATCAAATTTTTGGGGCTTCCTCAAGGTGAGCGATTGTGACACATGGCAATTTGAAAATTCATAAAGGGCGGGAAGCAAACCATCAAAGGAAACTTAAATTTTTTGCCTCTTTACCTCATAAAGGTTAAAATATCAAAAATGGCCCGCAAGCCCGATGGGAAATAGTCAATGTTTTGCCTCGGTCAATGGCGCAATTACGAGGCTTTCAGAGGAAAAGTGAATTTTTTTCCCTTTGAGGGAAAAAGAGCTAAAGGCATAAAAGGACCCTAGGTTCCACCGGGACCCACATTAGGGACTTGAAGTAGAAGGGAGGAGCTACGGGGAAAACATGGAAAATTTTCCGTTTTACAAAAGAGAGTCAAATGTCGAGAATTTCTCTACGTTTCCTTTGGGACACACCTCGCGTTTCGAGGCCCATTTTTAGAAGCGAGAGGTGTAGAGAAAAATGGGAAATTTTTCCATTTTTTCAAAACTATTAGAAAAGGTCAAAGGAAGGCCCCGAGCCCATTTTGGATCTTCCATGTGGATTACCCACACTCATAATCAAAGATCAACGGATGTTGTGCGACTAAATCTAATTTTCCTACTATTTTTCTATAAAGCTCTTGGTAGTGTGAGTCTTCACGATTTCTTTCTATTTTCTACACGAAAAACAGAGGAGCAAGTTACTTTTGATATCTAGAGTTTGGTGGGAGATATCTGGAAATGTCTTTTGCCACTAAAATCGGTCTAACTCTCAAGACCGGTCTTGTTTTCCATTTTCTTCTCCCCGAGCATGCAAGGGGTTAGATTTGATTAGTATGGAGTGGAAGTGGTTGGGAAATGGATGGAGGAATGTTTCATATGAGAAAGGAATTGAATGCGGGGATAAATCGAAGATATTTTCCCTTAAGCACCTCGTGAATTTTTACAGATCTGCTTCTACAAATCATGAAAGTATCATGGCAAGCACTAGTGCATTTAAAGTTTTTGTCTTTTCGGAGGAAGGGTCTCTTTGAAATCTTATAAATGGCACGAATTTTTCATGCAAATTGTTGGGAGTTTTTGGAAAGATCAGGATTGATTTTCTCCAACAGAAAAATATTGACAGAGCCCATGCATTTTGAGAAGCCATCTAGAGAAACCTAAATATCTCTCTTTGTGTCAAATTTGATCGTGTCAAGGTGGTTGCAAGTGTAAAGCCATTGACAAGCTTTGATATTGTTCTAGAAACTTTCCCTTGCTTTGATAAATTTGATCAAACTTTGAGTTATTATATGTTAATCTTGAGTAAAGTGTATTTATTTCATCTTTGAATGCATAGGAGTAGTTTTTCTTATTTATACTGCAATCTTGTACAAAAATAGGCTCCAATCACATAGGTATTAGTCCTTTTCATAGTTTAATGGCATCTGTAATTTCATTTTTAGAAGATACTTCATCTGGGAGTTGGATAAATGGTTTAAAATCACTTTTTTTCATTTTGTTGATAAAGATTCTTTGTAAGCCTCTGGGTGTACCTCAGGTGTGAATTGGTTTAAATATTGGTGCTTTATTACATCCTCTAACTTGAGCCTTCATGATAGAATCCCACAGGTTGTGTGAAAGAGTGTTGATCTGGGCTTCCATTGAAGCACATATTCTAGTTGAGGAAACAATTTAAATTTTTGTGGCATTTTGTTGATTGAATCTTTCCATTTTGCATAAGCTCTCAAGGATCTGGTGAGTCAAGTCCATCCCTGTCTCCTCCCCACTAAAATTCATTTAACAACAACCAATCCTACCCATAGTACCCTTGTTTTTGCTCTGTATACCCACACTAGACCAAAATCCTTTTACTAAAGTATGACGAATGATCGGTTTCCAAATGTCAATAGTAACCTTTGCCTTGTTATGAGAATATCTCCATAATTTGGAAGTGAAAAATCGTGAGTCATATTTGGTGTGTTGATCATATTTTCACCAAGGCATCCTCAATAAAATTTATGCAAAATAAAGGTACATGTATCTCCTTTCAAATAACAGAGGTTACACAATAGATTCTCTTACTTGGTTGAAAGGACAACCTAAAATAATTAGGATAAGATCACATCCTTTTGAGGTGCTATCCATCTCTCCACAAATCCAAGTAACAAAGGGACAACTAGATTTCACTCTTACTACAAAACAACATACATTTATGATCTATTTGACTCTAAGCTACTTGTTGAATATGTGTTGCTGCTTTTTTGAAAAGGAGAATAATTTTGGGTACCAACACTTGTGGCACCATTTCCGGGGACTGTTTGGAACTCCTGGGAAATAATTTGCATTGCTGAGACTAATTTACTGTTTCACTGCCAATCCATATCTATTTAGCCCGTCAACAACACCAACACTTGTGGTGCCATTGCCGGGGACTCTCAGTTTAAGATCAAGAACCTCGTAAAACACTTCTTGTATGCTCCAAGTGTTGTGTGCAATTATTTCAGTTCCAACGCTTAGTGTGTCGGCTTTCATTTGATAAATTTTGGTGAAGAAAGTTCAAAACTTTCCATTTCCAATTTCTTGCATTGAAAGACCTTTAACAGATCATATTTAACACATCCGCACAACTAAGGTGAAATTCCTTAGTGCGAACTCCCCGTTGATCGATTCTTAAAAATTACTAGTGTCTTAAAACTCTATCAACGTTAGATCTATTACTAATATTTACAAACTTAGAGGGAAGAAGATCTTTCTTTGTTATGGATCCTACTAGGACATTGTTTCAGAGCTAATAAAAGAAAATCAAAAGGAAGAAAAGCACGGAGAGTCATTGATATAAGCCGAAAAGAAGAAGGATCTCCATTAATGAAAGTGAATGGCCTATCTTTGAGGACTACCATTCAAGTGACATAGAATCAAGTATCCTCTTTGTGGAATTGAATTGTCCAATTGGAGAGAGACTTTATTTGATTTTGAAATATTTTCTTTACATTTTGAACTGTCTTTTCACGAAGTAGATAGGGATTTACAAGAAGCAAGGCCTTTAGGGGATCTCCATTTTGATAACTACACTCCTGTGTTATAAGGACCCTCATCCCGTCATCAATTTTTCACCCTCCCGGGATCACCTACTCGAATCAATATGGCTCAATCCAGGACCCCCTTTGTTGTAAACACTTTTGGACCTATAAATTTTGTGGCGATGAGTGGTTATCCAAATTCAAGTGCCTCAAGATTTGAGGAACATACTTCCAAAGTTCTAGGGGATTAATGCTATTATTCTTGTGACCAACATCTAAATCTCTTCCTCAATATGATGGAATATTTTGAGATTGAGCATGAATATGTATACATCAAATTATTTGTTCACACTCTAGAGGAGGATGCGAGGACTAGTACAAAGCATTGCTAGATAAATCTATTGACTCTTAAAAAGTACTAGTGTCTTAAAACTCTATCAACGTTAGATCTATTACTTATATTTTCAAACTTGGAGGGAAGAAGATCTTTCTTTGCTATGGATCCTACTAGGACATTGTTTCCAGAGCTAAGAAAAGCAAAATCAAAAGGAAGAAAAGCTGGAGAGCTGTTGGATATAAGCCGAAAAGAAGAAGGATCTCCATTAATGAAAGTGAATGGCCTATCTTTGAGGACTACCATTCAAGTGACTTAGAATCAGGTAGCCTCTTTGTGGAACTGAATTGTCCAGTTGGAGAGAGACTTTTATTTGATTTTGAAATATTTTCTTTACATTTTGAACCTGTCTTTTCTGAAGTAGATAGGGATTTCCAAGAAGCAAGGCCTTTAGGGGATCTCCATTTTGAAAACTACACTCCTGTGTTACAAGGACCCTCATCCCGTCATCAATTTTTCACCCCTCCAGGATCACCTACTCGAATCAATATGGCTCAATCCAGACCCCCTTTTGTTGTAAACACTTTTGGACCTATAAATTTTGTGGTGATGACTGGTTATCCAAATGCAGTGCCTCAAGATTTGAGGAACATACTTCCAAAGTTCTAGGGATAAATGCTATTACTGGTGACCAACATCTAAATCTCTTCCTCAATATGATGGAATATTTTGAGATTGAGCATGAATATGTATACATCAAATTATTTGTTCACACTCTAGAGGAGGATGCAAGGGACTAGTACAAAGCATTGCTAGATAAATCTATTGACTCTTGGGCTAAGATGAGAAACACATTAAAATTACAATATGGTGATAGTAATAACCCTAGGTTTCTTCTATCGAGTTTCAAAACATCAAGAAGAATCCTAATGAGTCAGGTACATGAATTCAATATAAGGTTCAATAAGATGTTGAGGAGATTTCCTATCGAATAAGGCCATGTGATGAGTCATATTTGATCAAATACACTAATCCATTTGATAAAAATTCTACTTACTACTTGAGGAAAAGAACCCTACCAACTTGAGGCAAGCATTAACTATAGCCCTATAGATAGAGAATAATATCAAGGCAATAGGAAAACCTCCTAAGAGGGAAGGTGTGAAGTTGGTTAACCTAGAAAAACCTTAGACAAGCAAGGCTACTGATTTGGAAGAAGTGGTGAAAAATTTGGTAAGGGCTGTAAAGAGATCTCCTATAAGCTAGCTTTGAGTGAGAAAGGAGTTGGGTAGAGTTCACAAGGACAACACAAGCAACAGGGCCAAGACAGGTTCACAAATCACCAAAGATATGATGAAAGAGGAAAGGGAGCTATTGGATTTGGGAATAGGAAGCCTTAAGGCAAATAAAGTAGAATGGTACCTGATCCTTTGGCTGCCAGAGTTATTGTGGTGGAAGAGATAAAATTCATTGATTGGTGTGACAGATGTTTCATGCCCCATGCTCCATGTGAAGAAGATCAAAAAGAAGAAGAGGAAGCTAATGATAATGATGATGATGTTTGCATGATGGGATGCCCTACTAACTCATAACAAAGGGAAACCTCAATTGAGGTGATAAGTGCCATAACTGCTGCCACTTTTTGGGACTGCATTCTTAGAGTACAATTCCCCCTCCCTCTTATACTTTAGAAGTAGATAATGTAGAAGCTTTTGAACTTGTTCAATGATGACTTTGAATATTTAAGGGATTTGTTGATAAAAAAGTATAATGGAGGAATCCCATCTGAGGAGGACAGATAATTATTAATGAATGTGACTCAAAAGAAGGAATATAACAAAGTAAGGTTGTCAAAGGAGCAAGGCCTCAAGCCAAGCCAAAAGCTCCCTTACTTTCTAACATTCATAAAGAGGCTCCTAGGAAAGATCCATTTGCCAAAATCCCTACATTTCCAAGAAAAAATCATACCCCTCCTTATGCTCAAGCTATCAAGAATCTTGTGCCACCCAATGAATGTATTAGCTTTCCTTCCAATACTTCCTTTCCCGAAAAATGTCTCGTATGATATTGCCCATGTTTTAAGTCAAATTACAACCTCTGTCCCAATTTTTGAGTTGCTTAGGATTCCTGAGCACAAAAAGAGAGCATTTGAATACTTGGGATTGAATGAATAGAGGAATGCCTCGGGAGAAATGTGAACATTGTGGAGAATCCTCTAGTCATTGAAGATTTTGAGACACCATCAGCATCAGAAGAGCTAGCTTTGAACCACCTAAGGTTTATTTGGGGACATCTTTGGTAGGCTCTTAGCTGAATGTGGATACATTCTTCACCACTCGATCATAAAGGATAGGCTGCTCCACAACATGTACGTTTGACTTAGGGGCATCATGCAATGTCGTGCCTTTGCAGGTCATAAATGAGTTGAATATTAATGAAACAACACCATATGGGAAGTGCACTGCCATGGACTCGAAAGAGGTGCCCGTAGTGGGATGTGTGAAGGGTTTGGTGGTGCAGCTTGCACCTACCTGTAAAAATTTAAAACTTGATGTTGTCATAGTTGATTTCCCAACCAAGTGGGGTATGTTACTATCAAGAAAGTGGGTTGCAAGTGTTGGTGGTAGTGTCCAAATGGACATGTCTTATGCCACCCTCCCATTTGAGGGCACCCTTGTTAGTTTATATGGGGAGAAGAAGATGTTGCACGTTATTGAGGATCCCAACAATGCGTCCTATGAAGTATTATATACAAATGTTGATTCTGAAACTTTTTGGGATTTGTTAAGGGAAAAGAGGACAATATTGAGGAGTGTAAGTGTCTTGAGCAAGCGAGGCTCTCCTTGGACTCTATTTTTGATGGAGCTTGCTCCAAATTTGGAAATGGTGCCGGTACTGTCCTAATTTCGCCAAGCCAGGAAACTTTTTTTTTCCTTTAAGTTTAACTTTGAGTGTACTAAAAACATTATTGAGTATGAGGCATTGTTGTTAGGTTTAATAATTACTTGGAAGTATGGCATAAGGGATATCATTTGTCAAAGGATATTTACGATTAGTTTTCAAGCAACTCATAAGACTATATGCCAAAAAGAATCAACGACTAAAATAGTACAAGCATGCAGTTTGGGACTTCATTGAGATGTTTGACTCCTTCAACATTGTGCATCATGACATGAGGTTCAATGACTTGGCAGACAAGCTTATAGTGTTGGGGTCTCGGTTTGGACAGGCTTCTTAACATCCCCTTCTTGTGAATATGAGGTGGAGGTAGTGACAAGACCCTCTATCCTTGACAATATAAAACATTGGCAGGTTTTTGATGATGAGGCTCAGGTCAGAAGGTTCTGCAAAATGATGGAGATTTTGTTGATCAAAACATTGATTGGGAGCCAATGGTCTGTATAACAGAGGGGAAGGAAACCTTATTTGGCAAAGGCATCATCTAGCTAAAGACCAACACCATTCCTAGAGGGTTGGTTGCTCTTGAATCAAATTTTGATAATGTTGACTACATTATTAATAAGAATATGGCAGCCTCGAGGGATGTTGAGGAGCATTTCCATGGCTTGAAGGAGAAACCAAGGAATATTTGGTTGGGAAGTAGTCTTAGCAAAAGATGAAAAGTAGTCATAAGAAAAGATGAAAAGTAGTCATACATCCAATTATTAAAGAAATATCAAGATTGCATGTCGTGGACCTATTCTCGAGCTCAAATCATACAGAGAAGACTGGCCTGAAAGATAAGATTCCCTTGGAGCTCGAGTGTAAAACCCTTTAGGTAGAATCAAAGGCCAATTAATCCTCTGTTATCTCTCAAAATGCAAGAGGAGCTGAAGAAGCTAAGGGATGGAGGAATTATCTATCTCACAAGGTATTCTTCTTGGGTTGCCAACCTAGTTCTAGTCAGAAAGAAGAATGGTGACATTAGGTTGTGTGTGGACTTTAGGAATCTAAACAATGCCTCAATGAAGGACAATTATCCTTTATCTAACATGGAGCACATGCTACAGTTGGTGACTAGTTCTCGATTGCTTTCTACTTTAGATGGCTTCTTTGGTTATAATCAAGTCATGGTGAAAGAATCGAGAAAGGATCAAGACAACCTTCGCTACTCCATGGGGAACATATGTATATGTTAGGATTTTCTTCGATCGATGAATGCTTTGGAGCCACTTTTCAAGGAGAAATGGATGTTGCTTTTCTTGGTCACATCAATGACTTTATTGTTGTTTACCAAGATTATGTAACAAAGTGTTTCTAAGAAGGAGAAGCGACCATTTGTTGCACTTAGAGAAGATGTTGATCGGATGTAGGGAATATGGTATCTCACTCAATCCAAAGAAATGCCACTTTGGACTGCAAGAAGGAAAAATTGCTTAGTCACATTGTGTCACGGGAAGGAGTGATGATTGATCAAAAAATAGTGGAGGCCATCAGCAAAGTTCTAATTCCAAGAACCAAAAAAAGAAATTAGTCCTTCTTTGGGCGAGATAAATTTCATTAGAAGGTTTATATCAAACTTTTAAGTTGACTATCCCAATCAATTCCATGTTAAAGAAGGATTAGATAATCAAATGGGAAGATTTTGTCATCCAATATTTCAATGGAATCAAAGAGGCATTGAAGCACACCCCTATTTTAGCAGGCCTAGATTACAAGAAACCTTTCCAGCTGTTTTCTTTCACTTTAGAAAACACTATTGCTTCTGTCCTACTACGAAGGAAGATGAAGGGGTGAGAGGACCATTTCCTTTTCAGCAAGGCTTTGCAAGGAGTAGAACTAAAATACACCATCATGGAAAATTAGGCATTTACCTTGGTCAAAGAAAAATAGGTTTTTAGGCCTTATATTTTAATTTCAAAAGTTGTTGCTTATGTTCCCCATACCATGGTAAAAGACATCCTGTCGTCGAGATGAAAGTCTATAGAAAAAGATGTATATGGTTGAAAAAATTACAGGAGTATGATATGGACATCCAAACCATGAAGTTGGTGAGAGGTTTGGGGTTAGCTAAGGTCATGGCTAAGAGCAACTGCAGACCATTCGAGGTAAATGAGATTGAGGAAGAAAGGGTAGTTGTTTTTGAAAGATTGATGAGTTTTGAGTGGTACAAAGATGTGATGTTGTATCTCGAAACTTAAACTAACTTGAGCATTGTTAAGAAATAAGGGATAAAATATACGAGAATAATCCCTCACGAATCCGCAACATAGCAGTAGAAACTAATATGTAGAAATTATTACGGATCTCAAATAAAATTATAGAATAAAATAACACAACAAAAAGAGACAGTATTTAACGTGGTTCACCCAATTTGGGCTACGTCCACCAAGAATCACTTGCTCATATTTTATTACAAGCCACCACTCTCTCAATACAATACCCAGATCCGTTTGGAGCTATGCTCAACAAACTCTAAAAATTCACACCCGAATTCAAAACACATCTACAATACATTTGCTTGTACATCTATCATATGCATAAGACCATATAAATAGACAAATTGCTTAAGTATTTTTACAAAACCGTGGGTATCAAAACCATGGGAAAAACCCGTCCCATTAACTTTGTGGGTCAAAAAACTTGCCCATATGAGAAAAGCACGTTTCCCGATGTTTGGGTGTAATTTTTCGTGGCCAAAAATTTATGCCTCAAAAATTGATACATGAAAAGTGTACAATACTCTTAGTGTACAGTCTTCAACACTTTCACACATGAAAACAGGCTCCACAACCTAACAAGCATTTGAATAAGAACCAAATAAGAGATATTAATTTGGCTTCAAAGAAACATGTCATTACTAATGTTGGGTTAGTAAGGAAGAACCCAGACGGAGTCCTCTTAAGATGTATCATTGAAGATGAACCCCACAAAATAATTATTGATCTCTATGGAGGAGTTTGTGTGGGGCATTATTCTCTAAGAGTCACATCACATAAGATCCTAAGCAGTGGTTATTTATGGCCTACTCTTTTCAAGGATGAAACCATGTTGGTCAAGAAAATGTGAGAGTTGTCAGCGTTTCTATGGAAGGATAAAGACTTCGGGCTCCGTACCTTTACAATCTGTATCAATTGAATCCCCATTTAAGCAATGGGGACTGGAATTCATTGGTGAGATTTCAGACAGGACCCTTCAAGTGATAGCCATAAATGGATTCTTGTAGTCACTGATTACTTTACCAAATGTGTGGAAGCAATCCCCACCAAGAAGGCTACACACCAAGTTGTCATGGATTTTGTGCTAAACAATATTATTTGTAGGTTTAGAGTACCAGTCAAAATTATAGCTGATAATGCCATGAGTTTCGGGATAGACCTCTGGTGGTAATGTATAAAGGATATGGGATCAATTTGACATATGCCTCTAATTATAATCCCCAAGGAAATGGAGTTGTTCAAGAGAAAATGGGGTGAACATCTAAAGTTTTTGTCTAGGTTGATAGGATCATTGTCAAAAGAGCATCTCGAAATATTCCTTTTGAGTTGGTATATGGGACTTAGGCCTTACTGCCCCTACATATGCAATTATCTTCATATCAATTCATTCAAAATTGGAAGATCAAGAAGTGAGTCCTCATGATGCCCGCATAAATCAAATTGTTGAGCTTGATGAGGAGAGAAGGGCATCTCACCGAGAGGCATATAAGATTCGGAGAAAAGATAAATAAAGCTGTTCGATAAGAAGGTCACTCTTAGAGCCTTCAATATTGGATATCTTGTGCTATTATGGGATAGCATACATGAGGATAAGGGAAATCATGGCAAGTTTGATTCATTGTGGATGGGCCCTTACTCCATTGACATCGAGAATTGGTGAACACACCTTCTTCTTGAAGGATGTATATGGTGAATTTCTCAAACTACATGTTAATGGAAGGCATCTAAATCATTTCTTGGATTGATTCCTCTAAATAAAGGTAAACACCTCTTGTAAAATTTATAGTTTGTTGTTTTCATCCTTTTTTTGTGTTTTTACTCGTCCGGTCCACGGTGACCTATTTTTGCTGGTTTCTTTATTTTTATCGGAGATAGCATCATTTCTCTACTTTGCGAGATGACTCTTCACCCAATGGATATTTTGGCACTTAGTCTACTATTTTTGCTTTGGAACTTGCAGGGAGTGCCCATCCTAGAGTTGCGAGTCAATGTTGGTGCTCAGAATTGTCTCTTCCCATTTGTGCCCTTGAATATTTATTGATTCATGGCCTCTGTCATTTTATCCTTCCCTGTATTGTATTCGACTAGTCTTGGTTGTCATTTTAATCTGCCCCTGGGTCAAAGATCATGTGTGGGTTTGTATTTGTCTCATGGTTCCTTTGTTCCTCTAGAAAAGCTCTATATTTTGAGTCTCCCATGCTTTGTTTGAGCCTTGCAATAGTCTAAATTTTTTGAGCCTTGCATGTCCTTGAATAAAACCTCATTTTTGGCTCGAATGGATGTTTCAATGTGTTTTACGGTTTGAGAGGAGTTTCTCCCAGTCAAATTTGCATCATTTAGTTGACAAGGAAATTTTGCACCTCTTGGTTGGATGTAAATCAACTTAATACTTTAGAAATCCTATAAAAAGCCTCAACTTTAAAATGTGTCCACGTGGAGGAACGACTCTCATTTGAGAATCAAATTTTTGTTTGGCTTTGAAGTAGCACCTTTGGAGGACACATGAGATTTGGTAGGAAAGAGACACATGGAGATTTCCGTTGGGTTTCCCATACTTACACAAATTTTAAAAGGTTTTCAGGAAGTCTCGGACACGTTGAGGAACAACGCTCATTTGAAGATCTACTTTTGGGATTTTCCTTGAAGTAGCCTTCTGGAGGACACATGGAGGCTTCCGCTACTTGGCCTGAACTTAGACAAATTTTATGCAAATGGATACAATTTGGCGGAACAGGGACATGTGGCGAGCCCGTGCTCGTTCAGGGTCTTCAACTTGGGTGCCATCTAAGAGAAGCACCATGAGGACATGTGGGGCACTCCACTCACTTTACATTTTACTTAGACTTTTCAATGACCAAAAGGAGGCTGCCTTGGAGCTTGACACGTGGTACCCTCCATAGAGCTTTAATCCTTCAAACAAATTTTGCTAGAGTAGGACACGTGGCAAGCCCATGCTCATTCAAGGTATCAAATTTTTGGGGCTGCCTCAAGGTGCGCCATTGTGACACATGGCAATTTGAAAATTCATAAGGGGAAGGGAAGAAAACCATTGGAGGCAACTTAGACTTTTTTCCACTTTTCCTCATAAAGGTTAAAATATAAAAATGGCACAGAAGCTTTGATGGGAAATAGTCAATGTTTTGCCCCGGTCAGTGGAAGAGGTGTGGGCTTTCGGAGGAAGAGTGAAAAATTTCCGTTTGAGGGAAAAGGATTTAAACGCATAAAGTAACTCGGGGTTCCACTGGGACCCACATTAGGGACTTGAAGTGGATATGGGACGTTCATATTACTAAAGGAGCTATTATGTATCATGCAACCAACTTCTTCCTTCTTCACTTATAATAGCTCATTTTTTCTTGAGTAGATAACTTGCGAAATTTTATTGGTGACTTTATCATTACATAAAGGCATAAAGTCTATTTTAAGTAATGATGCAATCTGTACTATAATTTTCCTTTTGGAAACCATAAGCTACAAGTAGATTATTTATTGAGTTGTTTCATTCAACTGAAACTTGCATTGTTGGAATTATGGTGAAAACTATACTTTGTAAGATGAACCTTTGCCTTATCTTGATGATTATTTGTTTTAACTCTGATTGACATTCTTGAAGACCTTATAAATCTACTTCATTTAATGTTGTAATCATTGACAATTTTGCGATTATGCAAAAATGGGAAACTCAAAACTTTGTTATGATGGATAGCATTGGTGAAGTATACCTAAGCTAGGGGAGGTTCTTTTAGACAATATTGTTACTTATTGAATTAATTAATGATTACATGAAATCTGTAGCTATGTGTGTTGTTACAAAACATAATAGATCACATAGTATGTAATTTCATGCTATCTTCGAAAAGAACATAAAACCTCGAAAGACAGATTGTGTTGTCTTGATAAACACACCAAATTACAAAATAGATGAAGTGTTAGGTTTTGGAGAAGAAATCATGACTGTAGATTACCGAAATTAGAGTTCATTCTTGGATGTTACATGTGTTCTTTAATGTTCTTTCCTTCATTATTAAGACATTCAATTACATTATTTGGTTATTTAGTTCATCATACAAATCATATCAAAAGAACAAATGCAAAAAGAAATACACAACTCAATTTCACAATTCAATGTTTTATTCATAAGAGATTTCAAATGTTCCCACACAAGCCATGGGATGTAACTAAAAGTAAAGTACAACTACTGAAATAAGAGGTACATAAGCATGAAAGAGAAAATAAAGGAGTATGAGTGAACCCATCATTTCCTTGGAGGTTTCTCCTTCGATTGATGCATCCTTATCTTAAGCTTTGTTCCTCTCCATCTTCACTACTGAAAGTAGTGTACTCGAAAAGAATAAAAGAATAAAATCATCGATTCAAGCTCGGGTTAATCCATATTCCTATAGATTCATATAGATTCCTATATTCATATACATGGATATCATAATAATAGGAGATGATTAATTTAAGATCGAACAACATACATGATTTACTCACTCGAAAGAAGGAGAGATAAGAAAAGAAAAACCATGGACCTAAGAGAGGCAAAAATCTTAAATATTTTCTAACTATTTTCTCAAGTGTGTAGGTACGAGTTGTAGCCAAGAAGAAATAAATTTCATCTTACAGTCCTCATTATAGATAAAGAATGGAGAATTCAAAATATTCCATCCTATGGTACATGAAGTAGATAAGTGACATGTACATAGTAGTATGAAGGAAGAATGCAACTCAAAGGTGAAGCAGAAGAATCAGATTTTAAAGGCTGAAGTTAACTGGAAAAAGAAGATTACAGCTGAAACAAAATGAGAAAGAGGTCTAGGAAAATTTTGACAGGGCTTCGCCATGAAAAATGGACATTTACAACTTTCCATCATGTTGTTTTTAACTAATACATGCTTTAAAAGTTGTATATAAATCAAATAGTAATGTAGAAAGCAGATAATGCATGGCATGATCAAAGATAACATTTACTAGATTTCAGCCCCAAAAACAAGCCATGAAGCATCTAAATGAACTATTATAGTGCTAGATCAAGTTACAAGTGCACACTTTCAGATTGCATCAGAACAGATACATAAATGATACAGAAATGCTACAATACCAATGAAGTACAACTATGACAAGCAAAGTAGAGTCAAATTTCTGAATATAAAGTCATAACAGATCATGTAATCAAAGAAAGATTCAAGATATAAGTTTTCAAGTGATCATTTTAGGCTACAAACATTCAAGAATTCAACTTAAGAAATTGCTTCCAGTTATATATCTAGTTTAAATACACAGAGTTACAACACACTAAAAGGAGAACCAATTTCCAAGATTGAAGAAGTCATGAAGAGAAAGTACACAAAACATGAGTAGACAACTATGAAGAAGCCTTTAAAGGCCTGATTTAAGAATTAAATAAAACAAGGAATGCATTTCATGAAGTGTAGATTACAAGTACAATAGGTACAGAAATGATCTAAATACCATAGTTTATCAAGAAATTACAGATTGAGAGAAAAGATGAATTCACAGTCAACCTCAAATCCATTATTATGTAGTATTTCAAAAACATGTATAACACAAAAGAAAGAACAAATGCTCAAATTTAGTATTCAACATACTTCATGAGTAAGGAAGGAATTCATGTTTTCCCAAAGGCCCAACTATATTAATGTTGAGGAAATAAAGAAGTGATGCAAAGGTTCACTTATATGCTTACTGAAATAGGGGCACCTCATCAAGTAACAAAGTAGTTTTCATTTCCAAAAATAAAACTATGAGATCCTTCTCGGTATGTAAGGATGTAAGTCCAAAACTTAGAAGCGTGCAAAAAAATAAAAAATAGTAACTATGAGTGAATACTCACCAGTAAGTGGAATAGAAAATGAGCCATTTCTTAAAGAAATCCAAAAAGGTGGTGTTCAAAATATGTCACAGAGCTACAATTCGAAATGACGTCTATAGTTATTTTTGGGCCATCGAAAAACATCCAAATCTAACAAGATAACTAGAGTAATGTAACTACTGAAAATAAAGAAATGGCCGCTCAGGAAAATGCACATCAAAGCATAAATTTGAAATGCCACTATATAAACTTATCTTATCGCCTCGAAAATACTCAAATCATGGCCATAAGATAGAGCTTGATAATTTAAAAAAATGGCAACTTGAGCAAAATCAAAACCCAAATATGGGTAATATATAGAATTTGAGATCGAAACTAAATAGAGAGAAATATAAAAGTCCCCAAGTTCAGAATGATGGTAGATTTTAGGAGGATTTTACTTTACATAGGTAAAATAGGAAACAAGCTTCAAAGCAGAGTATCCATGGTGGTCGTGAAGATTTCCACAGAGGTGAAACTACAGAAACAAAAATTTTCCCAAAATTTTTAGTACCGAATGGAGCCATAAAGCTAAAAATGAGCAAGTTATAGTCAAGTAAATCAGAGCTCTACTTTCAAACTAACAGATCATACAAAGTAAATCAGAGCTTCATAGCAGCAAATATGCCCAGATCTACATTACCAATGAAGACATTATCCATGGCAGCCATTTTTAAGCACAAAATACAACCCAACTGATGGGTGAAGCAAATACTAGTTCCAAATGGGCTAGATCTCATACTATTCAAAGCTCAAGATTAAATGGCATCATGCATATGAGTAATGGCTAGAGTGTTGTGAAGTTACTAGAGATTAAGGAAGATGGTCATGGATCCATGTCCAGATAAATTATAGAGCAATAAATCCAAAGCAGGTCATAGAATCATCGAACATGGAGGTCAAACCATTCTCTGAGTTGTTTGAAACCTTTTAGCAAATGCAAGGAACAAAAATGCAACCAGATCCTCAAACCCTCCCTCATGGCTTTGAAAATACAAAGCTCACAACTTCATCAATGGTAGAAGATCAAAATTTTGTAGAGTTCGTTTAACTCAAATAGATCGAAGAGTGCAAATGCCAAAATGATTAGGGTTGCTATACTTTTGCACCTTAACTCCAGTTCTGAGTTCACCAGATTCAACCATGGTTAGAAATACCAAAATTTCGATGCTTTACAAAGAAACCCTAACTCCACTTGGGTTAGTTTTGAAAGAAGAGAAACCAACACATCCAAGGTAAGGGTTAAAGCAATGTGGAGGAGGGGACACAATTCTGTTTAAATGATTATGTTCAACCAAAACCATACAAATATCATATGCAATGATCAATCCAAAAGGGGGTGAATAATCAAACAATGATTATTATTCAAACCATGGTCTAAGAGACCCATGTATTAAGTCAAAGGTGCCGAATGTGATCAAACCAAGGGTGATAACCAATCAAAGCAATGCTCAACGGTTTTTTTAAAAATCATATTATATGACATAGTAAAAGAATACAATGCATGGAAAGAGGTCAACATTAGTATGTCACAAGGATCATGAAAGAGACTTTTAGAGATTACCTCAATTTTCACAAATGACCTTATTATCTGCAAAAAGGAGGAATTATTATGCACATGCCTATAGGTGGTCCTCGTAGTGAAGATGATTTATTTTGCTAAGTGTTGAAAAGCAAAGGAATTATTTTTACACGAGATATTACTTTTGTATGTGCATCCAAGGGGAAAAGTGGATCAGAATTTCAGATGTCACATCAACGAAAGAATACAATTTTTCATGAACCTAGAAGGAGACTTGCTCATCAAGCAAGGTTTATTTTTAGCATTATTCACACATGCTTTTTCTTAAAAATATAATAGTCAACTGCAGTTTGACTAGATGATATTTTGTAACCAAATGCTATTAATGTGTCTTTGTATTAGCTTCTTTATTTTATTCCTTTATTCATTAAATAATGGATTAAAAAAGAATGCATGGGTGAGTACAACCTTAGCCTATTTTTAGGAAGGATCGGTGAATTAATTATACTATATATTGTGTGCCTTGGCAAAGCACAAAGGGAGGAATTTTAGATACAAGAGTGCTGAAGTAGTTTGTGCCATTTTTTTCCTTTGAATGTGAATTATTTTCTGTCATTCCAATTATTTGCAATCTTGCGTATGTTACCATTAATCTTTTTAATATTAATTCCTGATTAATCATCTTATCCTATTGCAAATTTCAGTAATTTTTGCTAGATATTAATGTGCATGTTTAACTTAATAGTGTTGTTGTGATTCTTTTCCCTCAATACATCTAAGTGTTTTCCTTTAATATTCTATAGAAAATTGTTGGCTTGTGCATCAGAAATTCATTCCATATCAATTTTGCATGTTCTAAGTCAAAGACCTCATTTTTTAATTTTAGTTTTACAATCATCTTTTACCCTTAAACCCTAGAAAATCAGTTTAGGATACATCAATAAGGAACTGGCCTTGATACCGAAACTCACCTCAAAATAGGTATACCCATAGACCTGAGGTGTTTCCATTGTATCTACGAAAGAGAGAGATAAAATTTGTAAGCTTAGAACACCTACAGCCATCTCTCTATAGGGTGAACTTTTGAGAGATAATAATGTGAACTCTTTTAATGCAATTTGTTTCATTGTGTGATCATAAGCTACTCCATTTGATCTTCATTGATGCCTTATTATCTAAAGTGACCAATAGATATCAATTGCATTATCTTGTTATCATTGTACTTTTCATTTTATTGTACATGATTATTTGTTTGATTCGTTTTTATAGTTGATCTTTAATATGCTTAATCATTGATCGTAATCTATACTTGATACTATAGAATTTTAAAGCATGTATTGATGTTTTATGTTGTAACTTGTACGTGTAAACTTAAGAAAATAATTAGGATTTTTGGCTTCTCTTATGTTCTATAGTCTTTTTATTTTATTATTTTGTAATGATTATGGGAATCATATGTGCTACTTTTGTAAGATAATACTTTATCAAAATTTAATCTTCCTAATGTACATTATGTTTATAATATTAAGAAATCCATTTTTGCATAGTTAGACAATACATGAGTATAGATCAAACCATGAGCTCTTGGTGATGTCATTTTTTTCCTTTTATTTTTTAGGTACATTTGTAGTTGTTTGCAACATGGATGAAAGATGGAGTTTGAAATGGAAACAAGAAGACTAGAAGAAAACCCAAGGAAATGATGGGTTTCTTCTATAATATTTACTACTTTAACTTTATGCACATGTACTTCTTACTTCATGAATAAATAACATTAATTTTTGTAACTGAGTTGTATACATCTTTTTGCATTCAAATTGTATGATGGATATTAATTGTATAGTAAAATAAACAACTCAATCACATAATTAAACGTATTTAAACATGTATCATAGGATAAAGATTTTAGAAGATTTTTGTCGTAGACATGATGATAAAGGGGCCTCCTATGAGGGTATCATAGGATATGCGGTGGATAAGGTATTTTTTAGAATGAGCAATTTTTGGTGGAAACATGCCATGTTGTAGGTATTGAAAGATAGGGTCATACCACGGGGTAAAGAACCAACAACTTCACATACCAAAAATGACTCTGGCATATCATATACATGCACTTGCAAATGCTCTACGAATAAAGGCATCTTACTTTTTTGAGGGGGAATGCATAACAAAGACCCAATTGTATCCATAGCATCCGCGGATCTATTGTGGGACCTTGGTTTTTTCTCAAATATGATCTGTGTAAAGTACTCCTTCAGGGTTTCAACCATCTTTTTATATGGAATGAGCTTCTCATATTTAACTTTGTACTCATCATTAACTTATTTAATGATAATTTGAGAGTCTACAATGACTTGTAGTTGTTAGAAGTTCTAAGTAATAGCCAACTAGAGGCTAGTAATGAGTGCCTCATACTCTGCAATGTTATCAGTTCATGGAAATCCCAGCCAGAATGTTCTTGGTATGAAATCTCTTATGGGAGTGATGAGCACCACTCCTACTTTGGATCCTGGAAGGTAAAAGATTGATCAAAATGAACCTGCCATTCTACAAATTCTTCAATATACATCATAGATGCATCTAACAGATCTAGGCACAAGGTTCCATTCTGGGAGAGGAACTTCTTTTAATTGATAAGCCAACACTGTCCTTTCAAGGATTTCTTATTCATGAACTTAATATCAAATTAACTCAAGAGAATGATCCAATTAGCCTTTTTAGCCTATGAGGGAAGGTTTGGATAAAAGGTATTTGAGAGGGTCACTTTAGATATGAGTTTGGTTTTATTGTTCAGGTAGATAATGGAGAAGCTTTTTGGAAGGTGAAAACAACCGCCAAAAGGCCTTCTCTATTCGTAGATAATTCAACTCGTACGCATTCAAGGTGTGACTAAGAGAGTAAAATGCTCTCTCTTTATGGTCTAAGTCATATTTGGCAAGCGGTGCACCAATAAAAAGCTGGGTAGTGGAAATGTCCAAGAGGAGAGGTTCTCTTAGGGTAGGTGACATGAGTATGAGTGAGATGACCAAGTACTTCTTGAATAGTGTGAAGGAATTCTGATAGTCAAGTCCCTAATTGAAGGCAACATATTTCTTTAGAAAATGAGTAAAGGGGTGGCACTTATCCACAAGTTATGAAATAAAGCAACGGATTTCTGAATTTTCCTTGTAGACTCCTTATTTCTCTGAAATTAGTAGGTGGTGGCATTTATGTGATATTTGTAACCTTCAACGAGTCCCCTTCAAACCCTCTTTGTGAAATAATGAACCCTAGGAGCTTTCTGATTAAAACCAAAGACACATTTCTTAGGGTTCAAGCAAAACTTATAGTCTCGTAGATGCTAAAATATATGCCTCGGCACTTTAGGTGCTCCCCTACTCTTGAATTTGGCTAGGATTTCATCAACATAATCTTCCATAATGTCATTCATCATATCATGGAAGATAACAATCATGGTCGGTGATAAACTACCCCGAATTATTAAGCCCAAAAGGCATGAATTTGTAGAAAAATGTCCCCCAAGGGGTAATGAAGGCTATTTTATGCTGATCTTTATCTGCGATCCGTATCTAGTTATAACCTAAAAACCCATCCATTAAGGACAACGTTTCATAACCAGCAGTGGAATTAACTATCATGTCAATGTTAGGTAGGGAAATTCATCCTTAAGACATGCCTTATTAATGTCAAAGAAATTAGTGCACATTCTTATGCCAACATGCTTCTTCTGTACAAGGAATATGTTAGAGATTCATTCCGAATAGTCAATGGGTTTAATAAAATCAGCAGCTAACAATTTTTCCAATTCTTCTTTGTCAAGGAGTGCCACGTTAGGGTGCATCTTTCTCAATTTTTTCTCGATGGGTTTGGCATCTGGGTGCACAAAAAGGTTGTGTACAACTAGCTCTAGGTTTAAGCCAACCATATCTGCATACGTCCATGTGAATATGTTTGTGTATTCTCTTAAGAGCTCTACAAATATCTTTTGTTCCTGAGATGAGAGTGAAGCCCCCAACTTTATCATTTTAGGCTTCTCTTTTGAGCCAATGTTGACATTGATTGTTTCCTCAACAAGCATCTTAGAAGCATCTTCCATCCATGTAGGATCATGGGGAAGAGTAAGATCAACCTCTTGCGGTAGCTCATTATCATATTTAAATGGATAAACCACTTCATCTTTAGACTCTTTGTTCTATTTATCTATGATTTTTTCAAAGAGTTTGTCACTGTGAGATTTCCATCTATCCTTTTTTCCAAGTTTCTTAGAAGTGGTTGTACTCTTACTTACCATCTTCTTATTCAAACATCCACACATCTCTACTTCTTCCCCAAAGTATGCACAAGTGTCTAGTTGAATTACAAATCCTTTCTTGTGGTCCCTAGCTGGAATAGAATCCCTGAGTCCCATGAACTCTGTAAATGCCTCATCATTTTCAAAGAAGTCTAGGGGCATGTGAAGTTGTTGATCCCAATCTATAATTTTAGGATATACAAGGGCTACTTGATAATTGGTTAAGGGGATGGATTCGATAAGGTAAGGAACAATGAATATGGGAATAGGTTAGTGGAAGCAAGATCATCATAGAGGCTACATTGGGAATGCGTGTCCATTATTAGAATGAGATGAAATGTCCTCACGTTCAGAAGAGGTGATGTCATTCTTAGAGGGTAGAGCATTATAGGGCCTTGTCCTTAGGCCATGCTTATCGACTTGAAGCGAGGGATGGGAATAGGATCTAGCTATTATTGTGCATTAATACCACATCCAAACCTACTATAGCCCATGACAAACATCATGAGGTGACCTTTGATGTCTTGGGGTGTTTGATGGCATGAAGCCATGGTACCTTCTGGCACTCTTAGGTAGGATCTTCTAACATTTTCTCCTCAGATAGGAGACCACTATGGACAAAATTTTCCAATGGTTTAGGACACTGCTCGCGAGTGCTCTTGAATTGAAAATAAGGCTTACCCCTTATTCTAGGAGATACTGATAAATCTGATATTAACAAAGCTGTTCAAGAGTGAATGGCTCACCTGGGCATATTTTGCCAACGTTGGCTCGATGAAGAGAAAGGGTTGAGTAATAAAATAAATTCTTGATTATAACGCATGAGAGACTCGAATCTATCTGTTTCTTCATAGCTTCCATTTGTAAGGGGAAAACAACATCTATTGAAGGACACTCATAAGCCACATGAGAAAAACTGTGTAATGCCCTATAATGTGTGAATGGTTCTGGGTCACCCAAAATGGTAACCACTTGACCTTCATGACATAACTTGATGCACTAATGAAAATTTGATGGAATAGATTGCATGGAATGGATCCATGGGTGCCCTAGGAGCATGTTGTATGGAAGGTCCAAGTCAAGGACATGGAATGTCATGTCATGAAAAGTTGGGCCTACTTCCATGGGAACTACTATAGTACCTATTGATTCTCATTATTCATTGTCATAAGCCATGATTGTGATAGTCTTAGCTCCCAGATCTATTTTTGAATGACTTAATTTCTTAACTAGCTTCAAAGTGAAAATGTTTAGACTATATCCACCATCCACAAGCACCCTCTGGATTTTATGATGAGTAACCGCTAGTTTGAGATACAATGGTAAGTTATGTTATGGGTTGTTACGTGGGATTGCAATGTGATCAAAAGTAATATGATCATTGGAGTCTAGGTGCATAATCATGGCTTGTAGATTTGTGGGATGTACATGTGTCAAAACCCACAGATTTTACAATGTTTTATACGGTATGTTCTTGTGGGCATTAGAGATTTTAAGGAGATCAAGAATAGATATCCTAGTAGGTGTTTTCTCTAACTAATCTATTAATTTATATTGACCTTCCTGAGGGATACGCATGGGATCCAGGTATGACTATGCGAGAACGTCTCATCCCTCTTCGCAACATTTTTCTAAAATCTAGATAGTGTTTATCTTTTCATTAGATGAGTTAATACATCCTATAAGAGAGTCAAAAGTATTATCATTAGTAGGGTAAACATAGGCAACAGTTCTATAGTCATTGGAGGTTTTCCCATGATCTGGTTTCCTTTTCATTTTATCTGCATGATTAGGAAAAGGTTCTTTGTAGATACCCATTTTCTCGTTTGGACCTTTTCCAGTTAAAGGGGATAATCCACAACAATGTTTCCTTCCTCAATGAGGTCTTGTATGTAGTGAAGTAGTCTCAAACACTTGTCATGTCTTGTGTCCTTTAACATGGTGGAAGTCATAATATTCATGGTCTTTGAACTAACCAAGTTTTGGAACATCCTTTAGGCATGGTACCGTCGTAGATGGATATTCCACCATTTTGCATCATCTAATTGTCTTAGGATGATATACAAGGACTCAGTTAAAGACGTAAAAATACATTTAGTAGGTGCTTTGGGACAAGGTCCTTGTGAAATCTCTAAAATTAGGCTCATGTCTGTATAGCTTAGACTCTCTTGGAGTCTCGTAATGCCATCACCAATGACATGTTTGTTCTTAGTGAAGAATTTTGGTTTGTCAATGGATTTGGCTACATTTTTTCTTTAACAACAAACTTAAGCATTCTCTTTGCAATGAGGGATTTCTCAATTTGACCAGGGAGAGGTTCCCTTATTACGAAACAAACCTATTTACAAATATACGAAACGTCATGGTATGGTCAAACTTGGATATTACGAAAGTGTTTTCCACAAGGATTATCGATTACACACAGAGGCGAGGAAAAGGAATAAGAAGATGAGCGAGAATAGCAACATTGAGAATTATAGATAGCGAGAATAATTCTTCGTGTATGCGAAGCTTGAAAGATTTAAGACAAGATCATTTGCATGAGATTAAATTTAAGACACAAAGTTCCATAAATAACCTCCTTGATTTATAAATCAAGGACACAAAGTTCCTTCTTGGTTGTACAAGATCATTTGTACTTAAAGTGGCCCAGAGCAGTATGCACTGATCGAGAGAGACAAAGCGAGTTAAGAACAAAAATGATCTTCACAATATTAAAGGAAAACACGAGATATGACAAGAATCGGATAGACAAAGAATGAAAAGCCCTTTTGTATTGATTTCTTTAAGATCTATTTACACTTTAAGTAAAAATTCCAAGTTCTTCCTCCTTGAAAATGGCGTGGAAAGGCCATTATATAGCTTCTGAAGTCGGTTACTCTTTGTAACCGTTTCTTTTAACCAAGAATAGTTAAGTACCACCAAATGCACGATACCTTAACTAATTACAAAGAATACGAAAAGAAAGGAAAGAAGAGGAAAGGAAGGAGAAGGAGGCGGTGGCCGGCTCTTTGGGAGGGACCCACTTGTCTTGAGAATCCATTGCTGAACTTCTTGATGACTCGGCTATATCTACGCCACGGGGACGATGTGTTGGTTGCGGCCGAGTCCAAAATCCCGAGCATTTCTCCATCTCTTTATCAAACTCGGCGTGAGTATGATAGTCTTTGTTTGCTTCTTGATAGCGGTGAAGAGAACAAATTTCCTTTATCTTGTCCTTAGAGATGGAGTCCTCCTTGAAAAGATTATCTTTGACAAAAGCTCGACGGCCGAGCTTTGATTTCTTGTAAGAGACAAGGAATGCGAGTTTTCATCCACGAAGATGACAATGCATATCTTTGAGCAGCTGCAGTTGCTTGATGTCTTGAAAGCTTCTCCCTTTTGCCGATTATTCTTCATTTCATCTCTGACTTCTTCGGGACTACGATTTTCCACTCTCTGCTGTAGACCCAAGATTTTGATAGATTGTCTTTGGCATCATCGAAAATCTTATTTGCGATAAGATATTCTCATCTGTGTCTGTCCCATGAGGCGAAGGTCTGTCTGGCTGCCCCGAGTTTAAGCTCTTTGTCCATGACCCCAATGGTAGAGGGCAGGTTTACATTGCAAATTATCTACCTTTCCATGTAGCTTAAAGGCTTCATCGATGAAGTTTAGCCGGCACAAGCATGTCATCTACCATGGCTTGAATAGCTCTACCATAGACGAGAATACTTGTGCATATCTTTAATACCCTGCACTTCATCTTGGCTTAGAGTTACAGGAGGAGGTAGAGCAGTCAAGGGAGTAGGATCCAAAACTTTGTCTTTAGATAGAAGAGACTTGATGAAACCAGTAAGAACTCGGGCTTGCTCTTCCGGTACATTCGATAGTTTCTTTGTCCTTTTCCACTCTCCCATAACTCTTGTGGTGTTTCTGGAGGTTTATGAATCTCGCCTTCGGGGTAGATTCTCCCATTGGGATTCTCGGTAGCTCAGTCGAGATACTTGCAAGTCTGTTACGATTTGTCCATTGCAGGCTTGGCAATCTCCAAGAATTGCTGACCTCGAGTATCAGATACTATTCTGGAGGTGGTTCTTGCTTTCTTGGCACGGGAAGGCGTGGTGCCCAACATGGCTGCAACAGCATCAAAATTTGGTCCCAAGTTTTGGGAGGATGGTTTTCTCTTCCTTTTGTCACCAGGTTGCACCCATGCAAAAGGAAGAAGAATCTGCGGGCGAAGCAAGGGGACCAAGAGACAGGGAGCTCATGACACTCAGAGTGTGTGCAGCTGTTGACTCAAGCTGGGATGTGGAAGGAGCACTGGAGACAATGGCAGTAGAAGAATCAATAGTACCTGGAAGTTCAGTGCTCTGGACCTCCTTGTCTTTATCTGTTGGGTCCTCAGGAACATTTGTAGGAGTTGGCCTCTCTTTCTTCACTTTCACTTTGAGGATGATGATGTTCTGCGGTCCGATAGGCAATTACTGCTGTTTCTCTGAAGATCTCTTTCCACGGTTCCTTCTTTACTTCCTTGAGCTTCTTCTTATATACAGAGTGGATGGAGAAGGAGTAGATTCCACGAGTCCACAGAGCTGCTTTGAGGCGGGAGGGGTTTTCTTTGGTGTTTCGGACCTTGGGCTGGTGCTTCTCTTATTGGTGTCGATTCATCCTTGGAGGAGGATTCTCCCGAGTGCCTCTGAATTCTCGGACCTTCTTATTGAACCAAACCTTAGTCGACTAAGGCGGGAGCAAGGATTTGGTCAAATCATCCTTCTCTTTTACTGTTCCAATCCGAGGTCCTCCAGAGAGGGTGTGCTTGATCACATTTTCATACTCATATGAGTATAGCTCGAAATTATCATCTTGAGACCTTCGGGAACTTGAGTACAGGACCAAGTTCTTGAATCAGTTATGAAGAGAACCTGCCATAATGCCTTCTTACGGCCTCAAAGTAAATGCACTGATCGGCCCGGTAGTCTTACGCCTCTGCCACATGGTGATAGGCTATCTTGATATTACATTGATAAACTTCTTCAAGTCAAAGCGGGTTCTTGGCTTGAAGAAATGCCTGATAGGGACCAAAGTTCTTTCTATATTACGGGCATCCGGGCTGTTTTACATGTGTAATTTCCCGAGAGAGATGGGAAAGTGCAAGCCAGAAATCTTCTTGTCTCTGCAAGTTACGTGCAACTTGTCGATTACTGCATATTTCGATCAAGGCCATCTTGTCATTGCGAGAACATGGGAAGCCGCGAGAGGAGTACTCTCATAACCAACAAGCTTTGATGTATGAGAATTTCTGAATTGGATGAAGTAGGCCCCATACCGTGATATCAAGTTCATGGCTTCATCGAAAACCTCTGGCGGTGTCACCCTCGAGCAATCGGACCACGTACATAGTGAAAGCATCATTAACCCTTATACAAAATTGCGGTTCTTTGGTCTCGAGGTAAAGCTGCGGGCAATAGGCATACAACTTGGGTTGCCTTTGTGGGCGTCATATATGAGAATCAAACCATTGCCTTGATCTTTGCCCGGAGTATACATCGAGATATGAAGTCATAAAAACTTCTTTGTTTGCGGCCACGTTGGATAGCTGCTCCGTCGATTCATCTTGATGATCTCGGCCATTGATATTTTGTGTACCCTCGCACACCATGCGATGGCGGGCACATCCGAAAATGGAACTTCGGTGGAAGGCAAACCCATGACCCGAGCCAGCAGTATTATGAAATCTGACAGTTCTTCGTTGAAGTCTGCTCGGATGAGGGTTTTGGTGAGGCGGGAAGCTCCCTTCCTAGGGTTTTTTAGCCAGGACTTCGCCACTCGTGCTCTGTACTTGTCACTGTCTTGATCGAACATGGCTTGCGCTTGGGCTTGGGAAACAACTATGGAATTGTCCAATTCTGGGATCTTCAGAGCGGCAGCAATGGCGGCAGCGTCCAGCTTGGCAATGAGCTCCCCGTGTACGTTTGTCAATTCGCTCGAATCGGGGTCGAAGTGAGCTCCGCAAAACTGGCTTTATGTCGGCCTGCTTGTCTTGAAATTGGGAATCCTCCAGCGTACGCCAAACCACTTTGTCATGAATTATGCGAGCCATTGGTGAGGATTTGCATCTTCCATCCTTGCCCAAAATCGCTGAAATCGAGATGTCGGGCCTCGCTATCTCGATGTTGCTTCAATGGACTCGAGTGGAGAAATCTGTTCTTGTCCTTGAAATTTGATCTTCATGTTGATAGTTTCGGGGGAACAAGGTTGCAAACTAGACTTGGAATGGAATTACGAAGCGAGGCGTGCGCAAGTTGTGGCGAGGGTTTGAGCAAAGGATAACAAGGAAGATGTGGGAAAATGCAAAGGGAAATGCTCATTATATAGCCGTTTGGGAGCGGAGAGAATTCAATGCGCATTTAATTACGACCACCAATTTGAAAAGCGTCTAAGTATGGATGACACTAGGCACGCTTGGGACAAGTGAGACGCGAATGCGCGAAACACGCGGCTCGGGCGAAATGAAGAGAAAATGCACAAAAAGCCTTTTGGAACAATTGGGACGAAAATGCGCGAGGTACGCGGTTCGGGCATTTCGACCGAAATTGGAACAGCGGGCCCGTTTGGACTTGGGACTTTTGGGACAGAAAGTTCCGGAGTACGCGGTTTGACCGGTTCGGCCGAAAATGAAGCGGGGCGCATTTTTCAGTTTGGGACAAAGAATTTTGAAGTACTCGACTAGGAAGCTTCGGCCGAAAAAGAGAAAGCTCGTACTTTTGACTTTGGGATATTTGGGACAAAAGGCGCGAAGTACGCGGTTCGGGCGGTTCGGCCGAAAATGAAATGATTTGCACAAAAGTTTCGGGACACTTGGAACAAAAACTTCCGACGGGCCCGAAGATAGGACAATTTCGGGGATTTCGGCCGATCGGGGAACAACTTGCACTTTGGAACTTGGGACAGTCGGGACAAAAATGTCCGACAGGCCCGAAATACATGCGAGAAAGGCCCAATACTTGGATTTCTTCAATTTTATGACTTAGGTACCTCAGAGAAAAGCACTTAGACTCAAAATTTTCGAAATTTGCTCTTGTTAGGGAGGGGAATTTGAGTAGACAACAGCTGGCTCCTTCTGGGGATGACTTGGTGTAAATTCATAGAATGAGACAAGGCAAGAACTTAGATAACTCGGTGAAGCAGACCAGTGCCTTATCCATTGGGCAAAGGAGTCAAAAACAAACCAATACAGAGGGCAACACACACACGACGAGGGAACACACAGCGGGAAAAGCAAAACACTGTACATAATATACAAAGGGACTCCCTAGTCACCTAGGATCTGAACAACTTCAAATACTGCCCACTATAAGGAAGTGGGAGGGGAGAACCATCCATGTAATCAAGATAGAAAGAGTCCTTACCAGCAAAGTGTCTTATCTTGAAAGGTCCAAGCCACAGAGAATCAAATTTTCCATGGCTGCCACGAGGTTCATGTCTTTTGTCCCATAACAGCACGGTATCACCAACTTGGAACTCTCTGGACCTAGCTTTCTTATCGAACAGAACCTTCACCTTCTGCTGGTGGGCAGATATTCTGTCAGCAACCTCCAATCTATCCTCGTTCAGTTTGTGCAGGTACATGATCCTTTTGTCCAGAGCATCACTGAAACTAGTGTCTTGATGGCCTTCATCGGTGCAGTGGCGGTTCCACTTGTCATCTTGGCAATTGAGCCTCTACTCCATACACTACTTGAAATGGGGACATTCAGTGGCTCTTTTAGGTGTGATCTGTCGCCCAAAGAGCATCATAAAGCTTCTTATGCCGGTTTATTGAGACTCATTGACCAACTTCCTTATGATAGTCACCAGATTTTTGTTGGTGGATTACCTTGTCCATTCCACAGGGATAATAATCGAAGAATGAGCTAGAGATGCCATACCATACATGGCAAAATCCATTATCTCATTTGAGGAGAAGTTCGAAGCATTATCTGTTACAATCTTGTTGGGTACACCATACCTAACCAAGATGTTCTCTTTGATGAAGTTGCATACTACTTCAGAAGTGGTGCTCTTGACTGGAATAGCCTCCACCCATTTGGTGAAGTAGTCAGTAGCAGTTAGCACATGCGTGTGGCCCGCACTAGAAGCAGGATTCAGTGTACCAATGAAGTCTAGACCCCATTGCTGGAATGGTTCCTCAATCACAACTGGCTTGAGAGGCAAAGCGGCCAGTTTGGGTCTTCCCACAAAGGTCTGACAGGCCTCGCATTTATCCACCCACTTGGACGTATCTCTGAACAAGGAAGGCCAGTAATATCCTCCCCGGAGTATCTTGTGAGCTGTGACTGTTGATGAATAGTGCCCTCCACATGCTTGATCATGAAAAGCTGAGAGCAACTTTCTCTGTTGTTCCTTATCAACACATTTCAGGAATCTCCCATCTAGGCCACGCTTGAACAAAGCATTCTCCCATAGTACATATTGCGCTGATCTCAATTTAACAGTCCTCTTTTCTTTGGCAGTTAAATGAGAGGGGCATTCCCCATAGGTAAGAAAATAGGCGATGTCAGCATACCATTCATCGACTGAACTAAGGAATAGAACAGTAGGGATGTCAACTTTCTCTTCCAGCAACTCATGTTGGGCTCCTTCAGCAATGAGCTCGCAAAGACCTTTTCCCCGAACCAGCTTGGTTGGCTTGATATCAAGGTCATACTCCTGGACCTTAGCCACCCAGTTTCCCCTCTTGGATCCAAATTCTTGTTGCGTGAGAATTGACTTTACAGTCGTATCTGGGACCAGCACCGTAGAGTGAGAGTTGAGGATATAGAAACGGAACTGCTTGACAGCTTTGACTACTGCAAAGGCATGCTTCTCCATCATGGTGTACTTTAGCTCATGGTTCTTCAGGATATAGCTCATGAAGGCAATGGGTAGCTCATGTTTATCAGAATCTTCTTGGGTTAAGACAGCAGCCAGAGTACTATCTGTAGCGTAGCAATAGATAATGAAATCCTTGCTGAAATCGGGGCAGGCCAAAACTGGAGTTTTAGCAATAGCTTTCTTGATACCCTCAAAGGATTCCTTTCCTTCAGAAGACCAACCAAATGCTTGCTTTCCTTTCATCATCTGAGAAATATCCAAAGTTAATTCAGCAAAATCAGGAATGAATCTTCTTAGAAAATTGATCTTACCGAAAAAGGAATGCACGCCTTTTTTACTAGTAGGGAGAGGAATCTGTTGGATGGCTTGAACTCGTTCAGGATCAATTTTGATGCCGTCCTTTGAGACAATGTGTCCTAATAGCTTTCCCTCCGTAACACAGAAGACAGATTTTTTAGGGTTCAGGGAGATTCCATGCTCTCTACATCTCTGCAGAACTGTTTCCAGGTGATCGAAATGATCTGCTCTTGTCTTTGAAAACACTGTCAGGTCATCAAGGTATATGACAATACATTTCCCTTTCAAGCTCCCGAAAGCCAGATCCATAGCTCTCTGGAAAGTGGCACCGGCATTAATCAGCCCAAAAGGCATTCTCTTGTAGGCGAAGGTACCCCAAGGAGTTGTGAAGGCTGTCTTATGTTGATCGCGATGATGTCAACCTCTACGATTGTATCCGAAAAACCATCAAGCATAGATAACATCTCGAGCTGTTCACAGCTTGCAAAATCTGATCCATCATAGGCGGAGGGGTAGTTATCTTTCGAGAGAGGCTGATTCGGGTTCTGAAATCAACACAGATGCGGATCTCACCATTCTTCTTCCTAACAGGTACAATGTTTGCAATCCAAGTCGAATGGTGAATGGGAAAGATGATCTTAGCCTTCAGCAGTTTCTGAATCTCCTGAAATATGGTGTCAGCTATCTTTGGGTTGTACTGCCTCTGCTTCTGCTTGAAAGGTTTGATTCCTGGCTTGAGAGGGATAGAGTGTTGCATTTCTTTTGGCTTGAAGGCTTTTAGATCTTCATAAGAATAAGCAAGCACATCCTTATATTTCCTTAGAAGGTCAATTGCTCTTCTCCTTTCATCTGATGTGCAACACTTCCCGATATTTACCAGCTTCGGGCCATCAGAACTCCCAATATCAATCTTATCATACTCAGCTGATTGCTGAGGTCCAGTGGTAGCTTTAGACCTCACGTATCTGTCATGTTTATCAAACAACTCCTCCAAACTCACCAAACCTTTGGGAATCTTATTTCCTTTGAGCTTAATGCACCCTTCCTGGTCAGTTTCTTCTCCTTGGGTGACGGCTTGGTCAGAAGACACGCTCTCACGAGGCAGGTTGTCACTTCCTTCGAAATACAGTTGTTCAAAATTGCCCTTGAGCTCCAGGAAGGAAAGCAAATGCTGGTCGTCGTTGAAGACTTGCCAGTTACTAGTATTGTCAGGGACACTAGGTCGGTGGACCATTTCAATGGTGAACTTATCCTGAGAGAATTCAGGATGAGGAATCAACAGTGACCCTGAGACAGCCAGTGAATCAGCTCTGCTGTTCTTTTCTCTAGGCATCGCTTCAATGGAGAAGGCATCAAGGAATTCAATTGAATCCCAAACTTGGTTCCGATAATGCTTCAGCCTCCCGTTCTTTACCTGAAACAGGCTTCTGACTTGCTTCACAATCAGCTCTGCATCACCACGAGCCAAAAGATTCTTAACACCTCGTTCTTTGGCCACTTGCAGTCCAAGGATGAGAGCCTCATACTCTGCTGTGTTGTTAGTGTTCTCGAACTGCAATTTAAATGAAAAGGGTGCGAGCGGCCTTGGGTGATATTAGCAGAACACCAGCTCCAGAGCCAGCCGAGGAACAACTGCCATCGAATTCTAAAATCCAGACACCATTAGGATCTTTAGGTGATATTTTGCAGGGTCGGACTTCATCAGGGGACAAAATCATGTAATTACCATGGCCTCTGTCTTCATAGAGTATTTGTGCCTTGGGATCATCTGTCTTTTGCACAATATACTCGGACTGCTTCTCAGGTAGTAGCTTCTTCATTTGTCCATTGACAGGTATGAGGGCGTGTGACCAATCCATTTGAATCTCTCCACCCACATCTTTACAGAAGTTTCTGCTTAGCAACATTCCATAGGAAGGAGGAATGTCGGCTACTAGTATGGTAGCCAAGACTTTCTTTTCAGGTAAAGCAGCAAAAGCCACTTGTGCATCTTTAATCCTTCCAACTAAAGGCACTTCCTTACTTTCCATGGAGTAGCAGGATCCATAAGTACGAGTAAGGGTCAGACCTAAAGCATGAGCTACTTTGGCGGGCATCACATTATCAGAGGCTCCGGAATCTATGACACAGTTACTAAGCCTATGGCCCGCTATAAGGAGGGTAACATAAAAAGGCTTGATTTTGTCTCCAGGCGAGATGTGACAGCAGCTACCAGACTAGGCTGTGGTATAGAAGGAGGTGTGGGCAAAAGGCCTTTAGAGGTGGTCTTGGAATGGGAATTAACAAATTGGATCATCTTGGCAAAAGCTTTAGGATGGGTTTGGTAATATTCAGCTTCTGAAATTTGAACTTTGGTCCTTTTTAGATGATCCACAATATCAAAGGATCCAGAGGTGGATGGTCCGTCATCATTTGGAATCTTAGGCTTATCAACCCTAGGAGAAAAAGAAGAAGAAGCAACTTTGGGGGCAGGATTGGCAGTACTTACCTTTGGTGTAGATGAGGTAGGAATAGGGGATCCTCTTCTGGCAATTACAGGAATAGTCGCAGGCTGCTCTTTGGACTTCTTCAGGGGTTGCGTCACCTTTTCCCTCTGATGTGTCTGTTCCCGAGTCATGACAGCGAAGGACTCACTGTTCATATCTGCTACCACTTCATCGTAGTCATCCGCATCATCAATGCCTTGATGGTAAAGAAATTGACTCGAGATCCCTCGGGTTCTTACGCCTCATCATCGAATTGCTCGGGAACTCCTCACAAACTTCGTTATCATCTTGGTTCTTGACCTCACAAGTTGCATTCACGGAACTTTGGCGGGGAGGTCCTTGAGTGCCCGATCTGGTGTGGGGGCTGTGCGACGGTTTACAGGTTGAAAATTTCTTCTCGGAACATCTGCATATGGTGCATCTTTGGGCTAATTGTTTCTTTATAGCCACTAGATCATTTGCAAGTTTACGGACTAATGGATCGGGTGGGTCGAGAGGTGGAAGAGGAAGAAGCGACAAATTTCGATTTAAGAGGATCTCTTTTCAACTTCACGACATGATCAGTCGTCCTCGATACTAACGGCCGATTCTTGATCCAGAACTAGCGTTCCAAGATTAGCCCTTCTTAGAGCATAAGCGACTTTAGGCGTTTGGGCATTGAAAAAAACATTTTGAATTTGATCAACCGTCAGTATTTGCGGGAATCTTGTTGATCAATCTGTTGAACAGAGCCACAAATTCTCTCATGGGTTACGATGGATCTTTCTTTATCGAGAAATCTGGCAAGCAGGGCATGCACATCTTCTGCCGGCTTAAAACGGTTTTCGAACTGAGTTCTCATGGTAGTCCAGTCGGTGATGGCACCAGCCGGAAGGTGATAGAACCAGTCAGCAGCATTATCCTGTAACGTCTCAACGAACAGTCTTACTGAGACGTCTTCATGTTCAACCCCCAAGACCCCACATGCAACTATGAATGCTGCAATATGTTCATCAGGGTGAATTTTGCCATCTCCTTTAAATTTTGGGAAGTTCTTTCGGTTACCTCGAGGTAACTCATGCAAAGGGTGCGCAAGAGCCAGAGGTCCGACACGTTGACCCCATGGTAATTGTGCCATTCTTCTCGGGAATACGACTTGAAGGGGAACTTTAACACCAGCAAGGATCAGAGCTCGCAGATTAGGGCTAGCTGGCTGTGTAGGACTTCTATCTCGAACAGGCGGAGTGCTCGTCGAACGAGTTCTTCGATTTGAAGGGAAAGGAAAACCCTGTTGCTCCAAAAGCTGGCGAGAATCTTCGATACCAGGGCCCTTCTCCCTCGAGTGAAGCGTGGAGTCGCGAGATCAAGGATGATCAAAAATTGTAAATCTTGGAATGCGATTTTCCCAGTAGTCGCCCAAAAAGCTGTTGGTCGTCAAATAGGACTTTTTAGAGAGCAACAGACAGGGGACGAAAAGTCCCTCCTCTTTAATGGGAGAGGTTCCCTTATTCTGAAACAAACCTATTTACAAATATACAGAACGTCATGGTATGGTCAAACTTGGATATTACGAAAGTGTTTTCCACAAGGATTATCGATTACACAGAGGCGAGGAAAAGGAATAAGAAGATGAGCAGAATAGCAACATTCAGAATTATAGATAGCAGAATAATTCTTCGTGTATGCGAAGCTTCAAAGGATTTAAGACAAGATCATTTGCATGAGATTAAATTTAAGACACAAAGTTCCATAAATAACCTCCTTTAGATTTATAAATCAAGGACACAAAGTTCCTTCTTGGTTGTACAAGATCGTTGTACTTATGGCCCAGACAGTATGCAATCAGAGAGACAAAGCGAGTTAAGAACAAAAATGATCTTCACAATATTAAAGGAAAACACAGATATGACAAGAATCAGATAGACAAAGAATGAAAAGCCCTTTTGTATTGATTTCTTTAAGATCTATTTACACTTTCAGTAAAAATTCCAAGTTCTTCCTCCTTGAAAATGGCGTGGAAAGGCCATTATATAGCTTCTGAGTCGGTTACTCTTTGTAACCGTTTCTTTTAACCAAGAATAGTTAAGTACCGCCAAATGCAATACCTTAACTAATTACAAAGAATACGAAAAGAAAGGAAAGAAGAGGAAAGGAAGGAGAAGGAGACGGTGGCCGGCTCTTGGGAGGGACCTTTGTCTTGAGAATCCATTGCTGAACTTCTTGATGACTTCAGCTATATCTACGCCACGGGGCGATGTGTTGGTTGCGGTGAGTCCAAAATCCCGAGGCATTTCTCCATCTCTTTATCAAACTCGGCGTGAGTATGATAGTCTTTGTTTGCTTCTTGATAGCGGTGAGAGAACAAATTTCCTTTATCTTGTCCTTAGAGATGGAGTCCTCCTTGAAAAGATTATCTTTGACAAAAGCTACGGCGAGCTTTGATTTCTTGTAGACAAGGGAATGCGAGTTTTCATCTGAAGATGACAATGCATATCTTTGAAGCAGCTGCAGTTGCCCGATGTCTTGAAAGCTTCTCCCTTTTGCGATTATTCTTCATTTCATCTCTGACTTCTTCGGGACTACGATTTTCCACTCTGGCTGTTGTAGACCCAAGATTTTGATAGATTGTCTTTGGCATCATCGAAAATCTTATTTGCCCGATAAGATATTCTCATCATGCATCTGTCCCATGAGGCGAAGGTCTACAATCTGGCTGCCCCGAGTTTAAGCTCTTTGTCCATGCCCCATGGTAGAGGGCAGTTTACATTGCAAATTATCTACCTTTCCATGTAGCTTAAAGGCTTCATCGATGAAGTTTAGCCCGGCAACAAGCATGTCATCTACCATGGCTTCAATAGCTCTACCATAGACAGAATACTTGTGCATATCTTTAATACCATGCACTTCATCTTGGCTTAGAGTTACAGGAGGAGGTAGAGCAGTCAAGGGAGTAGGATCCAAAACTTTGTCTTTAGATAGAAGAGACTTGATGAAACCTGTAAGAACTCGGGCTTGCTCTTCCAGCTGTTCGATAGTTTGCTGTCCTTTTTCCACTCTCCCAATAACTCTTGTGACTGTTTCCTGGAGGTTATGAATCTCGCCTTCAGGGGTAGATTCTCCCATTGGGATTCTCAGTAGCTCAAGTCGGATACTTGCAGTCTGTTACGATTTGTCCATTGCAGGCTTGCCAATCTCCAGGAATTGCTGACCTCGAGTATCAGATACTATTCTGGAGGTGGTTCTTGCTTTCTTGGCACGGGAAGGCGTGGTGCCCAACATGGCTGCAACAGCATCAAAATTTGGTCCCAAGTTTTGGGAGGATGGTTTTCTCTTCCTTTTGTCAACCAAGGGTTGCACCCATGCAAAAGAGGAAGAAGAATCTGCAGGCGAAGCAAGGGGACCAAGAGACAGGGAGCTCATGACACTCAGGGTCTGTGCATTTGTTGACTCAGTGGGATGTGGAAGGAGCACTGGAGACAATGGCAGTAGAAGAATCAATAGTACCTGGAAGTTCAGTGCTCTGGACCTCCTTGTCTTTATCTGTTGGGTCCTCAGGAACATTTGTAGGAGTTGGCCTCTCACTTTCTTCACTTTCACTGAGGATGATGATGTTCTGCGGTCCGATAGGCAGTTACACTGTTTCTCTGAAGATCTCTTTCCACGGTTCCTTCTTTACTTCCTTGAGCTTCTTCTTATATACACGAGTGGATGGAGAAGGAGTAGATTCCATGAGTCCACAGGCTGCTTTGAGGCGGGAGGGTTTTCTTTGGTGTTTCGGACCTTGGGCTGGTGCTTCTCTTATTGGTGTCGATTCATCCTTGGAGGAGGATTCTCCCGAGTGCCTCTGAATTCTCGGACCTTCTTATTGAACCAAACCTTAGTCGACTAAGACGCAGGAGCAAGGATTTCGATCAAATCATCCTTCTCTTTTACTGTTCCAATCCGAGGTCCTCCAGAAGGGTGTGCTTGATCACATTTTCATACTCATATGAGTATAGCTCGAATTATCATCTTGAGACCTTCGGAACTTGAGTACAGACCAAGTTCTTGAATCAGTGTAAGAGAACCTGCCATAATGCCTTCTTACGGCCTCGAAGTCGTGCCTGCATCGGCCCGTAGTCTTACTGCCTCTGCCACATGGTGATAGGCTATCTTGATATTACATTGATAAACTTCTTCAAGTCAAAGCGGGTTCTTGGCTTGAAGAAATGCAGTGATAGGGACCAAAGTTCTTTCTATATTACGGGCATCGAGGGCTGTTTTACATGTGTAATTTCCCGGAGAGATGGGAAAGTGCAAGCCGAAAATCTTCTTGTCTCTGCAAGTTACGTGCGACTTGTCCGATTACTGCATATTTCGATCAAGGCCATCTTGTCATTGCGAGAACATGGGAAGCCGCGAGAGTACTCTCATAACCAAGCACAAGCTTTGATGTATGAGAATTTCTGAATTGGATGAAGTAGGCCCCATATCGTGATATCAAGTTCATGGCTTCATCGAAAACCTCTGGCGGTGTCACCCTCGAGCAATCGGACCACGTACATAGTGAAAGCATCATTAACCCTTACGAAATTGCGGTTCTTTGGTCTCGAGGTAAAGCTGCGGGCAATAGGCATACAACTGGGTTGCCTTTGTGGGCGTCTATATGAGAATCCAAACCATTGCCTTGATCTTTGCCCGGAGTATACATCGAGATATGAAGTCATAAAAACTTCTTTGTTTGCGGCACGTTGGATAGCTGCTCGTCGGATTCATCTTTGATGATCTCGGCCAGATTGATATTTTGTGTACCCTCGCACACCATACTGATGAGCGGGCACATCCAGAAATGGAACTCGCTGGTGGAAGGCAAACCCATGACCCGAGCCAGCAGTATTATGAAATCTGACAGTTCTTCGTTGAAGTCTGCTCGGATGAGGGTTTTGGTGAGGCGGGAAGCTCCCTTCCTAGGGTTTTTTAGCCAGGACTTCGCCACTCGTGCTCTGTACTTGTCACTGTCTTGATCGAACATGGCTTGCGCTTGGGCTTGGGAAACAACTATGGAATTGTCCAATTCAGGATCTTGAGCGGCGGCGTGATGGCGGCGGCGTCGGCTTGCGATGAGCTCCCGTGTACGTTTGTCGGTTCGCTCGAATCGGGGTCGAAGTGAGCTCCGCATGCTGGCAACTTTATGTCGGCTGCTTTGTCTTGAAATTAGGAATCCTCCGGCGTACGCCAAACCAACATTTGTCATGAATTATGCGAGCCATTGGTGAGGATTTGCATCTTCCATCCTTGCCCAAAAATCGCTGAAATCGAGATGTCGGGCCTCGCTATCTCGATGTTGCTTCTGACAGGACTCGAGTGGAGAAATCATTTCTTGTCCTTGAAATTTGATCTTCATGTTGATAGTTTCGGGGAACAAGGTTGCAAACTAGGCTTGGAATGGAATTACGAAGCGAAGCGAGGAACGTCGCATGGCAAGTTGGCGGCGAGGGTTTGAGCAAAGGATAACAAGGAAGATGTGGGAAAATGCAAAAGGAAATGCTCATTATATAGCCGTTTGGGAGCGGAGAGAATTCAATGCGCATTTAATTACGCACCACCAATTTGAAAAGCGTCTAAGTATGGATGACACTAGGCACGCTTGGGACAAGTGAGGCGAATCACGCGAAACTCTGCGGCTCGGGCGAAATGAAGAGAAAATGCACAAAAGCCTTTTGGAACAATTGGGACGAAAATGCGCGAGTGCACGCGGTTCGGGCATTTCGGCCAAAAATTGGAGCAATGGGCCCGTTTGGACTTTTGGACTTTTCCGGGACGAGAAAGTTCGGAGAAGCTGGCGCATTTTTCGGTTGTTTGGCAGTTCGGTTCGAAAAATGAAATGGGCGCATTTTTCGATTTGGGACAAAAATTTTGAAGTACTCGGACAATTAGGAAGCTTCGGACGAAAAAGCTCGTACTTTGACTTTGGGATATCGGGACAAAAATGTCGCGAAATGTGCGGTTGGGCGAATTCGGAAAAATGAAATGATTTGCACAAAAGTTTATGGGACACTTGGAACAAAAACTTAGACGGGCCGAAGATAGGACAATTTCGGGGATTTCGGCCGATCGGGAGCAACTTGCACTTTGGAACTTGGGACGAGTCGGGACAAAATGTCCAAGCAGGATCCCGAAATACATGCGAAAGGCCCATACTTGGATTTCTTCAATTTTATGACTTAGGACAAATAAAAAATTGGCAAGTACTATCTCTAATAAAAATGTGCAAGGTATGCACCTTACTCACCTTGCAAAATGGGAGGTGAGAATGCAAGGTATAGATCAAAGATGAAAACAAACTAAGCGCCACTTGGGCATAGTTTTGCCTTGTTCACGAAAAGGAGAATAAAACTAGATAAGGTGGGAAGTAGTTTAATTTTTGTGATGAAAGAAACTTAGATCAAACTTATAAGGATTCTTTACCTTGTTTGAAAAACAAGGTTCATATTTGAAATGAGTTGTCACTTCATCATGTTACTGATGCAACAATGGACTAGCAAAGTGGGCTCCAAGACATAATGGCCTCCTTAATAAGTTCTCTCAACTATGTGTTACAAAGTTTTCTTAAGTGAGTGTGATTTACCCAAAAGTCATAATAAATAAATTGAGAGTATCTCATCTTTCGTTACCCCCTTCAAGCACGGTGGGTAATAAATGCATCTATGTGTACTCTCACTTTAAGGTCGCCATACGGAAAACCGTTAGAGCTAACTCACAAGAAAAAAAAAGTCAAGTGGGTAAGCAAAGTTCTTCTTGTTTCATCCACGAGGTTAGAAAATGGTGGATTACTTTAGGGTTCCCTGAAAAACCCCCATTTTTGTAGATTGAGGCAATATGCCAAATGGGTTATGTTCAAGTTGAGTAAATAGCGGCATACCCTTTTACTCAAACCTGCAATACGAGTGTGAAGTGAAAGTGGTGTGTTTTTTATATTTTTAACTTAAATGTGGTTTCAAGTAGCACACCATTTGACAACCTGCATAAAACATGTGTATTAGAAGTTTTGTGTATTTTTTGTTACCTTTCTTTAGCAAGCATTAGATCCTATAGAAAACAAGTTTTAGTAAATTTCTAGTTTCACAGATTGATTTTAAGAAAGAGAAATTTACACCTTGCTTTTGATTCCTAAAATCACCAAAGGTGTGAAGGAAGAGCATACGTAATTTGAAAATCCTACTAAATCACATGAAATATTACTTTATCCATTATAAAAAAAAAGCATTTTGAATAGTCAATACAAGGTTGTAAAAGTTTTTTGATCTCGAAGATCATTTTAAAGGCACAAGGAGATAGCATACACACTTTTACAAACTTATTTTAATCTAAAGAACCGAAAACACTTAACTATGAAAACTGAAATAACAAAGAATTTTTTTTTAATTTGTTAGTCCTCGAAACCTGCAACAAATATCATGTTGGTACCCAAATTTAATCTCCTTCAAAGGCTAAGCAACATCATGGATTTGACAGGATGCTCAAAGGTAGATAGATAATTATGTATGTCTTTTTGTAGCCATAGAAGTAGTCTATCTAACCTTTTAGCACTCAAGCTTTGAAAAGGAGTGGGTAGCACCTTAAGAGGATTTGATCTATCCTCACTATTTTAGGTTGTGCCTTTCAACCAAGGTAAGAGAACCCTTTTTAGCCTGTTATTTACGGAGGAGATGGAGATATCCTTCCTAATGAAGTTGTTAAGGATACCTTGAAGAAAATATGATCAATGCAACAAAATCTAACTCTCACGAGTTGTCACTCTAGATAGTGGAGATATTCTCTAAGCAAGGTTCAGGCTACTAAAGACATTTGGAATCCTGATTGTTTATGCATGTTTTGGTAGTAAAATTTGTGCATTTGTATACACACATGAAAAAAAGGGGTAGTATCGGTAGGATTAGTTGTTTTTAGATGGATTTTGGTGGGAGGTGAGGCACGATGAACTAGATTCACTAGATCCTTGAGAGCTTTTGCAAAATGGAAGACTAAACCAACATAATGCCACATAATAGCTAAAATGTTTCTTTAACTAGAATATGTGCTTCAATGGAGGCCTAGATTAGCACTTTTTCATACAAACTATGAGACTCTAACATGAAGGATCGAGTTAGAAAGACCCAAAAAACATCAAGATTTGAGCCAAATCAAGCCTGAGGTACACCAAGAGGCTTACAAATAATCTCTGTCAAAAAAAAAAAAAAGAAAAGTGATTTTAAATCATCTATTTCACTCCCGGATGAAGGTTCTTCCAAGAAATGAAATTGCAGATGCTAGTAAACTATCCCAAGGATTGAGACTGTGTGATTGGAACATATTTTAATACAAGATTGCAACAGGAACAAGAAAAACTATTTGCATACACTCAGAGATAAAACAAACACATTTTGCTCAAGATCAACACAAAATAACTCGAGTCTGATCAAATTTATCGGTAGAGAAATATTCTTTAGAACAATCTTAGAGCTTGTCATGGCTATACATTGTGACCACCCTTACACGATCAAATTTAATACAAAAGAGATATACTGAAGCTTCACATATGCTTCTCAAAATTATAGGTTCTATCAAGATTTTTCTATTACAAAATCAAAACCAATCTCTAAGACTCCAACTTCTCAACCTCCAACCCTTTTCACGGAAAAATCATGCCTATTTATAACATTTTACAATCGGGGCCTCTCCACCCAAAAATCCAAACACATTGAATGTACTAGTTCTTTCCATGATTTTGATCACAATTCCCAGAATCAAATCTGTAAAAAGTTTCCAGGTGCCCATGGGGCAGATCTCTTCAAAATCTCTTGCATCAACTACTTCCTCTGTGCAATCACTCTTCCTTATATTCATGACCACTTCCACCCCTAATCTATCGATCTAGTTCTTTGCATGCAGGGGAGAAGAAATGGAAGATGAGATCGATCCCAAAGGTCATGTCTCATCTTAATGGTAAAAGACCTCTCTAGATTTTTGTCACCAAACCCACATTATCAATAGGTCATTTGTGTGCCAAGGAAAGAAAAAATACGCCAAATATGATAGTCGATTGAATATTAATGGTGAGAGATGTTTATAGACCTTCCCCACCAAACCGGGATGCTAGATTAATGTTCCTCTTCATCTAACATGCAAGAGACTCCAAGAAATTGTAAAAAACCACAAGAATATGCATCCTGAGGAGCTCTGGAGTGAAAATGGTGGAAAAATCGGATATAGATGCATAACTACCATTCATTCCTTATTTGAATTTGGACCATCCATGTGGGAGATCTGATTTTAGAGCGGGCCTATGGGTTTGTTTTTCCTTTTACAACTTTTGGAAAAATGTAAAGTTTTGACATTTTGCTCCGCACATCCTCCCTTGAGAAATGAGCGACACATGTCGTAAGGTGGGTCCCAAAGGAACCGTGGCCAAATTATGCTATTTCACCTCCTTTTTGGAAAAGGGAAAATTTTCCAAGTTTTCCCCATGACCCCACCCTTGAAAAATGGTCTTGACACGTGTCCCGATGTGGGTCCCATCGAGAACCACCTTTCCATTTTAACCTTTAAATCCTTTTCCACAAAAGGAAAAATATCCAATTTTCCTTGAAGGTCCGCACTCCACCATTGGTGGAGAAAGTTTTGACTTTTCTCTATTGGGCCCGTGGGTCATTTTGATTATTTTAGTCATTTGAATATCAAGGGGAAAAAAATCCAAGTTGCCCTTGATGGCCCACCTCCCGCGTTTTGACATTTTCAACACAAACTTTGACCCCCTTCTTGTCGGGCTTGTGGGCCATTTTGATATTTTAATCCTTTTCTTTGATAGAGGCAAAAATTCCAAGTTGCCTTTGATGGTCCTCTTCCGCCCCTTTGAATTTTCAAATAGTTACATGTCACAATGGTGCATCTTGAGATGTTCCCCAAAAGTTGAGACATTGAATGAGTGCCGACTCACCATGTGTCTTGGGCCCTTTAAGAAGTTTCTGAAAATTCTAAGAAAGAAGACCCGGCAGAGATCTCCACGTGTCATTATGGCGGAACTTCAAAAACCTTAAGGCTTTAAAAATGATTTGGCAGGGGCACACTTCCATTTTATAATTTTAACCCATTTTTCCAAAAGAAAAACATCCAACTTACCTCCGAAGGCCCACATCTCCACCATTAGCTTTGTCATGTGTCCTCCTGTGGGGTCAAAGTGAGACTTTTTCCTGCCACTTTAAAATTTGCTTTAATCAAAGCCTGGTGGGGCCGTGGGGTGGGTTCAAACCTTTTTCCAAAGTATCAAAAAGAAAAAGTTGAAAAAAAAACCTGCCATGCCCCATCCAATTAGAAGAAGTCACGTAAGCACCAAAAGAACCAATCGGATTTGAGTGGGGCTATAGGACCAAATTTGCCTTTTTGCCAAAAAATGAAAAGCAATAACTTAAAGCATTTTCCCACTGTCCCTTGACCAACAAAAAGAAGCCATGTGACCGTTGAACACTAAGGAACAAATTTGATAGGAAATAGACACTCGTTAGGCCATCAAATACAAAAAATCACCATTCATGCCCAGAACCCAATTTTTTGCTAAGGATGATTTTTTTTTTTGAAACAAAAACAAGTGAATCATGGTTCAAGCATTCTTTCGACCATAGATTTAAATTTTCAAAGGAATAAAAATATAAATTAACCATTCTCGAGCTTAGTGGTTGAGGATAAATAGAAAAAATGGTAGAGCCCACATATTTTTGAAGAATTTAGGGCATAAATAGGAAAACTTGGAGACTTCTTCAAGGAGGGACATGACAATGGATTTTGCAAACAACTCGAAGCATTTCTAATGGAGGTAGAAACTTTGAACACCACATTGAGAGACAAAATGTTTTAGAACACGTAGATCGGATGAAAATAGTGGAAAATGGGGTGAAATAAATTTGAGCACCAACATATCGAAAAATAAATTTTATGAGACTATATAAAAATTTCCAATTTTAACACCGACACCTACGCTCCCAAACTAACACCAGTGCTCCCCAACTGATGGGTATGTGCCTACCTCAATGGATACGTTTGTAAAACAAATTAATAAAATCCACAATATACCAAAACACATATGTGTTTAGACAGAAAGAGGCGCTTTTAACTTGATCTGGAAGCTTAGGGTTCAATAGAGATGCTTCTAACCATAAAATAAAAAGTTTCAAATTTTTACACAATGGGGTTATTTACATAGACATAGCTAGAGAGACAGATATGCTGACCCGCCGACGTAGATATGTGGGCATCCCTGTAGAGAGAAAACCTTTTAATGATAAGTACATCCAGACAAGTGCACGCATGTTCCGATGGGAATGCTAGGGATTCAACATGGATGCTCCCCTTACAACACCTACGTGTACCATACAAAAAACTATAAAAGTCATGGATTCAAATTTTTAAGAGCAATCATGTTAGTTGTTAGTCAAAGTATCTTATTTCTAGTTCAAACCCACAAAACATATGCAAATAAGCATGATTTAGCTAGTGTTAGAAATAGAAATGAGAAAATAACAAGTTGTTTTAACTAAAAATACTTTGAAATGAAATTTGTAGAACTCAAAGACCTCCATTAATGGACGATTAATGGAGGATGGACATAAGTGTCCCACCGGGCATGCCAAATGTGTTCAATGAAAGGTTTTGCAAGAGCTAATGAAATGGGGTAAGAAACACTGAAGAACCCCAAAGCTTTGTGCAAAATCCCCTCAATGGACTATATGATAAGAAATGAGCAATGAATCTTATTTATATGCATTAACTTGAAGTAAACAAACAATTTAAACAAATGAAGTTAACCTCTATTCTTGAAAGCTTAAAGTAAAGGAGCCTAAAAGGATCTAGGCAATCAGTTTATGCTTCAAGATAATGGGATCTCACCATTAATGGATTTAAGGCCATTGATTATTCCAATTTACTCCATTTTATGTGATAGAAATGAAAAAAAATAAAATAACTCAATAAAGGTCCTAATCCTAGCAATAATACTATAGTTTAGGTTAGAGGGAAGAAGTGTTCTTATAAATGAGAGGGGGTAGTAGGCTATTTATAGTTTCCCATTTGGGAAATGAGAGGCTTTCTAATGCATGTGGGACTAAAAGGAGTCAACAAGTTAATTAGTAAGTAAAAGTAAGTTTTGACTATTTTTAGAGAGAGGTTGATCATGGTTAATACTAGTTAACCATGTTTAGAGGGTAATTAATCCTATTTAGAGAGACATTGAGCTTTCTGGGAGGGTTCTAAAGGCCTAATCAATCCAATGAAGTGGATTGATATTCCAGGGAGCTAATAGAGATGGTAAAGAAGAGAATATTAGCCAAGAAGAGGTTATTATAACCTATTTAATTAGTTTACAAGAGGAAATATGACCAAAAGAGTTTTGTAAGAGGGGAGTTAGATAGGTCTAACTGACAAGGTGTTGCCAACTTGCAGGAAGAGGAATAGCTAGAGAAATATTAGAAATAATAGTGCTTTGATCAAATTATAGGTGTCTACATGATTTACCCCCACTACTTTAGGTTGGTCTTTAGGAAATGTGAGAGGACCTGCTCTCTAACCCGTGTCGGTGAAGGACATCAAGAGATCCTTATTTACACAATTTTAATGATAACCTTGAGGAAATATGATCAATACAACACAATATAACTCTCATGAGTTCTCACACTAGAGAGTGGAGATGTTTCCTAATCAAGGTTCAAGTTACTAAAGACAATAAATGAATCCTGATTGTCCTGCATACTTTGGCACTGGAATTTGTTCATTTGTGGATACATAGTACAAACAAGGGTAGTTCATGTAGGATTCATCATTTGAGAAATTTATTGGTGGGAAGTTAAGCAAGATAGAGTGGATTATACCAGATCTTTGAGAGCCTTTACAAATATTGGGAAACTCACAAACAGAATGCTTCAGAACAGCCAAGATATTCCTTCAACTAGAAGGTGTGCATCAATGGAGGCCCAAAGATACATAGTTTCACACATTCTTTGAGAATTCAACTCAAAGAAATTGAAAATGCCATAATATTAACACACACACGAGATCTTGTGTGACTTAGAGAGATTTTAACATAATATTGCAATAGGAACAAGAAAAATTATTTGAATTTTTTTAAATAAAAGCACACACAATTATGCTCATGATCAACACAGAGTCATTCAAGGTTCATCAGATTCATCAACGGAAATTTTCCTCAACAATCTTAGAGCTTGTTAATGGTTGTACACTTGCAACCACCTTGACATGATTAAATCCAAAGACACAAGAACACAAATTGTTCTCTCATACGGCCTCTCGGGAAAAAATGGTTTCTCTCAAACTTTCTTAGAAAATTTAACCCCTCTAACCATATGGAAGAGTATTCTCATTACATTTATATAATTTCATTCACTCACTCATCCCAAATTTTCCCCAAAAGAATAATATTTGAGGAATCCTTTGTTTGTTATATGTTTTTTCCAGAAAGTGATGTTTAACAAATTTACACCCAAAAGCTTCTAGTTGGATAAATCATGAACTGATCACGTTTCATAGATGGTCAACTATGATTGGGATGCCATATCATAATTTTTGACAATCTTCTTAATCATTCTTTTATTTTGTCATGCAAGAAATCCCCTTTTTAATAATTATCGGTGGCTCCATATGGTTGGATTTGACAAGCAATCCTTTTCACCTTTGAGAATACACCTTGAGAAATGAGTGCCCTCACATGGATACCTACATTTGTGCCTCTCAAAATGAGTGTCCTTGCATGGATTATACCACATTCTTGTGCTGTGAGTCTGAGTCGGCTAGGTGCAAAGAGGGGCTAGCAGAAACCTCCACATATCTACTTGGCACAACTATAAACGTGAAGTCCAGAGGCGGGTTTCCAAACAAGTACGAGACCTCCATATGTTTATAACCCTAGAGATTTACATGGGTTGCTGAAAATTTAGAGTATGGGAAGGCCTAGCGAAGCTTCCACATGTTTGTTTAGAGTAACTTCAAAGATGAAGTCTATAGGCGGGACCTCAAACAAGTGTAAGCTCTCCACATGCCACAGGTCAAATAAAATTACCTTGGCCATTGAAAAGTATCACTATAAAAAGGAGCTAGTGGAGTCCTTCACGTGTCTCTTGGCGCACTTTTGATATAGTGCCCAAAAGTGGAGACCCCAAATAAGCGCGGGCTCTCTGGATGTCCATGATCGACAAAGATGCACGATCGTTGGAATCATTGGAAAAACCTCCACGTGTCTCCTTGCACAACTCCAAAGGTCAAGCCGCAAATCCTCAAATGGAAAATGGAAAATTTGAGTTGAAGTGAGCACGAGAATCTCAAAATGTGTCGGCGACCCGCCTCTCACTTTTAAATTTTTATGTGGGCCCCAATGCAGTCGTGGCTCACTTTTATACTTTTCTCCTTTTCACGAAAGGGAAAAATATTCAAATCCTCTATCGACCCACCTCCCCGCTTTTACCTTGAAAAATGGCCACATGTCCATCTTCGGCGTCAAAGTAAGAAATTTTCCCTGCCACTTCATATTGTTGAATATCCAATTATAAACTATCGGGGCCGTGACACAAATTTGACATTTTTTATAAATGTGACAAAAGTGACATCCTCACCAAATAGACTTTTTGGGCCACGTCCAATTAGAAAATACCACGTATCACCAAATGTTGGGACAAGATTTACAAAGGAGACACAGTTGTGGAAGATGCCCAACAACAAAGTTTTTCCCCATGGAGATGAAGACTGTAAGTAAAACCAAGACTCAATGTGATCCATGACCCAAGGAAAGGACTGAAAATGGAAACCAAATGAAGGAGAAATCGTTCATGGATCCATACATGGAGATAGAAAATACTTCAAACCATGTGGACTGAGAAATTTTGAACAAACAGGGTGAGATTAAATTTAGCACCAACACTAATTCCTCCATCATTCAAAGTTTCTAGTGGCTTAGTGTATCAACTTTAACCCACGTGAGAACGAAGTTTCCTATCTGACATTTGTCATGCCCAGGAGGGATATATCCTAGATTTGGTCATTTTTTTGTTATTTTACTTATCTTTTCTAACTTGCTTGTTTGCAAACTCTTAGTATTTATCAATTTCAATTTAGTACGGTCACTCGTTGAAGGTTGTCGTGGAGGTATGTGCTCTTCTTGTTTTCTATTGAGTTCTACGACATGGGAATAAGTCAGGAAATTGACCTTATCGCTTGAATTTTGTTTTCAACTTAATCTTGCAAGAAATATATATCTTGTTTTTATTACTTGGTTTATTTTTCATAAGTTTATAAATATCACTCTTAATCATCATCAAAAACTTAGTATTTAAAACTTTCTAATTAGGATACAAGTTACTCACATTTTGTGGTTTATATCCATTTGTCTCGTTTATGGTGCGTTCATTTATTTTCTTGGAAGGATAGTTAATATACAATCTTATTTGTATTCCTCTATCTAGTAATACTTACATCACAAAAAAATACCAATGTTTAATTATTAATAAATTCAATTAAATTAAATCAAAAATATATATTTAAAAATAATAATAATAATAATTAAGACTTTATACCCTAACTTCCCCGAGCTCTCTACCTATCTACCCATACAACTCCCATCTCCTCTCCCTGAGCTACTTCCATCTCATCTACAAGTCCTTACCTCTCTCCTCTCTCCCTGATTTCTACTCACCACTTAGATACCAACTCCTCTCAGCCACTTCGGTAACCCTGTTCCGACTCCACAATTCAGCCTCGATTCCCATCTCCTCTACCTCGGATGAGTCTTACACCTGCAGTCTCAACTATCCACTCCCAACTCACCTCTTCCCGAGCTACTTCCCACATCCAACGTAACCACAACACCCCATGACTCAACTCTCCACACGCAGCTCTCCACTGGCCTCCTTCGCATGTTGTTATGACAACATAGATATGAAATTATAAATTAATTTTTTTATATATATATATATATATATTGTCTTTGTCTAATCCTTGATTCTCCTATGTTTGGTCTCCTGCCGAAGCAAACAGCTCGCTCGGCTTCTTTTTCTGAAAAATCTCAACTTTGACGATCATTCATTGAATAAATCCTCTCTCTCATTTTACTAGGTTATACTTTGAATCATTGTGAAAGTTATCTTCTATCCTTGATCAACGGTTATTGACATTTATATGACTTTATTTTTACATAGCATAGCTGTAAAGATGGAAACAATGGTAACGTGTATACTCCGATTTGTATTTTGTTGACATAATGATATCAGCATCCTTCTTCCATGATGAACCAACGACAATAAACATTAATGAGTTTGTAATTCCTGTTATGAGATCTGAGATTTCATAATTTCCCGATTTGTATATATCATACAACTATATCTAGTTTGGCATGCACCCATGACTCTCCATGTGGCGAAAGTGAATACTCATGTACAAGATTCCGACGCATGATCCTTTCAACATTTCTCGCATCATCCACAACCAATTAGAAATATCTGACCTCTATTCCTGTGATTATTATCGTGTATTTGATAGAGTATACTATAGACCTCTTCATCAATGCCCAACACATATATCCAGTATCAGCATTGACCTCTTCACAGTCACAACTACGGTCACCTCACCCACGAGCTTGCTCTGTGACATTTTGGTTTAGGTCCACATCTCCTTTGTAAAATTTCTACACTTCTCAATTACCTTTCCATCTTGTCCTCTCAAAGCCACTATTTGTGTCCTAAAAGTCCACTCTCCCCATCTACTTTTCGTCATTATCTCTTAAAGTCCACATTCACTCATTATATATGGTTATTATTATTTCTAGTTCATATAAAGAAATGAAATAAAAACAAAATGCACATGTGAATGTCTTGTCATTAATAATTTGTATCATATGCCTTCATAATTAATGAGTTTATCTCATACATCTATTTCATAGTTTATAGTTAGTCTATCAATTTATTTTCACAATTACTCTAATTGATTAGGAATGTTTCATTATAATGTTTTATTAATCCATTAGATTAATTATTTTTATTTTTATATTTATTTCCTATGGAGGTAATTTTTGTAAATAACATTTATTCGACAATTATAATCACATCAAATAATTACATTTATTTTCTTTTGCAGGCGCAGTCTACGAAATAAATGAGGTACACTCCACTAACTTGCAAACAACATAATGTTGTCAAAGACTAATATTGAAATTGAACACATTGTGCAAATCATTTTCATCGACCTTATTCGCATTGTAAACGGTGCCATTTTAGGGTACCCGGGCATTCTAGGCCACTTTGGTTGGCGCTTCAAAATACGTCGCTATAACAAAGGAAAGCGTTCTCCAGGTTTTTCTCATTTTTTTTTCTCTATTTTCTCTTTTTTGCATTGAAATTTTCCTTTTCCGAGTGATTGTCTACATCGAACATTGCATTTATTTTTGGTTTAAAATGAACCTTCTACATCCTGCTTTCTCACATAGACTAAGTAAGAGGTCTAACTCTCTACATTTCACTTATCATACACTACCTATTACTACATAAACCTAATCAACACATCAAAACATTCCTCTCACCTAGTTAACTTATTGGGACTGAAACACCCAACTAGTAACCGTCTAAGACATCTCCCAATCAAAATTATCTGAAACCAGCCTTAGACTTCTTTAGGCACTTTCTTTATCCGTCTTAATTTAATTTTACAGACTCGAAATTATTCATGATGATAATGCAAATGTTGTTCAATTTGTTTATCAACAAAATACAAAAAAAAATTTCTCTATTTCACACCTATTCTTGCTCTCTTTCAAATCAAGACAAAACAACAATGTCATCCACCCAATAATGTTACTTCCTCTAACAACCTTGCCCAATAAGATTCTAAACTCAAAACCACGCCTTTAGTTACCCAACCTCCATTCTCCATGGTCTTACTTCATGAGAACCATATCATCCAAGATTGTCCCCACCTTGACACTAATCCTCATATCCCTCATCAAGTCAGTCTTCCTAAACCAACCATACCACCATCTCCTACTTCTCTAGAGACACATGGGCCTCCTCGTAACTCGTATATGAATTCTTACTCCAAAAATATCCTACCATCTCTCAATCCTTCCATCTCCAAAATTGGTGAATCACATTCCACCCACATCCCATTTTGGCAATTCTATATCATCCACTATTAATAAGCCTGCCTAACCATCTCAACCTCTTCACACTTACATTCCTTCCCAACGTATGCTCCCATCATTTCAATCTCTTAACACCCATATCTCCACATATCATTTACCATAACAACCTATCCAATAACAACAAACACATCATGTCCATATTGTTCAAAGTCAGCATATACAACAATCCCAACCAATGACACATGTTTGTCCTTACAAGTAGTTCCCCAAACACCACACATCCACAAATTAATCAACTTTATTCTAAAACCATTCCAAAACATCCTATCCACACACTTGTCAACCACCTTATCATATGATTCCCCAACTACCCACATGCCCACAAACACATCATTAACCTTATCAAACTACTTTTTAAACCACACAACCAATCCAATCTCAACCTTCAACACATTGAGTGATCCAATTCATGCCTTAATGAATCGGTTAGCTAATTTAGAAATAGTTACCTTGGCATCAAAGAATACCTTATCTTATGAACACATCCGTTATGAACCCATTCATCTATCATTTCCAATCAAACCTTACCCTTCTCATTAGAAAATTACTACGTTTACTATGTTCAACAACAAGAAAGATCCCCAACAATTTCTCCTCGCATTTTAACATGCATGTTATCTTATTGCGCATGATCACGATATACTTCTTCACAATTTCCCTATGTCTTTGTCCTTTCCCACATTAGTGATGCTGCAATGAGTATCCCACAAATTCTATATTCTCATTTACCCAACATGCATAGCTATTATTAGAACACTTTTCAATCAATATCACATACAAAAACCTCTATCAACGACCTATACACAATTTGATAGTTTTAAGATGAGCCCATCAATGACTTCGTCAAACGATGGCATGGTGTTATAAACCAACTATCCTTCACTCTTCCACAAACTGAACTCATCAAACTCTTCTCACATTCATGTGAAAAACATATATCATCTACTTTATAGATCCAATAATTCCAAACCTTTAATGAATCTTTCAAAATGGCTCAAAAACTTGAAACCCATGCCATTGAGCAGGGTCATCTCAAACTTAGATCGACCAAACCTAAATTTGAATCTACCACACCATTCCAACATAATGACAAATTTAAGGATTCAACCAACACTTTGTGGTCATTAAACCCTTGTTAGAATCTACATCAAGCACATGGTTTGAACAACAATCCCCTCAATCGACACCCAACTACACTCCCTTTGGATAATCATATAGCTTCGTGTTTGAAAAATTGATGTCTGTAAACTTCTTCCAACTTCCTCCCATATGACCCATGCACAACTCACAAACCAAGCTTGTTTGTTATCTCAAAGCCCACTATTGTAAATATCATCAAGTAAAAGGTCACGACATTGAGAAATTTTGTTCCATTAAAGATCATGTCCAACAAATCATAAATCAAGGGGATATCCAAATAGATAGCTCCACATCGAAAACTAATAAACCACAAAAAATCACTTCACCCCCTTTACATCCGAACTATCAAATTCTTACATGATTGACATTTTTTAGTCAAGATCTTATCTTATCACTAACTCTGCATGTTCCCACAAAGGGAAATTATTCCCACTCCTTATTCGAACTGTCACACCTAGATCAACTATCACCACATCTGTCCTAGACCTACACCTTCTCCTCTTCGTATCACATCCACATAAAATTTTACCATACCATCCACTTCCGTCACTTCAAAAACACCCCAATCTACCACATTCGATTCATATTTAGCATCTATTTAAACCCCACTAATATCCACACATATCCGTAGATCTCTCACATATATTCCTTCACCCACATCTATCTCAAACACACCTATTACTACACCTACATTACTCAAAACCATCCCAACTAAACTAAATTCTGCTAGATACACCCTTACAACCCCACCTTCGACATCAACCCCATTAGAAACATATCATTCTTACCCCTTGAAACATTTACGAAACAACCAAATCCATCTACTTACTACACCCCTTAAATACTCATGTATTTTTGAATTTCCCATAATGTCTGCTCCATCGGTTATCACACCACCCACATCTCCAAATATCCCAAAAATGTCTACATCTTTATCTATGCCAACAATCTCTATACTATCATACTAAAAATACACCTATCCCTACCTTGACATCTTTGTCTATATCTTCTCTCATGGCCACATCACCCCATCTACCCAAATACTCTTTGCCTAATTTGGCTATCACACTAACAAAATCCTCTCGATTTGCAAGCCTATCTAAGATACCCTTTGAAACATCTCCTAAACCAACACATCAACCTAAATCAAATAAATATGCTTTACATCCTCCCTCTACAAAATCAACTCTTTCCATGCCAAAATGAAACACTCCACATCTCACATACATATCATTAATCACATCATACAAACACCTATCTCTCCATTAACATCCTTGTCTTGTTTTAGGACATTTTATCCATTAATAACCACACCACCACTATCGGATCCTCTGGTTGAGATTATTATAATCCTGCTAAAGTTAAATATTCTTGGTTGAAGTATAAGGCTCATTGTAAACATCCTCGATATTCCCCCTACGCGTCCTCAAAAACATTCATATTTTCCCTCTTATCAACAATCCAATGCCACAACATCAATTTTAGGTTCATTATCTCCATCTATGACATCTTGCAACAATTAATCCACATACAATTGAAAAAATCCTTCAACCAAATTTAATTTTTCCTCAAAAACACCAAATTCACCCATCCCTATTTACCCCCACTTTTTATCCTAACTCTAAAGCTTATATATCCTATTAAAACCCACAAGAGTTAACTTCCCCATGATGCTTCAATAGGGTCTTACGTAGATATCTTTTGAAATTTAACTGAAATATCTTCCATCACACTTCCTCCCATTAAATCATTCAATATCTATGATCCTAACCCATCATGGTTCGATCCTAATTACAGTTGCGCTTATCATTATACATCGGGCCATGAAATTGAATATTATCTGGAATTTGGATGATCGTCCACAACCTTGTTGAGAAAGATGATTTCCTCATTAGGAAAGCTCCTTCTCCATCTAAATTAAATCCAATTCATATCGCATCTTTCGGGTCTTCCATGATTCCTCCAGGTAATATCATCCCTTTACATCCTTCCTACATATGACATTCCTCTGAAGGAAGTTTCTCCATTGTCCATCAATACCTCTTATCTTTCTAAACACACTTGTGGTCTCCATCATTTATCCCATCCAAATCTAAAACAATATCATCTAAACTCTTTCAACATATTTTAACTCCTTCACATTTAAGTCATCGGGTGAATAACCCTCCCTCTCCCTTGAGCACACTATTCATACAAATCCCTTATCACTTTAGGAGACTTCACTCCTTTACGTTGTTTCACCCGCCTCCTTCATATTAATCGATCTAAGTCCACCATTGTGGCCTTTTTTCCCTTCTCGTGAGGGACCATTATTGTTATTTTCATCAAATTCCTCCTTTGAGGCAATGGTCATCCTTCCATTGAGTGACCCTTTTTCCGAAGTCCACCATTATGGCCATATTTGTGTCTCACTTGGGGCATCATTTATTTTCATCAAAATCCACCATTGTGGTCATATGTTCATTTCCTTTAGGACATAGTTTTATTTCCTTCTTGTCTATCATATCATCTTATTGTAGCTTCACTGTCTTCCCGCTCGTGGATGTAAACCGAGATGGAACCTCTTAAGGCATTGCACTTATGACCAATCTACTATTAGCATATCTACCAATGAGCACTTAATTACATCCTTAGATAATTCCTCCATCATTATCACTTCCATTTGTCATGATAATAATATGAATTATGTGGTCTACCTTCACTTGCTTTGATATTACCCCATAACCACTACATCCATCACCTTCTTATTCTCCTATTGCACCCATGCAAAGGGTCCAGAGGTGTCTCTTTTACATTCATTATCCCCTCCTAAGTTGTTTACTTCGCTATTCCAAGTTGTCCCCCATTTAAAGTTAAAATTCAAGTATGCAAAAGGCAAAATAAAAGTTATCAAAAACATATTGATCCCTCGAAGGACAGTTGTTCATGTGAAATAAATAAGAGAAAAAGAAAAAGAAACACATAAAAATCAAAATCAAAGCAAAATCAAAAGAAATAGATCGTTCCCATGAAGGACGGCTATCATATTATTTTTTCCATCCATATTATGTATAAAATAGACCATACCATTGAACGATGGATACTCTATTATTATGGAATTTAGAAGGTTTCTCACATTGATTACCATTCATTTTATCAACATTTTCAAAAATCTTCTTGCATTGATTAGCTTTCTTCTATTGTTCTTTCCATTTCCTAGGAGTTGGGGCATAGACTTAAGGAACACAACCTTCGGAGAACCTTCTTCCTGCATACAAGTTACTATCAAATCCCTTTTTTATGTCAATATCGGATTAAAAGTATATTTCATCCATATTTCCCTCACGGTATTTTGGTATAACTAACTATCGTTGGTTATGTATTAACATATCTATTAGCTACAAGCGCATTGCCTTGAGCGAAAACCTTTCTTGTTTTTCTCTAATTTAGTTTGAATCATAGTTTCCTTGTATGCCCTTGCTATAACTATGTTTCGTTCATCTCATCTAGATCATATTTTATAAAAATCATATCACATTTCACACTATGGATTCTATATTTATCCATAATATCCATGAATGCACTAACAACTACATTGTTCGGTTTGTAAATTCTACTTGATTTTCATTGCAGTTTGTGAATTGTACTTGAGGATATTTCTCAAGGCAAGTTTGTTATCCTATAGCTCTTTATCTCTCACATGTTCAAAATGTATTTGATCCATAAATCTTTACTCCCCATTTCCACTCATCCCCATTTTCTCCACATCATCCTTCTCACCTTTTTGTCCCATTGCACCCCGCTAGATCTCTTAGTTGTCTTTCCTCTTGAGTTTCCATTTCACTCTTCCAGATTTAGTTTGACAATCTTACTTAACCTTCCATACAACCGGGAATCTTAGTTGAGGTATATCTTCTTCCTTAGATCCTCCTGCGTATAGAAGCTTCTCCATAATTTACTCTTTCAATAGATAACAATCACCACCACAAACATATTTCCACTCCTCATTTTTGCTTGACACATTTTCATCATCACTCTCACCACATGGGAAAACCAATTAAGGATTTTCCTTACACTCTCCATCTACATTACATATGTTCCTCCATCCACTCATGTCACACTCCTTTGTTTCTTTAATATCACCTTCTTATCACCACCTCTCATCTCTTATTCCATTTTGATATACACTTTTCATATTTTCATCATCCTCCTTCTTCTTCAAATTGGCGATCCTACTTAACCATCCATGTCGTAGGAAAATATTGCTAAGAGTTCTGTATGAATGGTTTTCCATCTAACCCATACACCTCCCATTATATCTTCCTTATCTTCTCTATCTCCCGATTCTCATCATAATTGTCCACTCGACCAAACCATTTCACATGTATCTAATACAATGTTGTATTGCTCCTTCCATATCATCGCTGCTAGTTTGGTGATCATACTTAAGTCTTCCTTCGAATGGTGATCTTACTTAAGAGTTCATCTTAATAATGATCAATCATCCCGCACTCACCCACTACCCCACACTCTCTCCATCTACATTTTCTTATCATTCTCCATCATCACATCCTCTTGCCTCCTCTTTCATTCTCGCAAACACCACTTCCCTCTTTGGTTCCTTTTTCATCTCCATCATCTTCATTGGGTAATCTTACTTAACCATTGCTTCTTTGTTTATTTCATGTATTTTTTTATTCATTTTTCTTGAATTCATTCTCATCCACCGCATCCTCTCCTTGCCTTCACCTTCCTACACATCGTTATCCCTCCTTTATTTACTCTTTCTGCTCCATCTTACGGATTTCTCCCATATATCTACCCCCATACTTACCCATCATTGTCATTGATCATCCCCTAACATTATTTCATTATCATCTTCTATTTCTGCACTAGTAATTATTATTGGACTTCTCTTAAAAGTCACTCATCCCCATTCTTCACAACCTGGATCCTTTTCTTTGACCCCTCCATTCTATCTTCATTCCTTCCTTCCTATGTGTCCTCTAATCATTATCGGGGACTTCTCCTAATGCCCTTTCATTGGCCTTCTCCCTTCATTCTTCATTTACTTTCTTCCTTATCTCATCTTTTGTCCCATCCTTTTCTATTGATCATTATCGGTGGATTTCTCCTAACATCCATTTCTTTACCATTGCCTCTCCTATCCCTTCCTCTCTTTTTCCTTACGACATCTCCATCTTTAATTATTTCTTGTCCAATTTCTTCATTGTCTTAATCACACACCCCCTATATATTTCTTGTCATCAACTTATCCCCATCTCATACATTTCTACATCTTTTGTAATCCATGTCATTCCTCCCTCAAGCTTCTCTTTACGTTCCTTATGATTCCCACTCTTTATCGAATATCTCCATCCATCTATTCCATACCCCTATCGCCTTCACATTCTTTCTTTCTTACTCTTCTCATAATCAACTAGTCCTCATGCCTATTCCCTTTTCTCTTTCTAAACACTCCTCACACCTAGATTTACGGTCAATGCCAATGTATCTCTGTTTATGTATCGCCATTGATCCATTTCATTACCATTCACATTATTCTCTCTGTAGCATTGACCTCTTCTCTTTTTGAGAACCCTATCACATCTTTTATCGTTTCCAATCCTCTCGAAGGGACATCATCATATCCATTTCTAAGAATATCTTCCCATATTGCTTTGACAATTTTGTCTTGGAATATACCATAACGGACATCACCTATCTAATCTTGTTCTCTTCCATAAATGTTTTCTCTAATTTTTTCCAAAAGTGTCATGACTTCCTATCCTCGCTTATCAAACAAGTAGGACTGGTTTTTCATCTTGTTATTTGCGAACATGTGTGCATCTTTCTCATGAAACATGACTACCATCATATTTATCACCCTTTTAGGGATTTTTATCTCACTCTTCTATCCTACCCTGCTCATCATGTCCACATTTATGATTATTACCCCTAGGGATATCTTATTTCAACATCCATCTATTTCCTATGTTGGGGACCCTTTTCATTCTAGTACCTTTCAACACGTATAACTCACTTTTCATCCTTCTCGTGTCTGTCTTTGGGTCATCATTATCTTCATCATTGTCCCTTTTGTAGACACATGATTTTTTCACGATTCCTCATAGACAAAGGATTTCACACATCTTTTCACATTCGATTACACATATTTTTATGTTTTCCTATGACCGTTGGTCATCATAGTTTACATCCAAACTATAGTTTTCTTCACCCACTCACGGGTGTATAGAACATTGTCATATGTCTCCGTTGAGACTGTAATTTTCCTCTACTAGATGTGATATTGGAGTCACCGTCATAGTTTTTTTCATTGTTATTGCGATCTTTTACGTGGGGATATTTCTTTAGTCATGTCTTTATCCATCCTCAAACACATATTTCATCTAACCCTTTATGTATTTGTCTCGTGGCTTGCTATTGTAAACCAATAATTAAAAAGGAGAAAATGTAGACACCATTTTTGGTATAGTGCCCCTCTTGTTCATCCCGCATTCATGTAAATTTCTCTCTCATCTTTCTATTTTCTTAAATTTAAATAAATCCCATCTATTTACTCACCTTATTTAATTGATTATAAAATAGGCTCCATGTGGATAATTAATATTTTTTTTTCATTATCCCCACCTCTCACAAATTAATCAATCCATGGGTATTAATATACCCATCCGAACCCCCTTTATTAATTTCAAAAATATGGAATCTTTTATCTCACCTACCATGTCAATCATGCTCCCCACTCCATCTAATAAGTCAAACTGTGGGCCCCACGTGATCACATCATACCTCTTAACTCAAGTTACTCTACCCAACCCCAGTTACTTGTTAACCCCAATCTAACCTCACCTCTAAGCTATAAATATGGGTTTCCCCCATATTTCGGGGAGCTGCAAAAAAATTTGAAACTCTCGGGAAATGGTGTATTGAATTATAAGCTTCTTATCTATCATTATAGTCTCACGATGCCCTGGTAATGACACTTGTAATCCCCACAATACTCTGTTCATGATTAATTAGTTCATGTAGCTTGGTTGTTGTTACATGTTGTGTTTTGATCAAATCAAGAGCATCATCTACATACCCGCAGTGTCAGGTTCCTTTTTTTATCAGCTTGCATGTTATCTATTTATCTTGTATTTTATCATTATCTTTCTAGAAACGGGGGTTGAAATCCTCCAAGGGAGTTAAAATCCTCTTGGAACCAACACTTTCCGGAAACGCCCACATATTATATCCAATCACATCTGTTTAGATTTTACAGATCTATATTTGTATCACACATCTATCTTCTTCACACCCGTCACTCCACATCTATGTCTGAGATCCTAGGCCCTCCATCATTCAAAGTTTCTGGTGGATTATGGTATCATATTTCACCCACTACGCAGGTTTCTTGTTCTACAACACTTGGTTAATATTTGTCAATTCTATCATAATCAATACATAATAGAGAATGAGGTTTCTTGCACAACACTTGGTTAATATTTGTTGAATTCTATCATAATCAATACATAATAGAAAAATTCTATTTATATCCCTTTTAAATAACACACCATTGCTGAAATCATAAAAGTTGATACAACTTGTAACCTTAAATATCTTCATTTATTCTTGTCCATACCTTTCAGATAAGTATCGTGTTGTAAGTAATTGACAAAATTAGTCATCCGTCTCAATTCATGAACTTACGGATTGATCTCGATTTACGATTTTAAGGTTGTACTAAGATTTTGATACGATATGTGATTTAAGCATTTTGTTCTGAATTTTTGATTCTGCAACCTACTATTTTTCCATATTAGTAATTACATGTTCAAAAATTCCTTTTCCTCGAAGCTTTTTACAACATGGATGTCAACATCACACTCCATAACCTTTGTAATCTATCATGTTCTCTTCTCATTCAGTTTTTGTTCAATAAGAAGTCTTTAACACTTGTATGAGAGACTAAGACATGTATATTATTATTAAGTAAACATGTGCTTGAAGTTATTTAATCCTATAACTACTAAAAGTACATGTTCTTCAACAAAATTTTACCTTGTCTCATAGTCATGTAAGCTCCACACAAAGAAATAAGCTGGCAATTTAGAGGCATGGTCAACATTTTTGTCATTAACTTGAGTTAATATAGTTGAAATGGTTTCATCTCCTGCAAGTGCATACATTGTAAAATCCTTATCAAAATTTTGATTTTCTAGAGTAGGATTTTATGAAATAGCTATCTTGATATCTTAGAACCCTTTTCTTCCTTTTTTTGTCCAAGAGAAGGTCTTATCTTTCTTTAACATGGTTGTTAATGGCTTGACGAAGGCTAAAAAATCTAGAACAAATCTTCTAACAAAGTTGATTTATGAAAGAAAACTTTGTAGTGCCTTCTTATCATGAGGCAAGGATAGCTACGAAATATCTTCAATTTTGAAAGGATCAATAGCTAAACCTTTTTTGGAAACAATATGACCAAACAATTTTACCTTGATGGACTAAAATATAGACATTTAATGATTCATGATATTCCAAATTGTCTACAAAGCTGAAAAGTATGCCTTAAATGCAAAATATGTTCACAATTTTTTTTTTGCCTGAGGAAAATATAGTAACATCATATAAGTAAACAAATGTGCCTTCATTTAATAGGTTGTGAAAATCCATGTCCATTACATTGAAACATTACACCGACATTTGAAAGTCCAAGAGGCATTATTTTGTAAGCATAAGTACCCGACTTAGTGGTAAAGCTTGTTTTGTATCTATCTTCTTCATGCACAAGAATATGATTGTATCTCACTTTCTGACCATCCACAAGGACAACCTATGTGAACCACATGTAATTTTTCTTAAAATATTATTTATATTGGGGAGTGGATAATGATATGTTAATGAAGCTTTATTAAGATCTCTAAAATCCACACATAGTCGATTACTCCATTCTTGTTTCGAACAAGAAAAACATTAGCTACCCATCTTGGATTCTTAAGTGGAAAGATAATACCTAATTCAATCAATTTGGATAACTCTTTTCTCACTAATGGTCCAATGTTTGGGTTTGCATGCCTTTGTTTTTACCTAATCGGCTTGGAATTTAGCTTTAAATATATTGTATGCTAAGCTAAACTAGGATCAAAACCTCTTAGATCTTAGTATTTCCAAGTAAAGAAATCTCTGAACTCTTTACATCAAATGATAAAAATGACTTATTTTCAGCTAGGAACATACCTTTCTAATAAATAATTTCCTTTTGTCATCCACTAATATCTCTTCATAGCTATCTCGCACGCATTAAAATCTTTTCTTTATCCTTTCTTAACCTATCATGAGAACTAAAAATATCTTCTAGTTTGACCATTCCCTAAGGAAAACTATTTTTATTTAAGTGAACAATATGATTTCCAAGAAATGTTGTATTTTTTCTGATTTACGTAGAAAATTTAGCTTCTTGTTGCAAAAATCTGCATATTTGTTCATCAGCTTTGATAAAATGCCAATTTTGTTCATTATCGAATCTTTTGAAGGTCTTATAATAAACTTTATATGGGGTTGTACTTTGTTATTTTAAATGTTTTCTAGTACATCAAAGCTAGCACCAATTTACGCAAGTCCTGTCTACGTGTTTGTTTTAAAATCTTGGAACATATTTCATGTTAATTGCATCAAAATATTCCATTAAGTCTGAAACTCTATGTTTGTAATATTTCAGTAATGAATTCTTACACACATTAAATTTTTTACTTGATTAATAACTAACTCTGAATCACCAAAAATGTTTAACATGTTGATACCTCTTTTTTTGGCCCATTCTAATCCATGAATTAATGTTTCATATTCAGCTACATTACAAGTGCAAGAAAATTACATACTTAGAGATGAAAAATACCTTTCATCGGTAGGGAAGTTAACATCAAACCTTCACCTTATCCTTTTTGTTCTTGGATCCATCAAAATGAAGCTTCCACAGCCCTTATGTTGTTTTTAATGTTTTAGACAACACTTGGTATTGGTGCATTTTATTCATGTAAGCAATAAATGCCAAACAAATATTCCTTTGCTTCTATGAAAGGGTCATAAGGATGCTAGTTTTGATTTTTTCATCCATGAATAGATTAGAAACACCATCTAGTGTAGAAACATGTGTTATAACATAAAAAAATAGATTGTTTTGCAACATTTGAGGCACAAGAGTGATTATGAAATCTAGCAAGAGGCTTTGAATTTATAGTAAATTTAGTTTCACACCTTTTAGTAAATAATGAAAATGACCAATCTGAAGAGAGATAACCTCCTATCTTTGATGTAAAATCTCTTGATAAGCATAAGGAAAAGTAGGGAGGTAAATCATAACAACAACATCTTGTAAGATAATAAAATTTGGGAAAGCATGTAAAGTTGTTGTTATCTATGGAAAGTGCATCTTGGTTGAGTGTTGAAGGCGGGGGTTATAAGCTTTCTTTAGATCACTCACTTTCGTAGATCTGATAGAAACACCCTAGGTCTATGGGTATACCTATTGTTGAGGTGAGTCTACGGTATCAAGGCTGTTGCATTTTATGTATCCTAACCTAATTTTTTGGGGTTTTGAGGGTAAAAAGATGACTGTAATAGAAATTGAAAAGGGTGATACACCAAACTTGTTTAAGCTCTTTGACTGAGTATATGCACAATAAAATTGAGAAATGAATTTTGGATGCACGAAACAACAATTTTTAGTAGAATATTAAGGCAAAACACTTTATGTATTGAGGGATAAATAAAAAAACACAACAAGATATGTATGCACACTAAGATTATGCTGAAAATACTATATTTTCAACAAGGTAAGATGATTATTCATGGAATTGACATTCACAAGAATTAATTAAGAGATACACACCACTTTGAAAAAAACTTGAAAGAAAAAATCAGTTCTCATTTAAGGAAAAAATCGTAGAAAATTTCTTGAACACTCTATGTGCATAATGTCCTCATTTTTCTTTTGTTAATACACACAATTTATAGAAAAATTATTCACCCAACCCATCCTAAAAATAGACTAAAATTTGTACTCGCTCACGCATGCTAATTTTATCCCTTTACATGAATAAATAAAGGAATAAAAATAGAAATCTTGATTCTGAGGGATTAATAGCCTTAGCTACAAAAATAAATTCTAGTCAAGTGCGGTTGACTAATGTATTTTTCATAAAACTTGGGTGAATAATTTTCTAAAAATAAATACTTGATTTTTGTGCATGTCTTTCCAATGTGCATGCAATATTTTCTTCTTCTTCTTGATGTGACTTTAATTTGCTCTAATTGCAATGATAAACTTTTCATTCTTTAATTCTACCTCATTCGATGCACATAAAAAAAATAATATCCTTTTGTAAGCATAAATAATTCTTTTTTGTCTTGAAACTTAGCAAAAATTCACCTAATATATGGGGAGCACATGCAGAATGTGTGCACATAACAATTCCCTTATTTTGTGAAAAATAAGGTAATTAGCATGTCAAAAGGGTCTTCTTGATCTCTGATGTTGACATATGTGCAAGAAGGATAACTCATGTTGATAATGACATCTTTGTCCCTTTGTGATTACATGCATAATATTATTCTATTGCAAAGCAAAATAATGTATTTGTTTTCAACTCAAAAATTTGTCCTCCTCATGTAGGACCAACCTCTAGGCAATGTTTATGAGAATAATATTATGTGGACATTCCTTTGGAAAATTTAAGGTATAATCATTTCTAATCTTATCCTTTTAGCATGTATCTTGACCATATGTGTACTTGGCCACCTTTATTGACTTGATCATCATGTAATGTTGTTTGGTCCCCGTTCGCAATCCATATAACACATACTTGGATAAGTCTTTGGATATTCAACATAGACTATGGTTTGATGTTTCGGGCTTTTGATTAATCATTTAAGCATCCTTGGAATTTTACATGGTATGCATCATATTTTTGGGTTCCCTTTTGACCATTATTGTATAATATAATAAGGTAATGTTTACCTTCTTGATAATCAAAGGTTGTCATCAAAGACTTAGCAAAAATTCAATGATCGCCACCTTTCTAATTACACATGAGCATATATTATAGTTTTCACCTTTATAAATAATCATTTGATTGATCAATATTGTCGGCATTTTCATTTTTCGCACTATAGTTTTGGACCTTTAATAGGTCAATGCAAATGATAATTAGGAAAGTTGGCTAGCCCCTTTCAAAAATGACTCGACCCTTCGTAGGAATTAGGTGGCACACTTAACTCAAGTGAAGTTCTGAAACGTGGTTGAGTTACTTTGTTTTTATGAGGACCATCGATATTTGTCATGTTTGATTCATAATTGTTGATCTTGATCTCTCCCCTTGGTTAGGGTTCTGACTATGTAATGAATGAGGTCGGTGCTTTACTTATCCATTGATTTGTGTACTATTCAATGTGGATCATTGATTCTTGAACCATATTTGAAACCAACCTGATTTGGTTGTGGTAAGGGCTTGAGTTTTTGCATTAAACTTGGTGATTCATCATAGGGATTGATCTTACGTTTACCATTGCATCTTTGACCGTTGATCTTCTATAAGGTAGTAATAAGGGATGTTTGATTAGGTTTTCGATGTACACTATTTAATAATGTACTTGCAATTCTAGGTCATTAACTCAAAATGAGTTAGGTTTGAGTGAAAATCTCATTGAGCTTATCATTTTTTCATTTTCTTGTTCGTTTTGCGAATGCAAGCATTAGACAACTTTTTAGCTCACCACTATGAATATGTTTTGAGATTTGTTCTTTGCATTTCTATGCTTTAATATTTGTGTGAGGGTTGGAACTCATCTTTTCCATCATTTTGCTTTGGTTTGAGCTCTGTGACATTTAAGGCTGCCATTTTTCGCATATTGAATGTCTCTGCTTCTGACCGTGGTTCATGTATATATAATTTCTTATGTTTTTGTCGGTTACTGTTTGGAACTTCACTATGGATTCCTTTAGAAGAAATGGTCATTTTCTTTCATGAGATTATGTGAGATTATGGAGCTCGTAGCATTTTTTTTCTACTTTGATGTTTTCCCCAAGGTGGCCACCATTGTTGAATAGGTAAGTTCTCGATTCTCTCACCCATAAATGATTTTTCTCATTCTTTGACTCTACATTTTATTATAAATCAAATACCCTTTTGTGAGTTCTTGTTTTTACTTTGTGATACTTATTGTGACCTTAAAAAAACTTATGGTTGCTCTTAATTCTTGGTACTTTCTTCTATTTTATCCTCAAGGGTTTCATATGAGTTCAATCATCTCTCACCTTATATCTCTGTCTCTCTAGAACAATGCTCATTATTCTGTTTGGTAACTACACTTTCATGGATTTTGTTAGTGATTCCTCGATTTCTTCTATTTTTATTTTAAAAACTTCAAATATGACACTTTTAAATGCATAGGTGCTCATCTATTTGTGCATCTGTCACTATAGCACCATATTTAGCTTTATTTTCTAGAACTAAAACTAGTTGAAAAGTTACATTTAAGTTTCTTACCACTGTTCCTTGAAATATGAACCAGGTTTTTTTGTGTTTATTCCTCATCCTTTGACTATCATTTTACCATCTCAAGATCTCTTCTGATTTGGAGTTATGTATCGATAACCTCTTGTACTTGTCTTGTTGAAACTTTTCACAGATTTTGGCTTTAATGGTTTTCATGGTCATTTTAAAAACTTGTGCTCCGATTTTTATTTCGGTTTATTTGTAAATACATTTTTAATGATAATGTCAAAGACAAATAAATACCCACTTTATTTCTCCATTCCACAAGCAACAAATATTGAAAATACTTAAAAGTGCACAATAGTTTCCGTAATCGTATGGGCACATAATATTTTTAATAAGATTTGATAGTTTTGTATCTCTCATAATAGTAGCTTGAAGATCTCAATATGTATCTTTTGAATTTATTTTGATTATTCATTTCTCTTGAAGCTTTGAGAAAACTCAACATTACTCGTTTAAAAGTTTTTGAAAACATGATGGATTGTTGAGTAAGATCTTGGAAGCATAGTAAAAATTTGAATTTTTTTCTTGAAGTCCATGTCCTAAGACTGAAATTTGAGACAGATAATGTAGAAATTTGTTGTTTCTTTTAAACTTTGAAGTTGATTGATTCTTACATATTTTTGTAGTGATTCTATAGTGGTTTGATTTTAACCCCTCTATCTAGATATATGATTTGTGACTATTCTTGATGGTTATAATAGTTGTAACAACTCATGTTTTGTTATTTCCTTTGTATGATTGCATATCAAATTGTAATGAATTTATGAACTAAGATCTGTGAGTAATTGAATGCTTCACCATGCTTAGATATTCCGACGATACTAATTCATTTCAATTTCTGGATGTTATGCTGATGGAAAATGGTATTCATATGCCCATGCTGAATGCAATCTATAGCTTCATATTCTAGACAATCCAACCATAAAATAATAAATAAGTGTTCAGTGTAAGATATGAAAGAATTTAGATCAACTCAAGTAAATATTATAACTTTTTCTTCTTTGTAATTGAACTTTGAAATTCCATTTCACATGGTAGCTTAAAACTAGTGATCCAAATGTATTTCTAAAATACAAGTTGTCTTCTTGAAAAAATATTTTCTCTGAATGAATGTGTTTGAAGAATAATTCTGATTTGAAATTGAAGTATAACTCTTGTATCAAAATTATTATAAAAAAATTATAGAGTACATGTTATTTATTCCATTGTCATTATGAAAACTTAAAATCTAGAAAATTCTCTCTGGTTTAATTTGAATTTCATCCCTTGTGTTTTGCACAAAATCTTTGTGATTTGATGAAAAACATGAATTTTTATCAGTTTGAGAAGTTTTATACAAATTATACCTTATTTTTTTTGTCTCTACCTTTTAGAGCTTATAAAGTGATGTCCATTTCAAGCATGTCTTCAAGTATTTCACTATTGTACTTCATATTCTTTACTTGATGACATCTGCTTGGAGAGTTTTATTTTGATCCTATCTTTAGAGAATAATTTCTTGCACTTCTAGAAAGGATGAAAAAATCTAATTATTTTGTAATTTATTTTCTCTTTTGTTAGCTGCATGATCTTAAGTGTATTATGTACTTGATAATCTTGAAAAAATTAATGCCCTTTTATCTACATACCACCAGAATTTTTTTTTTGTGACAACGAATGCATACTACATTTATTAGTATTGGTATTAAATCATGAGTTCTTTTCTCTTTGTAACTTGTACTGTAAAATTAAAAAAATAGATAGAAACTAATTAGGATTTTTGGCCTCTCTTATGTTCCATAGTCTTTTCTTTTCTCTTTCTTCTTCATGATCTTGATTTTGGGAATCATGTGTTCTACTTTGTAGAATCTTTTTTATAAATTCTATATATCTCTCGATGTAACTTATGCTTCTAATATTAATAAATCCATTTTCCTATAGTTAGACAATACATGATTGTGGATTAAACACTAAGCTCTTCAAATGATGTCATTTTCTCTTATTTTTCAGGTACACTATAGCTACTTGCAACATGAATGAAAGATGGAGCTTGAACTAGAGACAAGAAGATTAGAATAAAACCCAAGACATGATGGGTTTCCTCTATACTCTTGTAGTTTTATCTTTATGCACATGTATGTCTTTCTTCAGTAGTTATGAGTTACATCCCACGGCTTGTGTGGGAAACATTGAATTTATTCATGAATAAATAACATTAATTTTTATAATTGAGTTGTATAATTCTTTTTACATTCATCTTTTATGATGGATATTGATTTTATAATGAAATAAACAACTCAATCACATAATTAAATGTATTTAAAATGTAGAAATAATGAGTTTTGATGTACCTGTAACTAAGAAATGAACTCTCTTTCATGTAAACTATAACTTTGTTTGTTGTTCCTAGATTTAACATTTCACCTAAACTATGATTTCCACCTTCATTAAGGAAATGCATTAGTACTTCATGGATTTTTTGTTTCCTTGCTAAATAAGAACATGGAATTGTAGTCTATGTGAGGTGTTACATTTTGTAACAACACACATAGCTATAAATTACATGTAGTTAATCAATTGTTGCAACTTAAAACAAGATAAAATTATAATGCATCCCCTCATTAGGTCAATTTCATCAATGCCTTCCATCATTAAAAGTTTTGAGTTTCCCATTTTTTTACGAGTGGAAAAATTGTCAAAATTTCAAAGCGATCCTATTAGGAAAGCTTCCTACTAGCTTGTAGACTAATGCCTATCTCTTATCCATTGGGGATAGAGTCAAAGTATATAACCAAAAATGCCTTTTTGAAAAACAAACTAAATGGGAAAGGATCTGCAAACCAGATCACGTGCACGAGTGCACTTTATTGAATTGAAAAACATTGTAATGTGCATGAAATACACTTATTGAAAGGGAAATCCTACTCTAACCAAACACTGTAGGATTTTCAATAACATTGTTTAAGAAACATACCATTCATAGGAATGGGAAGTTCTTCTCCATTCAGCCTTGAAAGATGAAATGCATTGTGTTCTTTGCAAGTTGAAATCATATAGGGACCACTCCATATTGTATCAAACTTTGTGTGGTTTCCTAGATTTACACAATCAACATCCCATTTTAACATAATGTTTCCTTCATTGAAGAATCTAAACATAGGCTTCTTATCAAATGTTTTCTTGTTATGTCTTTGGTTTTTATCACATTCGGATGAGCTTGATCTCTTAGCTCTTGCAGCTCCATTAATTATGCATAATGAACCTGTAATGGTTCATTCTCAAGTAGTTCCATATGATGTAGTAAATACGATGCAAGCAACTCAAATGATATGGACATTCTTGCCTCTCGTCCATAAACAACTTTGTAAGGTGATTTACCTAATTATATTTTAGGAGTCACTCTTTAAGCCCAAAGTGCTTAATTTAACATTAGATGCAAATCTCTTTGGTTATTCTTGAGTTTTTTTGATGATCCTAAAAATATTTTTGTTAGTGCTTTCAACTAACCCATTACCTTGTGGGTAATAATTAGACAAAGTACTTAAAGAAATGTCATGTTTGATATCACAATCTGTTACCTTTGCACCAAGAAATGCTAAGGCATTATTTGAAATGATAGTTCTTTGGAAAACCAAATCTGCAAACTATACCTTCATAGAATGATAAGATTGAAGTTTCATTAGCTTATTTCAAATCTCCTACTTCATTCCAAATGTAAATTAATCCGTAGAACATCCAATTGTGTCCTTGTGATGAAGGTGGATTTATCATGCCAATGAAGTCAAGACCCCACTTTGCATGAATGGATGATCAACTAAAATAGGCTGCGGGGAAATGAAGCTAAACGTTCCTTTACCAAAAGGAAAACACACTTCTTACACTTTCTAATCCATTTAAATTATTCCTTAAATATGTTAGTCCATTAGTAACATTTGTCATAGTAGTTTTAAGATTATTATGCGTGATGAAAAGTTACCTCTGCAGTCCTTCATGAAATTCAAATAATAGTTGCTCACTTCTATCATAATCAATACATTGCAGAAAAATTTCATATATATACCTTTTAAATAGTAATCCATCAATGAAAACATAAGGTGTAACTTGTAACTTGAAATATCTTCCTTTTAAGTGTCCATACATTCCATATAACTACCGTGCTCTAAGTAATTAACCAAATTAGTCATCTATCTTGATTCCTAAACTTCTTGACTAAGTTATGGTTTCTAATTTTTAGGTTGTATTAAGACTTTCTAATCTGCTGATACGTGATTTTAACATGTTGTTATGAATTTTCTTATTCTACATCATGTTGTTTTTCCATATCAGCAATTAGATGTTCACACAATCCTTTTCCTCAAATTGTTTTTTTGAAACATGGATGTCAACATCATACTCCATAACCTTTGTAATCTAGCCTGCTCTCTTCTCATTTAGTTCTTTTTTCAATAAGAATGCTTTAACACTTGGATGAGAGACTAATACATGTATATTATTATTACAAAGCATGTACTTAAAGTTCTTTAATGCTCTAATTATAGAAATGTTATCCTGTAAAATTGACAAGGGAAATTTTGTAGGTAACCAGACCAAAATTCTGTTTTGGTCCCCTATTAGGGTCTATTGATGTCTGAATGGCCTAGTACTCCCTTCCCAAAATAAAATTTTAAGAACTTGGTCATTTTCAACCTTTTTGGATTGGGCACAAGAACCATTGATGCAACATCTTACAAAACTACGCCCATCTTTTCCTTTGGCACACTTCCTGGAGTGTCAGCACTCCAAATGTTGTGCCTCCCAAAAGTGTCCCTAGGTGCCAACCATCATCCTATTGACACATCCAAACCCGTGCCTAGGCGCAATCTCCTCCATGTCGACATCTCTCCCAGTGCACAAAAGAAAAATTTGGTGGCGCAATAAATGTGCATTTTTCTATATATAGGTGCACCTGACCTATCATTTTCACAATTGAAAAAATGTGAAAAGTTATTCCTCTGTGCCTGTCAGTTGCTCTCGTCAGCCCACGCATGCCATTTGTCATGATCGTGGACCCCACCTCATCCCTTCATCATTATTTATACCAGGTAAGTGGTTTCTACCATCCTTGTTGTTATTTTTATGGATGTTGGGCTAGGTATTAGGATTGTTGAATAATAAAAATGAATTTAGAAGGAAAGGATAACGCCATTTACAAACCCAAGTACCCACCTGCAAACTCTCCTTTTCCTTTTCTTCCAGATCTACAAATCTGGGAGGCTCGGCCTCAAAATAACTCATGCCCATTTGTCCTTCACTCCTTGCCTTGCTAGTTTTTCCCTCCTGGACATCAAAATATGAGCCAAAAGAGTAAAAATCAAGAAAAAGGGAAATCGGCCCACATAGTGAAACTGTTTTCACTATGGCACATTGCAAACTCCTGTTACACTAAACACAGTCGCGCCCCTTTGGCGCACTATTTCTCTATGTTGCATCAAAAACAGTCACGCCATTGGCACATTAAAGGACCATGTAGCATAAGCCCTTCTCACACCCTATAAACTACAAAATTCCTAAGGCGCAAGTGCTAGTGCCAAAACAACAACAACAACACTGCATGTTGTGTAAACCCTTTCCATGCCACACCAACCAAGCCCCTTAGCACACTTGACCTATGTGTTACACCTTCTACAAATGCACTTGGTGCACCTCACCCTCATGCAACATCTGCCACATCTGCGCCAATGGTACACCCTGAGACCTTGCTACACCAAACAAAATTGTGCCTAGTTAAAGCACTTCCTATGGCACAAGCGCATATTCCTTGACATCAACATCTGAATGTTGTGTGTAGCCTTCTGCACCCGCGCCCCTTTTGGCATTACTTTCCCCCATGCAACACTCCCTAAAAGTGTGCCTTGCTTTTCAAAACCCCTGCAGCCTACAGTAAGGATGCGCCTTGTGCCCAGAGGCTCATAAGTTGGTAATTTTTCATTCTACAAAGCTTTTATGGACAACTTGATGGCTAACATGGCCATCTACGTTAGAAATCTTTGATTCTTCTTGTAGAGAAACATCAATCCTCAAGTGCACTTATGTCTTCATCGAGTAAGAAGCCAACCAAGTCCAAAGGCAAAGCCAAGTTGATGGAGTAGGAAATGAAGTATAGATACCAAAAGGTCAGGATGCCTGACTCACTTGTAGAGTGTGATCTCGATATCAGATATTCAGAACTTGGGCATATAGACATGGATGAATTTTGGGCTAGAACCAAGAAGGTCACAGGTAGCTCATGGATGGATAAATTGGTTGGCAGTGGTATGCACTTCACCACAGGGCTCCCAGTGACCATAATGAATAATGAATTCATCATGTTAGTAGGCCATTGTTACAACAAGGACACTAGATGTGTCAAAAATGAGGAGGGCAAGGTGATAATAAACCTCACAGCCTGAAACTTTGAAACTATCTTGGGCTTCCCCCACGACAGGCATTTTGTGGCAGTAAGTCAAGAAGACTACATGAAGAATTGGACCAATAATGATGACAAGTTCATGCAGATGATGAACGAGGTATACCTCAACAATAAAAAGGTGGCAAGCAGGTGGCCCCAAGTCATTGATCATAGTAATTTTTTAGAAGAGCTGAGTGACACGATCACCTTCCTAAGTAGAGTACATGGGATCCCTGATGCCCATTACTTTCACAAGTGGATGCTCAGGTATTTGGAAATAATGAATAAAAATGTGCCCGATCAGCATTTTGGCTGGGGCAAAATTATCAGTGATACAATCTTGGAACAACTTCAATGACTTTCAACAACTGGGAGGTTCTATATGAACTCCTATGTAGTATATGTAGCTACCTCAGAGAGAGACTACCCAGGGTTGAATCAGTATGGGGTATGGCCCCAGGTCAAAATATATGAATACTATCCAGAGTTGAGGCTTGAGAACAACATAACTCAGTTTAGCAAGATCAATGATGTCTTCTTCTATGGCATCATCTACCTCTTGAGGCCCAACATGACTCATGGTTGGACAAGCAAAAGCGTGATCACCACCATAAGGAAGTGGGGAGCGTTGTTTATGCAATTCCCCACCTTTACCTATCTCAGAGCTGCCAACTTCTTGGGAGAACCCACAAGATTACCAAGATATGTGGGGCCTAAACTGATCCTTCTGGAGCTGTCAAGGTAGCTTATCACTTATCACGAGAAGTGTATGAAGAGGAAGAAGGGAGGAACTCCATTCCCCCTCACAGTAGGTAGGTACACGTGCCCCTCACAAAGTAAATCTCGGGAGATGTATGCAGAGCTTGAATTGCTTAATTTGAAGCATAATTTCCCAGCAAGGCCAACCTTCGATCCTCATGGTTTCCTTCCAGGGGAAAAGATTGATCCTATCCATGTTCCTTAGATCGAGGATATCTACATCAAATTAAATCATGAAGTCAAACTCAGGTGAAAGGATCACTCCTGGCTGGCCCTAGTGGAGATCATTCAATATGGCATAGCCATCATCCCAAAGGATTTCCTAGAAACTAATCAAGAAATTGATCAGGTTTACCTAGACACGAAGGGGATGATTGGCCATTCACGGATATTGATAGGAAAAAAGTGCCCCAGACCATCCAAGAAAGGGTTCAACCTACTCTGCAATGCATCGAAACATTGGTGTAAGAAAAATGGTATCATCTATCTTGGGGTAGATTTTATCACATCTCCCCTAGGGAATGCACCCACAAGCCAAAACACTTGCCTAAAGGAAAAGGAAAGGATAAAGTGGGAGAGGCAAGCACTACTCAAGAGAAAGCTCCTAAAATCCCTCCTACTACCGCAGAAGAGCAAGTTGTGGACTTAGTGTCCCTAGGAAAAGAAGAAGCGGTAAGTGCTCCAATGGACACATCCACTCAGGATGTTGTCACATCTACAACTGGTGAAGTACCAACCGTTCCCTCTCTCACTCCTCCTTCCCCTCCTCATGTCACTCAAACAACCACTCCTTTGGTTGTGTCTTCTCCTCCATCTTCTTCCGTTCCCCCTCCCTCTTCCTCCATCTTCTCTTCCCTTGTAGATCTATCCCCAACATTTCTTCCCTCATCTCGTAGATCCCTTCCACCCCCATGGCCTCCTCTCTTGTAGTGACTCCTATTCCCATGAGCGTTGGTGTGTCATCCCCTTTCTCCATGCTGCCACCAAGTGTTTTGACACACTTCCCCATGTCCACTGCAGTCATTCTTCCTTCCACCCTATTTCTTCTTCATCCTCTGGTCCCACTCCCATAAGTCCAAGCTGGATCTCAGACCACCTAAGCCAACATAAGAGGAAAGTCCCCATTGCACCCATGGACTTCTCTCGTGATCTCGGAAAAATGACCAAAGAAGAAAAAAGTGATAACTCGCTTTTCAAAAAGTGCTTCAGGTGAAAGGGTTATGGAGATAGCCTACCCGGATCCCATAAAGAAGAAAGAAGATCTATCTCCTATAGATTTTATAGTGACCCAGGTCACAATGGGAACATCATCAGAGAGCCTACAAGGAGAGGCCTTGTCAGCCATGGATGCCCTTTGCAAGAAACTACAAGAAGAAAAGGAGAAGAAGATAATGTTAAAGGAACAAAATGAACATCTTCTCCAAGCTCTACAAAGAATGGGCAATGCACCTCCTATAGCTGCCGCCAAAACAAGTCCTTAGTCAGGAGAAGATAAATGAATACACCAAGATTGGTGAACAAGGTGCAATGGTGTCCTCCTGGAGAGAGCAGATCCTCAAAGATAGTGAGGAAGTAATCACGAAGTTCACAGGCCTCTACCAAAGTATAGATAAGGCAAAAAATGAACTCTAGGAAATAGTAGGACCTATCTCCGAAGAGTTGGACCATGCCAGGTTGCAACACGAGACATTCCAGAAAATGATCAACTACCCGACCGATGACTTGTTAAAATTCGGTGTCATTGATCACCCACGAGCACACAACAAAGCACTTGTCACTTTAGACTATCGGGTTGACCAAATGGAGTTTGTCCTAGAAAAGATAGACAAAATCAAGGAGGAAGCCCTAGATGTGAAACATCAAATGGAGCAGATCATCTTAAGGATGTCTCCAGGGTTGCTTAACGCATCATTCACCTTAAGAGAAGCAAATGATACTATTCATCTTTTCAAGGGAATTGCATCACAAGGCATGGCACCAGAGGTCACTTTTGACTGAGAATCTATTAACAACCTTCTGGCTTGCCATAATTTCATCGGGTATTTAATAGAGGTAGGCAAAAATACTTCAAGCTCCCTGATAGGCTCAGAGATGAATGAGAAACTTGTGAAGTCATCGGAGACCACACAAAGGGTCCCGATCATGGTCAACTTCAGAAGATGATCAGCAAGTTTATGGAGTATCGAGCTCAATATCATATCACCTCTCCAGAGCAAAAGCAAGACACTCCATTCGAGCAAAGGGATGATGATGAATATGTTTTCTTCTTCTGGGATAAATCCCATTTTTGTAAAATTATTTAAAAGTATTTTGGCACACGCAATGACATCATCCATGTTGCACCATGGGATGTTGTCATCCACCAAATTGCCCCAAAGTCAACATTTGACTTTTAGATATTTTGTAGATATTTTGTAAATAAGTTGTTGGCTCCTTTTTGTCTTCTTTCTCCTTCTCCTTCTATAAATACTTGGATACTTGTAGTATTCAAAAGGGTTGACAATCTTGTATGAAAAATAGAAGTGAGGAGAGAAAGACTTTGAGCTTTCTTGTAATAGAAGAAAACATTAATACAAATATTGAGACTTTGTGCTGAATTCATGTGTTATATGCATTAGATATTTCTTACGTCAGATCTATGTGTCTATTCTGTTAGATTCATATCTACTTTTTTCATTTTGTTTATCAGTATTGCTTTATTTGTTTATGTGAGTAAGTTTGGCTCTATTTACTACCAGCCCAAAACATAAACCCTCTGACCTTTCTACTTTGGAATTCATTTCTTTTCTCCCTTCAGATCCATCTTTCTTCCATTCCTTCATTCCTTTCTGTTCTTCCATGGAACTAACTCTACTGGGATGAGATCCCAAACCCCCTGAAGGTAGAATATTGTTGGACTTGCATAGATTCCTGCTGGTAGAATAACAATAAACCAGTTTTGCTTTGTTGTCTCAAAGAGGGGCTATGCCACTACACACTTGGCCTATCTATCCATAGATCTACCCAACTAACAAATTTTGGACCAACAAGAAAGTAATTGTCTTTTAAGAAAAGTGTACCTTATTTCATATTCATGAAAACTCTACCCAAAGAAAGCATTTGGTTTCTCAGCATTTTCATCATTAACCTAAGTTAATATGGTTAAAATGGTTTCAACTGCTAAAAGTGCATACGTGGTAAAATCCTTATCAAAAGTTAGATTTACTAGGGTAGGAGCTTGTGAAATAGCTAACTTGATGGCCTCAACTCCTTTTCTTCCTTAACATGTCTAAGAGAAATTTTTATATTACTTTAACATGGTTGTTAATGGCTTGAATAATGCTGCAAAATACAGAAGAAAAAGTTTATTTTTCTAAGAAACCTTTGTAGTGCATGTTATCTATTGAATGTGCACCCTATATAAAGATGATCGCAAAGGGTTTTAAGCTTTCTCTGTATTTCTCTCTTTCATAGATACAACATAAAAAAACCTCATGTCCGTGGGTATACCTATTGTTGAGGTGAGTTTCCGTATCAAGTCGGCCCCTTATTGATGTATCCTAAACTAATTTTTAGGGGTTTTGAGGGTAGAAAGATGACTGTAAATGAATTGAAAACTAGGGTGATACACTAAAATTTGTAATGACTTTCAGTGAGTACATTAACAAATATTTGAGAATGGATTATAAGTGCACCAACCAATCATTTTCAGCAGAATATTAAGGCAAAACACTTGATGTATTGAGGTAATGATTCACAAAAATACTTTTAAGATAAACATGCACACTAATATTATGCCAAAATAACTAAATTTGCAGCAAGGAAAGATAATCAATTAGTGGAATTAAACATTCACATGGAATAATAAAGTATACATGATACTACAAATAATTAGAAAGGCAAAAAAATTCTCATTCAAAGTGAAAAGCTAGAAAAAATTTGCTTCCGCACTCATGTGTCTAAATATTCCTCCCTTGTGCTTTTCCATTACAGAATATATAGCAAGTTCACTCAAACCACCCCTCCTAAAAATAGACTAAAAATTGTACTCACCCATGCATCATATTTTTATCCTTTATCATGAATAAATAAGGGAATAACACTAAACATGCTAATATAAAGAGGCATTAATAACCTTCATTACAAAAATACAACTCAATCAAATTACGAGTTGATTTTTCTATTTTTAATAAAGTTGGATGAATAAATTGCCTAATAATAAGATTTGATTCATGAGAAAGTCTTCTCATATGAATGCAATCTCTTTCTTCTAGCTGATGATGTGACATCTACAACTTCACCCACTTGTAATGATAAATTTGAAATTATTTAGTTCTACCCCCTTGGATGCACATGCAAAATAATATCTTTGTGTGTGAGTAAAATAATTTATTTATTTGCAATACTTTGCAAAAATAATTAACCCATGCATTCATCCTGATGGGGACCACTTGTAGGATCTGATGTTGACATATGTTTGTATTCTTGTGTTCACATGAAGAATTACACTCCTGAGAAAATATAATTTTATCATTTTAAAACCCTCCCATTGTGGGGACCACCTATGATGTGTACACACTTGGAGGGTATGAGGTTTCTTTTACAAAATATTGAGGTCAATCTTTGAAAATATTAAGGTAAAATATTATTTGACTATACTCCACTTATTTATCATTTTCCCCTCTTGACTTGGTCATTGGCATACATTATGGTATTTGATAATGTTTGGGTTACATTGCATATGATTTGGTTTACCATGTCGACCCCATTTTTAAAAATTATTACATTACATTGGTCATCGTGCTTGATTATTTTGGCATATATTTTAAGACCTTAAACCAAGGTCAAATGCAATGATTTATTAATCATGGGGCTGGCCCCCTTTGACGATGACTTACCCCTTTTTTTCCGGTGGCAACTTGATCCATAGTTGAGCAAGGGTTTATATGATGTGAAGACACTTGGTATTTGTGAACCATGGTCGAGTTTGCATTGAATATGTTGTATTGGTATGAACCGTTGATCCTATGAACATTTGTATTTGCATTGATTGTGGGTTTAAACAATCTTGTAACCGATTCATGGCCTTGATCATGGTAGTTTAATGGTCTGGGTTATTGATCTTGAACTCCACTCTAACTATGGTAGTTATCTTGGGTTATCATTTGCATCATTGATTTTTGAAGGATTGTTTTTATACCAATTATCCTCAACCCTAGTTGACCTTGGTTACTGTGGGTTATCGAGAAAGTTTATTTGTAACCTAAACTTAATTATTTTACTCACATGTCCATTTTTTAGGGTTAATCCCTAACGAATTTTCTCCAAATCGACATTTTTGATCATCTCAATCTTGGTTCCTCTGTCTATTCAGAGACACTACACATGCATTTTATCATTCTATGAAGCTCTATGAGTGCAATACTTGCATATTTCTATCATTTCTCCTCTTTCTTATTTTTGTGTAAGATCTTTAGGATATTTCCACTATTTCTGCAATATTTGTATCATTTTTTGATGAAGGGACAGTAATTTTTGATCTCTAATCATCACATTTGCTTTGTCATTTCCACTTTGACTTCCATATATACTAATACTTTGTTCTTTATTTTCATTTCTTCTTTGATTTCATGGTATATTTATGCATGACTAACACTTTTAAGCTTAAAATTTATTCTGGGTGCTCGTGACTCATTATTATTTCATTGGAACCTTGAGTTCTCTATTTCTAGTTTCTGCGAGGCCATTTCTAGCAATGGTATGCCGAAATGACACCGTTAATTTTTTTACCTTGATACAAAAATGAGTATCATTGTTTTTCTTTCTATGATAGATCTGAAACTCCATTCTCCCCGGTTCTTGTTATGCTTATTTCATTTTAATAACCGAACACTTAAAAATTAATGAAGCGTTATGTATCTCCTCTAGCTATTTCTTAAATTACTCTATAAGATGACCATTTCTCTGTGATGGGGTGTTCTAGTTTTTAACTAATTTGAGAGTTCTTTTCTTTTGATGTTTGTAATGTTTTGTAGTTATCTCAAAGGCTCTTTTTTTAATGTTGGTACGTTTTTGTGTTATTGTGATGTATCATCACTTTTCAATATCAAAATTTGTACTCCATTTGAGTTGTGTTCTAAGGAAGCATGAATCGATTTTGTGTTTTGTAAATACCCATTTGTGGGTTTGTACATAATAAAATGAATCTTATTACATTGTTTTCTGGAACATGATCTCTTTTCTTGATTATAGTTTTAAATGAAGCGGATGTAATTTTAATGGTTTCATTG